>JAQJVL010000591.1:84008-525750 GCA_035578905.1 Stictocephala bisonia | reverse complement strand
CAAAACTTATTTTTAAAGAATTTAAAGGTTGATCATGTTGAATTTACACATGTTTTGGTTAGTTTTCAGACTCAAAATAATGCTATATAATACAATTTTATGGTACAATATATTACAAGATATAGAGAGGCCATCAGCAAATTTTCCTGCCAACAAATATTTATTAAACACAAACACCAGACACATAAACATCACTTTTTAGGGCACCCGACATTAGATAGAACAAGAAATGGTGATGATGAGATCAATTACAACTTGTGATGCTTTAGGTTAGGTTAAAGGGCACTAGGCCAGGAATTAGTATATTGGAGAGATAGGACCTCAGCAATCTTACCTTAGAAGACAAGTCAACTAACACCAGAGTAGTAGTAACATACACAAAAGAATCACACGAATTTTCAGTGCCACTGGCACTTTCTTCATGTGAGTAGAAAGAGAGAGAAGAAGGTGCCAGTGGCACTGACAATTCATGTGATTCTTTTGTGTATGTTACTACTACCATTGATTTTACTATACATAGAAGATAGTTCCATCCAATGTTAAAAATTGAGGCACGGAAAATGGGAGCGACCGTGCTGCAACCTGTCGGAAATTGCCTCCAGTTTCGACTGTTCGGTTGCACAACCTGTGAGCAGTAAAGGAACTAATCACTCCCTCTCATTCCCCCATTCTCTCTCTCTTTCTCTTAAGACTCGCCCGGAAGTACTGGTCTACTGCTGTCTCCCCTCCATCTTGCCTTCCGTCATTGCTGATAAACGATCACCTTATCGCAATCAAGTCTAGCCGTCCAGATGTTGTACATTCCAATTAATACCCTTCCACCTCTACGTACTTACTACAGTATCAACATTCTTTCTTTATAACTCAACCAGATGTAGATGAAATTAAGAGTATTGTTAAATTAATAAACATTTCTATTATTATTTCAACTCAACACTAGTATTATGTTTTGAACAATTGATTTTGTACATAACATGTACATATGGGACAAAATTGATATATACTGTACATCTCAAATATAACCTTTCATTACCAACATATTTTCACTTTGACTAGAGAAGTGAGTGAAAGGTGTAGGTCAAACCTATAAAGCAAATGCATGATTTTGTTGTAGGTTATTATGGAGTCTATTACGGAGTCTATTATGGAGTTTAAATCAGTGCTCGAGTTGCGCGCAATACCGATTTCAGATAGTCCGTCCAGTCTTGGCCGCTCAAAAATGCAACTTAGACCACAAGCTATGCTATAGAAATATTTCCGTAAATATCACAATTCGTCAAAAATAACTTGAATTGTCTGTCACTGGTCTGATTGATTCCGAATAGCACCAAACTTATACTACAAAATAAGCACATATCTGATTATTCTGTGCTTATAACTTCTTGGTTATTGGTAAAATATAATAATTATCTATATCAGCTGAACTTAACGTTCAGTTTTTCCTGTAACGTTTTCCTGTAACGTTTTAGGTGCAGCTCGGATGTTTTGTCATAGGACCCTCTTCCTATCTCTCATTAGTGATTTAAATTATCACCGTAATTAATGTATGTCCTAATTAATCTAATGTGTAGCTAAATAAGTGTAAATAATATAATTTGTTTGACTTTTATTTATCTTTTTAACCGCAGATGTTTAATATAAGTATGTTTGCCATTCATTTAAATGTTAATATTAAATTACAATAATTTTTAAACATGTATAGCCTAAATAACTCCCCACAGATTTAGAGTTGAAGTGTTTGGCTATTAATAAAGAGCCCTGTTCTTCTAATTAGGATTAATTTAATTTACCTTATTTGAAAGTGTATGCTTATCATTAATATATATATATTTGGTGGTGTCTTCAGTTTGAAACCATATTATTACAGTTATGCACAAAACCCAAAGTTACGTATTATTTTTTAACTATATTATTGTTAATTTGTAATAGTTATTTGTTTATATAGTTTTGTTAGTTCTGTTTTGTTAGTTATTTATATAGTTGTTAGTTCAATGGAAACATATCACAACAGTGGAAAGTAATAAATAGTTTGACAGGAGAGGCCTCAAACAAGAACATAGAGCGCATTGAGTTACAAGACAGAACAATCACGACAGACCCAAGCGTTATCGCAGATGAGATAAACAAATACCTTATCGCTGTCCAAGCCGACCGACCTCGTACAGTTCCCACATCGACTCTCCCACCTATTCGTTCTTATCCACAATCATTCTTTATAGAGTCAACTACTGTAAATGAAATAAAACAAAATAGTGAAAAATTTAAAAAATAAAAAATCAACAGGTTTTGATATGATAAGTGTTCATTTATTAAAATTCATTATAGATGAAATCGCTTCAGTACTAGTAATTAGCGTCAGTTTTAGTACTACCCTGGCATTTTCTCTGAAATGTTGAAGTTAAGTTCAGTTGTTCCAATATTAAAGAAAAATAATTCTTTAATTTTTAATTAATAAAAAATAAAACATAATTATATTTTCAGGAATTTTAATATTGATATAACATAAAATGATTTTTTTTTCTTGACTAGAAGCCATTGTCATGAAACACATGTACAACTCTCTTGTTCACGTTTTTGAATTATTTGTGTCAATAGTTTTAGATTATTTTTATACTTTAACTGAATTATATTTTCAGGAATTTTAATATTGATATAATATAAAATTATGTTTTTGTTTGTTTTGTTTTTGACTAAAAGCCACTGTCATAAAACACATGTACAACTCTCTTGTTCACGTTTTTGAATTATTTGTGTCTAGTTTTATATTATTTTTATTCTTTAATTTAATTATATTTTCAGGAATGTAACCACTGCAGGTGGCGATTGTGTGTCTTCTATTATACAATTATGTGTATTGCTAGACTCATATGTTTAAATGTTTTTTAAATATATATTTTTTTCTTTAATCAAACTGGTCACATAACTCGATATAGTGGCCAGTTAATTTCCAAATAAGTACTATGTAAATAGATAATTGTCATTATTAGTTGGAAATAAATTCATTTATTCTTGGCATTGTTTGTTCTGTTTATTCTCACTTGTGTAAATAAGTCATATTCGAAGTGCTATAATGAAAAACGCCACAGAGTGCGGCTATAGTTTATTTTATTATTATATAGACTCTGTAGTTACTTAAAATTAGTTATTTCTTATGTTATTGCTGGTCACGCTACTTGTGAAGTGTTACCAGTGTAATTCCAGAGTGTCTTTTCCAGAGAAATTGAAAATATAAATAAATTGCAATTTATCCATACTTTCACATCTAGTAAAATAATAGAAACGTGCAGGAAAACCAGATGTGTTAACTTTAATTGTATTCGCCTTAGACATACTTTTTACAAAGGTCTGATTCAATCAATGCTATAGAACGGTATTTTTGGAAGGGGGACATAAACAAAATTTACAATAATATCAACCTGATTAAAATAATGAAAATTGACTAAATCAGTAGTCTAGTTAGTTATATTCTATAACGATAATATTTCCTAACCAATTTCAATTGACATTGAGATTGTTTTTCTCAAGAAGTAATAATAGTCATAACTTTATAATTCTTAAAAAAACTGACCATTCACCAAACAATGAAATATTTTACAAACAATCATGTAATTACTTGGAACCAAAAAATATGTTAATGTTAAAGACAGTAATAATAAAACAGACATTTATAATAAAAAGATAAATAATGCTATTTTAAAATAAATGCCTATACACAGATTGTCAGGCCATAAGATGAAAGCTATTTTTATCTTGTATACAAGTAGATTAGTGGTTTTGTTATGATTTTTTCTAACCCTATCACGACATTTTAATCTAACCTGGGTTTTATATTTTGCCCAGTATTATTCTATATAAATATCATAGGCCTATTTCAATATTTATTTTGCCAAAGAAATAAATAATGTCACATTTTTTAATATTTCACTATATTAAATATTCCTGGAATATTTGCAGATTAATTTCATAATTGAAATGGGAGTCATTGATTGGATTTGAAAACAATTTATTTTTTAATCAATTACCGAATACGAAAAAATTAATGATTTAGTCCAACAGTCGATTTAATCACCTAATCGATGGTTAAAATGCAATGAATAAAGATTTTTCAGATGGGCTATATAATATGAAAATGTTTACTTAAATCAGCAGTAATTATCGCCAGCATTGCCGATAAGTTAGCGGTCTATTCAAGTGTGTCTATTTACAAATACACGGTGTGTTAATCATATAAATCAATATGGTGTTTTAATTTATTCAGTTATAAATATTTCTTTATTCAAAATGAATGTCAACTGAGTTTTACTGTAATAGTATCAACACAGTATTCTATATTATTCGAAAGAGATGCAAGCAAATGAAATAACAGACAACCCGGATAAAAGTTGGCAATATTTATCAAAGCAGGACGTTGTTTGTGTGTGTGACTAGAGGAAGGAGAGGGCGGGGCGGCTGTCTGGAAAATGGGAGAGTGGGTTGAGGAGGGGAGGGCGGGGCGGCTGTCTGGAGAATGGGAGAGTGGGTTAAGAGGAGGGAAGTGAGAGAGAGACGGAAGAGCGTGCGAGAGAGAGAGGAAATAGGGCTATGCGCAGCGCAGCGTGGGGCCTCAAAACAGTTTTGGGGCCTCGCCACAACTCTCCCATATGGATGGAGTATCTCTTTATATAGTAAAATCAATGCTACTACTCTGCACTTTTGTTGATGTCCTGTCTCTCCAATATACTAAGTTATCATGTTTACCAGTTTAGCACTTTAAATTTGTCTCAATTGTTATTAATGACACTTGATAGTAGTTTTAACCATATAGAGCTGTACAATTGGTTGAGATCATTTAAAAGACGTGCTGCGAGGAGTGTTTGTAAAGTAAGTACCGTTTTGGAATCCCGCCGTGATATCGCTGCGGTCAGCGTTCAGCGCATGCACGCAAGCCACAGCCGTCTTTACGGATCCATTTGACTGTATTTAAGGTCAATTATAACTGTTTAAAATTCCTCCTCCGATGAAAAATACTGCCGACTGTGAATTATACGCTGTGTAAGTTTTCATAATGCTAAGGACATGAAAGCAGCTGACATTCCTCGTAAGTCTGTCATCGTGGTTTTAAAAATAATAACCCTCACGATTCTAATGCTCTAGGAATGTAAGAGAACTGGCTCAACATTTGTTTTTGTGATTCTCGTCAAACATTGTTTTTGAGATTCTCTGTCAAGATTTTGGGAATCTAGTGTAAGCAAAACTCTTGGTACTTCAAACGTTCTGTCACAATTTTATAAATCGCACTTCTTGACTTTTTTAAGACACACTGCATAACGGTGCAGTTGTAAATCGTCTGTTTTTCTGACTTTTTTCATCAACGTTTTGCACCAAGTCATCAATAATTACTGAAGGTTTTCCACACCTAATAAGCTCTCGCCCATTTCCATACCATCTCATCACTCATTCTGTTTTCTCAATAAACTTCACAGATCTCTCATGAATGTCAGCTGCTTTCATGACTTTAGCGTTACGAAAACTTATCACAACATATACTTTACAGTTGGCGGCATTTTTAATCGGAATAGTAATTTAAAACAGTCATAAACAACCTTAAATACAGTTGAACTGATCCGTAACGGCAGCTGTGGCTTGCCAACAGATAGTAGTACCCAGCACATGCGCTGAACGCCGACCGCAGAGCTATAGCGGCGGGATTCCAAAACGGTACTTACTGTTGAAACACGTCTTATAGATCCAACATTATTATTCCCAAAAAATACTTTTAGAAGATTTATTTTGTTCCTGTGTGGTTGTTGTAATTTATTTCCCTTTTTTGTTATATCCTTTATATTTAGTTTCATTATTATTGAATAGTTTAATATTTATTATATCAATTAAGAATAGATTTTTATGAAAACACATTGTTTCTGACTTCAGCTGTAGTGGAAAAAATAATATTGAATAGAATCAAAACTAACTCCTTTAAATATACAAAACACATAAAAGTGAATTTATAAACTTTACTGTGCTAATTTTTACAAAACATTTAAAATAAGTTTTGTTTGTTTGTAGATGTTCTTAAAACAAAGTTAATTTGGATTTTTGAAACAACTTTCTAAGAAATTCTAAGATACGATTATTGTTAAAAAATGTTGGAATGATTTTTGTTTTGTTTTACTAATGAAAAATAATTTTGTATTATGATTTTTGTTCAGTCTTTAGGCAAAGTAAACAGTAAAGGGGAAGTAGATCTAATGTTGAGGATGAACAAACCAGCTACCAGGCATGCTATTGTTGCAGAAATTCAGCTAAGTTCTAAAAGTTTGTTTGATGTTGAGAACATCGTCAACAGGTATTATGAGGTATGTTCCTAACTTACAGATTATTCTCCATTATCTAAAAGAAAGGAAAAACTAGCAATAAAATGACCTAAATTTCATAGAAGGGGAGGCTTGCATTTCATAGAAGGGGAGGCTTGCATTTCATAGAAGGGGAGGCTTGCATTTCATAGAAGGGGAGGCTTGCATTTCATAGAAGGGGAGGCTTGCATTTCATAGAAGGGGAGGCTTGCATTTCCAAAGTAAATCATAAAGAATGTTTGTTTACATTTGCAAGTCTGGCATATTATTTAAATTTGCAAATGTAGATTGAATAATATAAAAGGTAAATGATTGAAAAAAAGAAAAAAAACAAATTTTGTATGCTCTATGTCTTGTTATTTTGTCATCATCATTGATTTAGTAGCTCCAGTATCCCGGATGTGCTGACAAGCCTCCACATTCTTTCCCTGTCCAAGTACATTCTTCCTAAACCTGCTGCAGCTCTTTTCCTTTAAGCATTATGTCCTCCTTTATAGTCCATCCATTTCTTATGTGGTCTCCCACTCTTTTGCCCATAGTTTTCCTTTCAAGTCATATTTTTGCAATTCTCCCTTCCTCCATTCTTTTTACTTATCCAAACCAGACTAGTCTTGCCATTCTGATATTTTCCTTGACCATCTTGTCAATACAATCTGTTCTCTTATATCCATATTTCTAATTCTGTCATCTAGTTTTTTCATGGCTGTTCATCATCATTTAATTTCAAATGCTTGAATCCTACTGAGGTATTTGTTATTTAGTCTATGAGTTTTTCTAGACTGTATGTTTGAATAGGATAGAAGTATGAGTTGAACATTATTTATTTGGCTTTTTTTGTACTTTAATATTCCATACTAAACTCTCTATTTGATGATACAATTTGGCTGTTTTATTTAATCTGTTGTGACTTCAAAACGTTACAACCCTTTTGAATTTCAATTACACCATTGTTTTCAGGATGAAAAAGGCAATATTAATAGACATATGGCATGACTGTCTTCCCATTACAAATTTTAGGTTGACTTCTACATCTTTAACATACTGATTTCGTGGAAACGGTACAGCCCTTTTTGAATTTTAGATACACCATAGTTTTCAGGGTGAAAAGGCAATGTTAATAGACATGTCGCATGACTATCTTCCCATTAAGAATTCGGAACTTGATTCTCATATATCGAACCTCAGGTTACTTGCAATATTCAACTATACTTCAAAAGTTAGAGTGTCTACCTATATAATGATTAGAATAACTAAAAAAAAACTTCAAATGTAAATTTTTGAAAAAAAGTGAGGGGAAGAGACTGTATAACTACCCTGTATATGCAGTAGAGCCGTGATGACGTCGGAAAAGTAATAAAAAGTAATTGGGAATAAAAGTAAAAACTCCCCCCAATAAAAAAAATAGTCCCAATAAATGAATTTTACTAAGGATTATTCTACAATACTGTATAAACAATAATTCTTGTTTAGTTGTTAAAACAAAAATAATGAATTTATTGTGCAAATGTTTCAAAAATGAACTACGAGGACTGTTTGGAAAGTAACCTCCGTTTGCTCACTGTGTGGGAAGTAGAGGGCGTAGGGCCGACATCTTGCGCTGGTGTACGGCAGGTCAATGGGCATCCAGCCATATTAGAGTGAAGGTTGTTCCTGCGCTAGTTTGTTTTCAGTCACTTGTCAAAATGAGTGCTGCATTAAAAATTTCCACGAAGTGCTTTCTATCATTCAGTTTTTTATAGCTAAACAGTATTCGGCATCAGCTATTCATAGAGTTCTTTGTGCTATGTTTGGGTCAAATGTAATTAGTGCAGAAGTTGTTCACACGTTAAAAAGTGGCAGAAGAAATGTTCATGATGAAGAAAGATCTGGCAGGCTGTCTGTGGTCACTGATGATCTGGTTGAGAAAATCAATGCAAAAATTCGTAATAACTGACGCTTCACCATCTCAGAACTTTACGAAGAATTTCCACAATTTTCTAGGACTGTTTTGTACGAGGTAGTTAGGCTACCGTAGTTCTGACTGGTTAGGCTACCGAAAGTATTTTGCTTGGTGGGTACCGAATATTCTTTCACAAAACCAAAAACTCAAATGACATAATGCACTTCACACTTCTTGGGAATTTTTATTGCAGCACTCATTTCGACAAGCAACTGAAAACAAACTAGTGCTAGGACAACCTTCACACTAATACGGCTGGACGCCCACCGCTAGCGCAAGATGGCGGCCCTACCCCTTCTACTTCCCACACAGTGAGCAAACGGATGTTACTTTCTGAACAGCCCTCTTATATTAATAAATTACCCTATTTAAATTTCTTTACAGTATTAAATACTATAGTTGTACAATATAGTGATAAACCAGTTTTACAATCAACAGAAGTGACAATAGATATTAGTAAACATGAATTAACATGAAACTGTAAGGCACTTGAAAAATATATTGTGTATAGTTACAAAATATAATTATTAAAATAAGAAATTTAAGATTAAAAAAAGTTTGTTGTTAATTGAATGCCTGAAAACTGCCGCTATTCACCTTCCCTACATATGCTGTATGTCCTAAAAATACTATTTATTCAACACATTGACAAAAGTGATATATATGGCCTGCTCACACGGTACAATCCACACTCAACATTATGTCAAGTACAGCAAGCAACAAAACAGCGTGCTGGTTGGGAAAAAACCTTACCAGGTACATACAGTTTTTTGTATCATGGAACAATAATACACATTGAATTATTTTCAGACAATCTTTCATCACAGTTTTATCAGTGTTTGGATTGAATACTTCAGTTAAACCAATGAGTGAAGTGAATAAAAACAAGTAATAGATTTTACTTTCTGTGTGACAAGGAAATACTTGCAAGTACGTGAATAAAACAAGTAAAAGCTAAATACTCGTAGTAATTACTAGTCTGAAGTATTTGCTTAGAAATGAGGTGAATAAAAGAAGTAAATTCTCACAAGGAAAAGTATTTATTTAATTGCGAGCCTGCCCAGATCCATGCTAGCACCTTTTACTAAAATGTCATTGCATTTAACTTAATATATTTTTGTCACTTGTAATAGTAATACAAATTTACTGGTTCATTTATTAATAAGTTTAGTAACACATAAACCTTTTTGAGTTATTATTTGTTAAGTAAAATTAAAAATATTCTACACAGGAATAAGTAGTTTTTCTAGAGAAACGTTGGGAAGTATTTGCTGTATGCAGATAACACTGTTCACTTGAATTTTGTGTCATTCAAGTCTGAGATGGCGGTCTTCATGCATTTACCAATTTGTTCAATAATATTAATATAAATGTACCAATTCATAAAGTATTTATTATTTGAATAAGTAAATAAAGAAATGTGAATTAGTAAATATTAAAATAAAACATATGAAAAATAAATATGAATTAAACATGAAAATAAAGAAATGTAATATGTAATTTGACAAAACTAGAACATAATTTTAAAAAATCTCCATTATATTAATGGAATATAAGATTGGAGGCTCTCACTAACGCGTTATACACGTACGAACGCTCTGGTATTATACACGTCTCAAACACATTTGCTTACACACAGTGTGCTTCAAACGTGAGCATGTACCAGCAGCATGCGCACACGCACACATACAGGTAGGCAACCCGAATACACACAAGTTTACGTACTCATGTGCACTGTACTATTGTAGGTAATAATTTTTATTTTGCTATTTTTGTATATTTTTTATTTTATTTTTTTAGGTACAATATAACAGATTGGGTGATAGAAAATTTATTTTTTACAAAAAGGCTAGGGCATTTATAGCAGAATCTTCTTCTATGGTAGCTATAGAACCATTTTTTATAAGTTGTCTTTAAGTTGCATCTTTTCTTGTTTGATTTTTAAACAGGTCAGTTCAAGGTACCCTCTGAAACATCTACTGGTGAGTCGGCGCTAGATATCATCACTCAATGACTACTCAAATATGAACAAAACGCATAAACAATGAACACGTGTGTGGTAAGCAAGCATCGCACAAACGGATGCTAGACGAGCGTGTTAAGACCTGCAGTGTTTTAAAAGTATTTACTTGGCTCCACGAAGTTGCAAGTATTTACTCTCAAGTATTTCTCTAGTAATTCCTCATCAACGTTAAGTAAAAGATTTTAAGTTATTGGCTGTTTTATTCACTTGGTCGACACGCTTATACTTTACTCGTGAGAAAATACTTTGAGCTGTTACTTGGTTTTTTTTCACTTCACCCAATATTTAGAATAATTATGTCAGATAATGAGGCTCTACTGTACACATATTTTACATTTATACAGAACTAGCCACTAAATTAAGATTCCTTTGTAAGAAAAATGTGCTTGTTGATAAATATTAAGTATTGTTAATGACTTCAGGTAGTTTTGAAAAATCAAGAAGCTTTGAATGCAGCGGGGAAAAATGTATTAGAAGAAGTAAATACTACTGAATCTGAATCACTTGATGAAGATGATGCTGATTTGGAACTTGGTGCGTATTTAATGTTTCAAGTTTAATGATTCAAGTATGTTAGACAAATGTTTTGGGCCATTTTTTTGCCAAGCCTGTCATATTCTATCTTTTATGATTGTTAGTTCTGAATTATATCTATAAAAAATAAATTTTAATCTCTTCAAGTGTCATAAAAATTCATAGACTCACTTTGACAACACACATCATCTGTCAAGTATATTCTATTTGGTTTTTTCGAACCAAATATGCTAAATAAGAAACAGGCAATGGTTAGATAACAATCAAGGCTATGCTGAATAGGTAACTTTGTGTATTAACCCTTCGTGAGTGTATGCCGATTATACACGCAAACGTTTTTCTCCGAGCGAGCGTTGTGCCTATATATACACACACTGGTTTTAGCTCAACAAACGTTTGCCGGAAATACCCGTCATATGAAATTTGAGTTTGTTTGATCCCCACCCTGCCTTCCAAGGTCACACGCAATTCATTATTAGTTATACTACACTCTCCACCCAATTATGTTGCTGAATTCCCCTTCCCATTCTTTACCCTCTCCAACCCTCCACTGTCTCTAAAACTTGTGTCATTGTTAGTCCAGCGTCCATTGCTTCGTCTGCTGCATTCCGCGCCGAACACTTTGTTTACTTAGACACAAGTCACTTTGGTTTATGAATTCGAGTTGTTCTGTTTATTTTATTTATGTAGTTTAGTTATGTTTAATTTTGCAAAACCTGCCAGGAAAAGCCTCACTTGCAACCAGAAATCTGCTTTTAGGCATTTCGTATTAAAGAAATATGCTTGAATACACTTGTAATATCATGTTTAGTCATTAGATTACACAATCAAATGAAATTAACAACTAATTAGTGTTTTATTTCAAACTTACCTAACAACTGATTTTAGTAGAACAAGCTAATGATGGTTAAAACGTACAAAACAATATTTTTTAGAGCTAATGACTATATACGCAAGTATTACTTTTGGAAAAATGTAAACAAAATTATTTCGGCCAAATATTTGTTAATTTTGCATATAATAGTTAATTTTGAAGCATAATATTATATATTGCTAAAAAATTTAGTAGTGACTCAACCAAGTTTCATATATGCTTACGTTAAGAATATAAATTAGCTTGCGAAGGGTTAATATGCTCTCTCCAAATTATATAACTCTATTAATTCAGGTAAGTTTTTCACAATATAGCAGATGACTGAATTATTTAAGGTTTGTTTGGGACAGGAAAGCATACTTTTTTTGAAAATTCCCTAGTAAATTTTTTGAAAGTGAAACACATTGAAAGGTAAAAAAAAAAAAAAAAAAAAAAAAAATAAACAAAAGAATGTTAAAACAATATGGATATATTTCAAGGTTTCAAGGACACTGACTTTACCTTTAGTCCATCACATAAGAGGGTTAATAGTAGATCGTACTTATGTGGGCTTACATCTGCTGTCCTCAAAACGCACAACTTATAATTGTCCATGTGACAAGTGCTAGATCTAAACTGATCAAGTAGATTCGCTTATCCAGCAATCATAGTGCACTAAAATAGGGTCTAGCCAACATATATCTCGATGATAGCTCCCACTAACCCATCAGTTGCTCATACAAGCTATCATGGGCACCCTTGCCTACACAGAGTATGATTGGCATTTTCATGACTGACATATGACGCTGCTTTTTCTATAAAATACAGTTTTTACCAGTCAGAAGTATGACATCAATATTTATATTGAACAAATAAAATTTCATTATATTCATTCTTCATTACTAAGATGCCAATCGTAGAGATATGGGAGAGTGAGTGTACATGAATGAGTGTAGTTGGGTGAGCCGGTGGCTAAGCGGTCTAAGACGTCAGGACTTTAAGCTTGGGTTAGAGATAACGCTGGTTCAAATCCGGCCTAGACTGGAATATTTATAAGTAATATTCACATTCTACTGTACTGATTCGCCCCCTTACTCTGTCTGAATAAGTTCCTCTCACAGGTCAATAGTCTATGAGGAACAAATTAAGGTTAACACTTTGACTGCGGATCCCGTACTTTTACAGAGTAGTGTAACTTCCAAAGAATGTGTCTCCTGTAGTTTTATGGGACCGATGTTTTAATTTTGTTAAATAGCTTATTGAGTATTAATACAGAGTCTGGTACTCTAAATGGTCTCTAGCGATGTTGGTGAGCCGTTTCACTACTAGAATGTGCACACTGTACTGTACGTCTTGCAAGGACGATTGAGTTGTAGTCACTAGACTATACTGCTATTGTCTGCACGTTTCAGAAGCATCGTTTAGTGAGTGGACATTAAGTGTAAATAAAGCATGAAAATAAAAAAAAAACAAGAATTTTATTAGTACTTATTTTTACTTGTTTTACTTTGTTTTGTATGAATAGGACAATACAATTATTTTCAAAACTATTTTGTATGCTCAATTCCCTTGGTTTGATTTTTTTTATTTGCTAAAACACTACTACTAAAAAACAGATATTATGAGATGAAAAAAATGTGATTTTCAATTATATACTGATAAAAAGAAGAAGAAATATAGAATCCAGACATGTAAGTAAACCTTTTCTATGTTTAATGGTAGTAAATCTCTGAATTTTTAAAAGTACCAATAATGGCCAGCATTCTTCAAAGGGCTTCCGTATTTAGGACCAGCATTCAAAGTGGTAAGAAAGACTAGGAGAGTTATTGTTACTAAGATCGACTGTTCCTTAGAAAGATATATTTATTAATAGCCCAGCCAAGGACTTACAGCTTTAAGTGAAATCTGAACAATGTAGTACTTGTCTGATGTTCAGGTAATTGACAAGTCTGACACAGTTCTCTTCCCTATACAACCCCGAACCAATATTTCACTTTCAAAGCAGTAAAGAATGTTTTGTTATTTGGAGTTTTAAAGGAATGAGCATCTGTATTTTGTAAGACAGTGGTAACTATAAATAAATTTTACAGGTCAACAGACACCTCAAAATTGCCCATTTTTGAACCGTATCTTGGCAGTGAGTTTATAAGTCTTTCTGTTATGGTAAAGCAACTGTAACCGGTTGTGTTTCCTGATGCTTTACAACAATAGGTCTTTTCTAATTATTATTCATTATTAAGACGTCGATTGTCAAGATATGGGCGATTATAAGGGGCAAATATTGATTAAACAATCAAGGTATTGCAGGAACTTGTTGTGATGAGTAACCAGTGTTGCTCTCACAGAACACTTGTAGAAAAAACTGTTTCGAGTCTATCTTTGAATATGTAATTTATATTGGTGAGTTAACTAGTAAGAATGTTGCAAACAGCATTTTATATTTGTACACACAAAGAAATATTATTTGCTGTTTTCAATTAAAATGTAATGGTAGTGAAAAGAAAGGTATGTTTCAGGTAGATTCACTTCCACTAGTGAGAGAAAAGAAGCTTTTACCTCATGTGGCTGTTAGGAGGGACCAAGAACTGTTCAGGCGATATGAACAGATGAAAACTAAGAGAGATGAGTTCAGTGGAGCGTTGCCTATTGATAAATTTAAGTAAGTACATGACTGTTGTAAACTATTTTTGCATGTTATTTGTTTCTTGCTCAAGGAACCATGAGTAAGAGTGTGGTATTTATTACTCAGACTGTCCAAATCATTTTTGTAAAACATTCCTTAACGAAGCATATTTTTCAGTTATTATATCTTTTTATTGTATTATCATAAGAATATAGATACTTAATAAATTAGTTCACACAATTTTTGTACATTGGAAAATATATGTTGGTTAAATACACCCGGGGAATTTTACAGTATAAGTAAAACCTATACTGGTATGGTGATTTATTTAATGAATATACGATAACTTACTTCCATGGCCATTTATATCCAATGTGGTGTTTGGCCTTGCCAGCACCTCAGCATGCCTTTATTATTTGTGGTCTTCAGACTCTACTGCAATTATTATTAGTGAAATTAATTGTTATTTGATTGATAGAAAGTGTTACAATTTGTAACTAGATTTTATAAGTATTGACTTATGCCCATGTACAACCTGTATCTAATGGCAAATAAGCAATTTGAATTTCAAACAAAACAGCTGCAGTTGGAGACAACTATTTGATGGTCAGAAGAAGAAGAAAGTCAAGACAACGAACCAGCTGTTGAAAGAGAAGGATCAGACGATTCTGAAAATAATTTAGAAGAAAATGACAATGACTCTGCTTCTGAAATTTCTTTGGAAGATTTAGATGAAGTAGGATTGAATTTGGAGAATTTGGGTGCGGGTACTGAAAACTATTAGGACGCTAATGAGCCAAATATTGAAATAAAGAGGCAAAATGTATATACAAACTTTATTCTTTCAAGTGATGGGAATACAAAATGGACTACACATATGGACACGTCAAACTTACGTGGGCGAGTACGTCAACATACAATTATGTCAACTGAAGTTTACAAAATTATAATATCATTTTATTTCATAAAAAAAAAAATTTCAAATTTTAACCTTGAATACAATTTCAATTCTATTGCCACTTAAAATTTGTTAATATAATGTAAAAATATTGCCAAATACTATAATAAACTAACTTATAATGCATATTTAAACAAAAAAATACAGTTTGATACAGGTGCGGTCAAAAAGACATTGTGCGCTCATTTGTGTTATAAAAACCTACTCAGATGGCGCTACTCTGGTATGGTTGGTGAACCCGTTATATTACCTTAAAATTAACTTAAAGGGTTAATTTGATCAAGGTTTTCTAAGTTTATTTTCATTTTGACCAAAATTATTTACACTCATTTCAATTAAAATAATCCCCCAAGTACACAATAAGTATGTATTACTATTAATATAATGTGTAGAAAAAAAGTTATGAAATTAAGAAAAACAAACATTTTTTCAGAGACGAAATTATAAGTCTGGTGAACACCAGTAGAGTGGTAGTCATCAAAGGAGAACCAGGCTGTGGTAAAAGCACTCAAATACCCCAATACTTGTTTGAGTGGTATGCAGCAAAGAGCGCTGCCACAGAATGCAACATCGTAGTCACACAACCACGCCGGATCAGTGCAATGTCCCTTGCAGACAGAGTGGCTCATGAGAGAAATGAGCAGGTATAACAATCTCATGTAACATTTCTGTTGTGACCTAACTAATATAATTATCATGCAAATTAATATAAATTTATTATAAAGAGATAATGTAAAACCGTACAAGTACAGTAGAATCTCAGTTATCTGAGCCCCGATTGACCCAGCCTTCGGGTTAACCAAGCTAGTCATCAGACGATGAAAACTAAACATAAAGCTTGGTGCTAGATAAACATTGTCTGTTGGTGCTAGGTTAAGGCGATGCAGGGCCGTTACAAGACTTATTTATGAAATTGTACCTTACTATAGGAATAATTTTCCCACCCAAATGCATTCACTTATGACACATCACCACCTGACACCAACGGCTTAGTCTACTCTGCCCTCACACTAAATTAATGTGGTTGTTTAAGTGTGTTGATTTTCGTGATTTTACAATAAAGTATTGGAAATATTGTTGTAATTTATTGTTGTTACTGTTATTGTTCAATATTTTATTCAAGTGTTTTGATATGAGTGGTAAATGGTTGATAGTTGCTTATAACGAAATTAAAATGATGAATCAATCAGTATTTTCGTCACCAATGTGTATGACAAATGTGGTATTGATACAATAATTTTGTTCCTTTAAAATTTTGGTGTCCTGCACTATTAAGAGAGTAATGCAGATTGCGTTTAACGACTTTTCGATATGATAATTTTGTTCGGTAATCGGCTGAATAGTACCCTGCACTTAAAACCAAGACGTGAATACTACCGTGGATCGTAGATAGATTAAATAAATATGAAAGGTTTCGTTGTCAACAAATGTAACGTTAGAGGAAATTGCCCGTCCACATTGCTGCCTGTGGACATTACATTAGATTTGTACTATTAAATGAGTTTTAAAATGGAATACTTATTCCCAATTTCTTGTCATTCTGCGGTAATACAACTTTTAAAAGACATAACCTGATGTTCCTACTTTTTTACAGGACTGTAACTACATTTACACTATTTTGCGTTTTTTCTTGTGATTAACTAGTTTTGTA
Organism: Stictocephala bisonia; assembly: GCA_035578905.1. Taxonomy (NCBI): domain Eukaryota; kingdom Metazoa; phylum Arthropoda; class Insecta; order Hemiptera; family Membracidae; genus Stictocephala; species Stictocephala bisonia. Next base: position 508,837 of record JAQJVL010000591.1, on the reverse strand, counting down.
CTTTTTTCATGGTTTTTATATTATTTTTACCATAACCTCCGTATTATCCTAGTTTTTACGTATCCGAGGTGGTCCCGGTCCCAATTACCTCGGATAACCGAGATTCTACTGTTTATTCAATGTATTTTAAAAAGGAAGACTAGTAACAATAGAAGTAAACATATGATATATAAGGCATGGAGTAATAACAAAATGTAAATAAAAATATAGAAAGAATATGACAGTTTTAAACTAGATTCTATTGATAGTTAGAAGTGCATAGTTTAATATAAATTGAAAGAATGTTCCACAGAAAATAACTAAGAAGTTCTTCTGAGGCCAGCTCTAGTGGTATAGTGTTGAAGTTCTTCTGAGGCCAGCACTAGTGGTATAGTGTTGAAGTTCTTCTGAGGCCAGCACTAGTGGTATAGTGTTGAAGTTCTTCTGAGGCCAGCACTAGTGGTATAGTGTTGAAGTTCTTCTGAGGCCAGCACTAGTGGTATAGTGTTGAAGTTCTTCTGAGGCCAGCACTAGTGGTATAGTGTTGAAGTTCTTCTGAGGCCAGCACTAGTGGTATAGTGTTGAAGTTCTTCTGAGGCCAGCACTAGTGGTATAGTGTTGAAGTTCTTCTGAGGCCACCACTAGTGGTATAGTGTTGAAGTTCTTCTGAGGCCACCACTAGTGGTATAGTGTTGAAATCCATGTGCAGATGATGCCACAAGGAGCTGAGTTGTGAGCTTAGTATTGTCACTTTTATTGGGAAATGGTGACCATTTTATTGGGAAATATGTCATCATTTTGGGTACTAAAATAAGTATTGGACCATTAGTAGTCCTTATCTTTAAAACACTGAGATGGTACAGTATATATCGCTCACAGAGTTTAAAAACATGTTGTATAAAATAACAAATAACAAAAATACACTGCCACATCTAGTACACTAAAACAGCACATTTAATCGATACATCACAATTGTGCAGTAAATAATTACTCTTATTCAAAAGATCGTAATTCATTTTTATATTACTTTTAAAAAGTTCCTCAATTTTGTAAAAGGATTTTCATCAATCCAATCGTAAAATCTCCTTTTGGAAATTGTTGTTCATGGTATGTTTTGCAACATCATGCAGTTTATTAAAAAACATTGATTAAATTTACTGATAACCAATTACTGTAACAATTAACAGTTTTTTAAGTCTTTGATAGTTTATAGAAATTCTAAATCTTCCCCTAGTTATACCGATGGAAACCATAACCTTATAGGAAAGGACCAATGTTCTATTTTGTGTAGAGATGTATTTGAAAATTTGAGAGATTTACTATCGTGGGAATTTTAAGTTGTGTAGTCACATTAACCCTTTGACGTAGATATTTCTTTAGCCCATCAGAACCCTGTCGCAGGAGCTTTTTAACCTACTAGCCAGTGAAATTCAGACTTTAGTATAGAAACTTTTCGGTTATTTGTAAGTCAATTTAAATAACTTATATTAGAGGTTTATATTACCTTAAATTCGGTCAAGTGGCCCAAGACGTTGTCAGATGGCGACCGGTTTCGATTACTTCATGTAATCATTTTCAAGCCGAAAATACATAAAATATTCACTCTTGTGAGGTCATCATAAGTCTTGAAAAATACATTTTCTTTAATAAATCTGCATAAAAATATAACCTGGCAACAGTTATTAGTTTTTATGCATAATAAAAAAAAATAAAAACTAATAACTGTTGCCAGGTTATATTTTTATGCAGATTGATTAAAGAAAATGTATTTTTCAAGACTTATGATGACCTCACAAGAGTGAATATTTTATGTATTTTTGGCTTGAAAATGATTACATGAAGTAATCGAAACCGGTCGCCATCTGACGTCTTGGGCCACTTGACGGAATTCAAGATAATATAAACCTCTAATATAATTAGACAGTGGTCCGGAGCCAATACATTATAAATAACTTAAGCGAAAATGCAAGAAAACTGTTTAGTTTTAATATGTTCCATATATATATATTAATAATGAGACAGTCATAAATATTGTTAGCGGACTGTAATCAATCTTTTAATTTCACTTTGACGAGCTGCCATCTTTAAAAAAATTACACAAATAAGCACTAAAACTGAAGTACACCATAATAAATTATTTACAAATAAAAAACAACAACTATAATAGAAAGAAGATGATAACCAAACGTAACAGACAATGTAAACAACGTACCAATTCCTGTAACGTACATATTCTAGCCTAAAAATAGCTGACTCAAAACACAATATACAACTATCAACTACAAAATAATAAATATCAACAAGGTTATATTATAGTACAATACCTGTATATTGGTCTCCAATTGGAATCAACTCCAAATAGTTTGTCAGAATGCTGTTAGATACCAACATCTAACTGACTATAATGTCCTCCTATCGTTAAACTACATGCTGTCATATGAATGTCAGCCCGCGCCTAGGGGTTACTTACACTGGACAACTAAGGTACAATTTAGTAGGAATGTATCCTTATAAAAGAACATGTTAATGGGTCAGCAACATTTTTTTTTCCAATAAAATTAATAAAACTAATGGTAAAATGATTACTACAATATCATCCATCTCATAGCCCATTTACAGTTCCTAATTATTTTTTGCCAAATACATAATTCTTCACTAGGTATAGAGATACATAACCCATTAATTAATTTGTAATAGTCATCATTATTTTGAGCAGGACATTGATCACAATTAAATATTTATTCTTTATACTTTTTTTCTGTCTTAGGTTGGAGATGTTGTGGGCTTTCATGTTCGGCTTAATGCCAAACATCCAAAATACCAAGATGGTTATATTCTGTTCTGCTCAACAGGATTATTGGTGAACAAAATGATTGGAGACCCAGGTATATTAAAATATATTTGCTTGTAAACTACTAGTATTTAACAAATCAAGTTGTAGCTTACTTAGTCTGATAAAGAAAGTCTAATAATTGTGGTGGGATTAAGTTACTGTTAAAAATGTTTTTTGGTAAATGGAAATGATTTAAGTGGTAAAAAGTGCAGTTAACATTTTCCTATTCCAAAAACCATGGTGATCAGGCTATTTTTCTGTATTTTTTACTTAATTTTGTACTTTGGACAAAAAAAATTTCTGCAATATTCTGGTTGGTTTTAGCCTGTTTTAAAACTCGTGGACCATATTTTAGTCATCCACAAAATTTGCAAATAAATTATTCCATTTTAAATAATTTGGAATAATATATCAGTTTAAAGTTGGTCAAATTTTTAGTGAAAGAAATTTTGAAAAAATGATAAATGTTAACCCATCTACAATAACTGATTTAATTTTCTCAGCGGCTTGGCAAATAAAAAAAAAAAATAAATAAAAAAAAAAACAAAAACCATAATGACAATTTCATAAGCTTAACAATTATATACAATACACTTGGGTTTGTTTCCACTGAAATGCAATAATTAGATTTATTTAAAAAATGAACTTAAATTCCTACATGCTCATTTGAAAACAATGCATGTAAACATATTACGTATTTAAAAAATAATTGTATTTACAAACAAACAAAACGTAACTTTGGTACTCAAATGTATTTTCAAAGTAGCCTGATATTTTATGTATGGTTCTGACAGTGACTTTAAATGAAAGTTTTCTCTTACTTTAACACAAGCATTCATGATCCTGTTTAGAAGTTCCTGGTAATTATCAACTGGAGAAAAATATCAGGCTTTTCATGTATCCCCACACAACAAAATTCAAAGAGTTCAAATCAGGAGATCTGACAGGTCAGACTATGACACACCCACGACTTATACACATTGTATAATGGGCATTTAGCCATTTGTGCACATTATTTGAAAAATGAGGCACCCCATCCTGAGGAAAATAATTGACCTTCTTCAATGTGGCTTAATTTATTCAAGAATATGAGGCAAATCATTATGTAGATAGTTTAAGTACATTCTACCGTTCGGGCGTCCCTCATATATGTGAGGTCCCAAAAACTTGTCACCATTTACTCTTAAAAACAAACAAAAATTAATGTTAAAAAATGATAAAGCGTCACTGGAATGAGAATTCTGTGGCGGCTGTGGGATTTTCAGTTCTATTTTATGAACTTCTGTAGTATTAATCTATTGAAAATAAGTGCAGTAAGCCAATTTCAATCAGAATAAACATAATAATAGAAATACAGTAAAAAATGAAATGTACTTAGGTATGAAAAATGTAACTTTTTACAGAGAATAGTACATACTGTACTGATAGAAGATAGTATTTATTAAGAAATCAATAGAAACTTAAACATATACTACAGATATATTCCGCAAATTGACTATTTTCTTTTTTTATTTCAACTGACCATTGATCAGTAGCAACATGTCAGAAGTCTTGGCTTGTCAGACAAGTGAATATATTGGAGTAGTGGATCGTCAGGTTTTAGTGTGTTAACTGTTTATTTTTGTAGGTGATTCTTCTCTTTAGTAAATATGTATATATAATGCATCAAAATTTGATTATCATTGCAACAAATCAAATACAAAAACTCTGCATAAATTTACTTAAAAATTGGCTTGGTGGAATTCAATGAAATCTTGATAATCAGTAAAGATTATTACTGTTGCAGGACTGTCAGGGGCAACTCACGTGGTGGTAGATGAAGCTCACGAGCGTGACATTCAACTGGACTTGCTGCTACTACTGCTCAAACGAGCTCTTAATCTCAATCCCTCACTAAAAGTCATTATAATGAGTGCTACAATTAATGCTGAGCTATTCACACAGTACTTTAACAACTGCCCAAGTATTTCAATACCTGGTTTTACTTTTCCTGTAAAACACCAGTTTCTTGATGTGAGTTAAATATATTTCTACTTATATTATATATTAATTCCTTAATTTATAATTCAACGCTTGTAAACATTATGCAATAAAGTTTCCTGCTAGGTGAAAGATGCACTAACTTTCCATGCATTCCACAAAGGGACTAAAGCCAGATGTTCTCAGGTGAAACTGTAGGCCGAGTTTGCCTCTCGAGTGTAACGAGTGATGGAGCTGTAACGCAAATTTTTATCATTATTCTTTTCAGAATATCAATATTTTAGTCAGTAATTTTAGACTATCAACTGAATTGAGATAAAAATTAATGTGCTCTCTTTTCAATTTTTTATTTTTAATATCATTTGTTGAGTTATAAAGATTGTAACTTATCTCCTTAGTTTAACTCTTCATTGATAAACATGGTTTATCTAATGGAATATTTTTGTTGATTAGATCTCGGCTATTCCCATTTTTACGCAATAGAACTCTGACTGTCCAAATTTATTGAGGATTTGTGATTTGAATAATGAGAAATTCATGTAGTTCAATTACACCTAAGAGCCAATAAAAAAAAAACTTGATAATATTTTAAAAACAGTAAAGTTTATTGAGGCAGTGCTTCATGTACCATTTAGAAAAAAAGTTTGTTAAAAAAACTTTATATTTAAAAAATAAAAATTAAAAATTAAAAAAAATATTTAAAATAAGTATAAATTTAGATGTTTTATAACTTCAATAGAAAACTTTACAAATACAGATAGATTTCGACTAAAAGTAAATGTATTTTCTAATGTATGCTTAAAACAAGCGTAATAATACTATTTTAAAGATAGAACAAAGTGGTAAATTGATTTCACTATTGGTAATAACTCATGAAGTTTCACTGAATAACAACATCTGATTTGAAAAGTGTTGTACAGTAATTTGGCTTCAAGGTTGGAATCAGATATTCTTTCAAACAAAGAAATTTAACTGATTTTTTAAAACCAATTTAATGTCTGAAAGATTATTTAGATTGTTGTATTTGGAATAGTATTTGTTATGTATGATAATTGTGTTTTGTAGGGAGAAATCAAATCATTGCTGCTGAGAAGGAGAGTTAAGCTTAACCCTGAAAATGTAGATACTCCAGTGGTGAACATTGAAGCAGTTGTGGCAATGATAACTTGGATAGATGAGAGTAAGCCCGAGGGTGCCATCCTGGTGTTTTTACCTGGCTGGATAGAGATACAGAGAGTGATGGAGAAATTGGCATCACTACCTGGAGATGGGGGCCACTTCATGATAGTTCCAGCGCACTCCATGCTAAGCAGTGAAGAACAACACCGAATCTTCCATACACCGCAAAGTGGCCAGCGGAAGGTGATTAATTGATTATATTACTCAGAATTATGCCGTACTTGGTTTGTAAGTAAGGAAAAAAGTCCGGTCAACCATTTGAGATTAGTGGTGAGCCCCTTTGTTTCATATAACAATGTTGTGTAACCCATTACTCTGTATGTTCTGTAAAATCATTAAGTTTAATCTGTAAAGGTAGCTGCTCAAGTGAAATGTTTAGATTAATCGAATATAATAAGCTAATATATATTAGGTTTTAATGAGATATTACAGTTTAGTGGATTTCTTTGATCAGTCAGTGGTATATTGTTATGCGGGTTCCGATCTTTTTAGAAAGGAGCGATTGTAGGCTGTGTTTTCTGAGTTATCTGGTAACTTTTAATTTTTAGAAATTGGCAAAATCTAGTCCATCACAGAGAGCATGTTGTAGTTTAAAATTGTACAATTTATTAGTTTACATATTTAGTTAAAAGTGAATTTAATATATACTTGGTAAGAAATAAGTTGTATTTTTATTATTTCAGTGATTATTTTTTTATTTATATACTGTTTATTTGTTTCTTGCAGGTGATCTTAGCTACTAACATTGCTGAGACCAGTCTTACTATTAATGATGTAGTATACGTTGTGGACACAGGAACAGTAAAGGAAGAGAGGTAAATATTAATAAAAAAATAATATTCACACATTATATAAATATATACATGTATTGCTGCTCCAGTTCAAAGGAGTCGTGAGAGTCTAGGTTGAACAGTTAATCTTCTTTAATTCCATAGTTGTTCTCTGAATACATCTTCGCAATTCAGTCCATTCTTATTAATATTGTTTTTAAATCTGTTTATCCATCTCTTCTATGGTCTCTCTCTCTCTCTCTCTCTCTCTCTCTCTCTCTCTCTCTCTCTCTCTCTCTCTCTCTCTCTCTCTCTCTCTCTCTCTCTCTCTCTCTCTCTCTCTCTCTCTCTCTCTCTCTCTCTCTCTCTCTCTCTCTCCTCTCTCTCTCTCTCTCTCTCTCTCTCTCTCTCTCTCTCTCTCTCTCTCTCTCTCTCTCTCTCTCTCTCTCTCTCTCTCTCTCTCTCTCTCTCTCTCTCTCTCTCTCTCTCTCTCTCTCTCTCTCTCTCTCTCTCTCTCTCTCTCTCTCTCTCTCTCTCTCTCTCTCTCTCTCTCTCTCTCTCTCTCTCTCTCTCTCTCTCTCTCTCTCTCTCTCTCTCTCTCTCTCTCTCTCTCTCTCTCTCTCTCTCTCTCTCTCTCTCTCTCTCTCTCTCTCTCTCTCTCTCTCTCTCTCTCTCCCTCCCTCCCTCCCTCCCTCCCTCCCTCCCTCCCTCCCTCCCTCCCTCCCTCCCTCCCTCCCTCCCTCCCTCCCTCCCTCCCTCCCTCCCTCCCTCCCTCCCTCCCTCCCTCCCTCCCTCCCTCCCTCCCTCCCTCCCTCCCTCCCTCCCTCCCTCCCTCCCTCCCTCCCTCCCTCCCTCCCTCCCTCCCTCCCTCCCTCCCTCCCTCCCTCCCTCCCTCCCTCCCTCCCTCCCTCCCTCCCTCCCTCCCTCCCTCCCTCCCTCCCTCCCTCCCTCCCTCCCTCCCTCCCTCCCTCCCTCCCTCCCTCCCTCCCTCCCTCCCTCCCTCCCTCCCTCCCTCCCTCCCTCCCTCCCTCCCTCCCTCCCTCCCTCCCTCCCTCCCTCCCTCCCTCCCTCCCTCCCTCCCTCCCTCCCTCCCTCCCTCCCTCCCTCCCTCCCTCCCTCCCTCCCTCCCTCCCTCCCTCCCTCCCTCCCTCCCTCCCTCCCTCCCTCCCTCCCTCCCTCCCTCCCTCCCTCCCTCCCTCCCTCCCTCCCTCCCTCCCTCCCTCCCTCCCTCCCTCCCTCCCTCCCTCCCTCCCTCCCTCCCTCCCTCCCTCCCTCCCTCCCTCCCTCCCTCCCTCCCTCCCTCCCTCCCTCCCTCCCTCCCTCCCTCCCTCCCTCCCTCCCTCCCTCCCTCCCTCCCTCCCTCCCTCCCTCCCTCCCTCCCTCCCTCCCTCCCTCCCTCCCTCCCTCCCTCCCTCCCTCCCTCCCTCCCTCCCTCCCTCCCTCCCTCCCTCCCTCCCTCCCTCCCTCCCTCCCTCCCTCCCTCCCTCCCTCCCTCCCTCCCTCCCTCCCTCCCTCCCTCCCTCCCTCCCTCCCTCCCTCCCTCCCTCCCTCCCTCCCTCCCTCCCTCCCTCCCTCCCTCCCTCCCTCCCTCCCTCCCTCCCTCCCTCCCTCCCTCCCTCCCTCCCTCCCTCCCTCCCTCCCTCCCTCCCTCCCTCCCTCCCTCCCTCCCTCCCTCCCTCCCTCCCTCTCTCTCTCTCTCTCTCTCTCTCTCTCTCTCTCTCTCTCTCTCTCTCTCTCTCTCTCTCTCTCTCTCTCTCTCTCTCTCTCTCTCTCTCTCTCTCTCTCTCTCTCTCTCTCTCTCTCTCTCTCTCTCTCTCTCTCTCTCTCTCTCTCTCTCTCTCTCTCTCTCTCTCAGCCACTTCCTCTTACTGTGTTTCCAATACTTCCACAGCAATTCTTTTTTTTTTCACATGTCCAGACCGTCCCAAATGGTTATTCTCTACCCTATTTCAATTCCTACCTCCTTCCTAATATCCAAATTTCTTACTCTGTCCAATTGAGCCTTTCTAACAATATTCTCAAAATCTTCATCTTTCCTGATTGGATTCTTCGGCATTCTCTCTTATTAAAGACAATGTTTCCGCACTATATGTGGCAATCGGTATATAATAAGACTTATACAGGTTGTCAAAAAGTCCGAGGACAGTTGAATATTGTTTAGACCGTTACAGATAAAGGTACAAAACTTTGTACATTGCTACTGGATATAAAAAGCTATTTTACCATGTATTCAGTGGTCCACTACCTTCGTAAAGGGGGACGGTCCACTAGGAGTTGGGAGAAAATCTTAAATGTAAGCACAGGTCGATATACATACCATTTTAAAGGTCTTAGCTATTAGAAAATCAACTGCAAATTAGACCTCAAAAGGTTAATTCTAAACAAAATGGCGGCACTCAAAAGTTTCAATACTGATCTTATATGTAAGATTTTAAACTGCCACCATTTTGTGACGGATAAAGCTTTTGAAGTGCGGTTTGCTGCATTCTTTTATGCTTGACCAGCCTTTTAAAATGATGTGCATATCAGAATACTTAACCCTCTCCCGTCAATCCGCCTCGAAGCGCCTCCTCGATGGGCGTGATGCTACTGACGGACCGCCTCCAAACGCCTTCACTCGAATTACAGATGCTTGCGCGATCTGTTATCGCCTCAAAGAAACTTTTGCGGTACTGTCTATATGTAGAATTGATTTTCTATTCTACCTAAACAATAATGTGCTGCTCTCTGAGAAACATTACTGTATTTTTATGAATCTGCAGCTAAATGCAGTAAAATATATTTCCCTCTGTTTAGTGCTACTACCTTACGGGCACACTGGAATGGAACTATACATCAACGCCAGCTGACGAAATAAGAAACTAAATAATATTATTGTACGTATGTACAGTATTAGCGTGTTTGTTTACCGCCAAAATACAGTGATTGTTTGTGATTGATTCTTAGTGATTTATAATGAATCAAGATCAGTTTTTGCGTAATAGTGAAATTGACCGCATATTTGAAAATGAGTCGGAAGTGGAGAGTGAGGTGTCTAGTGACGACGATATTTCTGAACTAAATGATATCCCCGATAACGAAGATACTGAACAGCCTAACCTTCAAAACTACGGAAGTGATGATTCTCATTCGGCAGACGACCCTGACCTTGATGATGGGCAGACAACAAATAGGCGTCGTCCTCGTATTATTCGTGTTCCACCAGTGTGGTCACAACAAATAAGGTATGTTGAACCAAATGTTTTTACTGAAGAAAGTGGTGTTACACATGGACTATCTTCTTGCCCTACTGAACTTGAATATTTTGATTTACTTGTAGGTGGGAATGCATTTTATGACAATATTGTTCACTGCACAAATGAATATGCAAATTACAAGCAACAATCTGGAACAATTGATAAAAACTGGACAAAGGAGGAAATAAAAGCCCACGTAGCAATTGATATTTTTATGGGCATTTATGATTTTCCGAGTGTTGAAGAATACTTCAGAGAAGATTTAGTTCATTGTCGACTTGTGCGTCAGGTAATGACATACAGTCGGTTCAAAAAAATTAACCAGTATTTTCATGTAACTGACGTATTTGAGCCTCCAAATCGTCAGGATGACGACTATGACATCTTGTATAAAATTAGGCCTATATTGAATATTATTGACACATATAAAAATTGGTATAAGCCTCAGCGTGATTTAGCTATTGATGAAGCTATGATTGGTTTCAAAGGCAGATTTTGCCTAAAACAATACATGCCAAAAAAACCAGTAAAGTGGGGGATGAAAATGTGGGCTATAGCCTGTTCAAAAACTGGTTACTTTTTGGGAGGAAATGTATATTTAGGGAAAAAGGAGCTGAGGAACAATGATCGCCTACTTGGTGAGCAGGTCGTTTTGAACCTGACTGAGCCGTTCTTTGGAAAGAATCATCATATATATTATGATAATTTCTTTTCTTCTTTCAATTTGTGCAACATACTCCTACAACACAATACATATACATGTGGGACTGTTAGATCAAATCGGTTTGGGTGGCCTACCCAGTTCAAAACTCCTAAAAAATTAAAACTTGTAAGAGGCGAAAGTGTTCATCTGCAAAGTGGACGTGTTATATCGACAGTTTGGAGAGACAACCGGGATGTAATGTTTTTCTCAACAAACTCTAATCCTAATATTGAACATGACATCGACAGAAAAACAGGAAAGGGCTCACAGAAGGTGACAGTAAAATGTCCCGAAGTGGTATGCCAATATACGATGAATATGGGTGGCGTTGATCGCTCGGATCAGTACCGCAGCTACTACAGTTTTGGCAGGCCATCTAAAAAGTGGTGGAAATATATCTATCATTTTGTTGTGAACACGAGTATTGTTAATGCGTTTATACTAAAAAAACTGTCAAATAGACCAGAAACAACAAAACACGGTAGCACACAATTAGAGTTTAGAAAGGCCCTCTTACAACAGCTAATTGGAAATTTTACTTCGAGGAAACAGATTGGCCGAAAAAGAAGTCTTCCTTCAGCAATAACCTCTCCAAAATCTGCACACAAGCTAGAGAAGATGGAACATGGGCGGGTTTGTGGAGTTTGTACGAAGAAGCAAAGAAAAACGGAAACGGGCAGAGGAATTCGCACTGTTTGGAGATGTAACAAATGTGACATTCCATTTTGCAAAACTAATTGTTTTTTAGAATACCATCAAGAAAGAGGTGTGGAAATATCACAATGACTGGTCTGTTTCTTGTTTATAATTAATCATTTATTTTAAATATTTAGAATTATTTTACATTTGTATATATTTGCTGATATCACAAAAATAAATATTGTCTAAAAAATATAATAAAACTAAAAATTAGGCCTATGTATAATAATTAAATTTAACTATGTTGTGTATTTAAATATTAATTTATAACGTTAAATAAGCTTTAAAATGATATATAATATGTACTATTTATGTTCAAAACAACGTTTTAAAAAACACGATTACGGAAACGTGATCCAAGCGGTGGCGCGGCCAGAAATAATACCGCCCAGCAGCGTCATGGTCGCGTGGCGGGAATTTAAACGGGAGAGGGTTAAATTCACTAAATGACAAGATAAAATTTACAAAAGAAAATGAAGCAAAAGAAATAATATTCTAGTAATTACTAGAATACTTAAATTCACTAAATGACAAGATAAAATTTACAAAAGAAAATGAAGCAAAAGAAATAAACTATTTAGATCTAACAATAACAAATATTGAAAATAAACACTCTTTCAAAATTTTTAGAAAATCAACCCAACTAATTCCACATAATTCTAACCACCCATGGAAGTACAAATTATCTAGTTTTAGATCAATGATTAACAGAATGTTAAACGTCCCAATGCAAAAATATGATTATGAAGAAGAAAAAAGAACAATAAAATACTTAGCTTCAAAAAATGGTTACAATCCGACAATTGTGGACAAAATTATAAAAAGAATAAAAAGAAACAAAAATAAGAAAATGGAAGAAAAAGAAAAGAAAAAATTTATCAGTGTTCCTTACAATACAAAAATGAATAAAGCTATTAGAAAGACATTTCAACACAGTAAATATACACTCAGTTACAAAACAAAGAACAATACTTTTACTTTAATTAACAAACTATCCAACAAAGAAAATAAAAATAACAAATATGACAAATCTGGTATATATAAAATAAAATGCTCAGAATGCAATTCTTTTTACATAGGACAAACTGGAAGAACATTTAATTTATGTTACAAAGAACACATACAAGCCATAAGAAACAACAACTCAACATCAAATAAATCTAACTTTGCAGAACATATTCTCCAATCAAATCACAGTTATCAAAATATAAATGAAAATGTTACAGTTTTAGAATACGAGAAGAAAGGAGAAAAAATGAATACAAAAGAAAATTTACACATATACATTAACAATTATAATGAACCAAAGAACATATTAAATACACAAATTAACATGAACAATCCTATATACGAAAAAATAAGAGAAGTTAAAAAATATAAGAATCAAAAAGTAAAATTCAACTTACCCACACACTAAATTAATCATATGTTATGTTATTTTCATCTGTTTTATTTTTATTTTTATAATTTGTTAATTTATTTTAGGTTATATTATTTACTATCTGAAGATGGCCTAAGAGCCGAAACCGGTAATATATTTTTATAAAAAATGAATAAAAGGGTACTTTATTATATTTATCGTTGAATTTATTAAAATAGTAGCCCTAATGTGAACTAGTTTATACATGTACTTTATAATAGTTTTTAATATATAGGCCCAATCATATCATGCAGAGTACAGTCAACTCTTTCTGTGTTGGCTTTTCTTAGAAAAATTTGATTCATCCTTTTATAATGAGCTCTCTTTCTTTCACAACTGAAACAAGATCAGCTTGTTTCAGTTCTTTTTTCTGCTACTCTCTAACTTTCCAAAAAAATCATCAGCCAGAATGTGTTCCTGTTTTGAAAGTTAGTTTCTGTCATGTCTGCTGACTTCTTGTAATACCTTTTTCTTATTATTTCTAAAACTGTAAGTTTGAAAGTTTTCATTTCCTAACATTTTGAAAGAGAGGTTAAATACTCAAGTAACCTGATTGTTGTCTTTATATTTTTGTAATATATATTTGGATCAACTCAAGAATCCATTATAATTTTTCAAGACAAGAATAATTTTTAATTCACTCTTTCACTAACCGAGTTGAATCAGTAAGTTGTACTGAAATTATAATGTTAGTTGTGTTATAATCAAAGTATTCAAATGTGAGTCATAATAATAATCAAAATGCCTTGGTCTGATTGAAGGTTGGACCTTAAGTCAGGACTGGTTTGCCTGGACAATCAGTGGGCAAGCCAGGCAAATGTACGCCAGCGTAGGGGCCGTGCTGGGCGTGTTCAGCCTGGCCTCAGCTATCATCTGTTCACTGAAGGCAAGTACAACTTGCTGGACGAGTTCCCCCTTCCTGAGGTACACCGTATTCCCCTTACGAGGACGATACTTGACGTTAAGGTAACTGTGAGATTCAACAAAAAATAAATTAGTAGTGCTCTTAGTAGTAAATGTGTTCTATTAGTAAAGACTAGCTGTACCCGCCCACTTCGCCGGTCATAATATTGAGTTTGATTTAGAACCTAATAGGTGAAAGAATTCGAGCATTTTTGCTTCTTCTACTAATATTAGATTTTTTAGGAGGTATGTCATAAAAAGTAAACTGCAAAACAAATAATTATTAATTTTTTGTTTTCACGTTTCACCACATGTTTTAATTACCGAGGAAAAAAGGTTAACACCAAATCCAGATCACCCGATCAAGTAAAAGTAGTGTGTGCTACACTCTCAAGGTGAAATGTAGAACTACAATAAATCAAAACATATACAGTACTGTTGTTGTGAGAACTTCAATCTGCTTATGGCATGTGAAACTACATTAAACCACACAGTCATATGTTTTTTGTAAACAATTCAGATTTTCCATTTGAATAACATGGGATATTTAGGAGCCTGTGGGGCGGGACCCTGTGGACGGATCTGCATCAAACTTTACAGAAACCATCTCGGGAGTATACAGGACAACATCCTAAAGTTTCATGGCGATCGGTTGGATGGTTTGGCAGCGCATAAACTTCAAATATATATACAAACATCCTCTTTTATAAATATAGATGTATCTTTATTTGTAAATAATATGGACTATATTTTTTTCTTGTTATAAATGAAATAATAGCAAACATATGCCCTCGAAGATAATTGTTATAAAGAAAATTAGCATGAGAATGTTTAATAATGAGGCAGAAAGGCATACAATAAATTTGATAATTTATAATTATTAAATATTACAGCTTCTGTTTGAAATGTTGGTGTATTCTTACCATTTAATATACCAAACCAAGGTATCAATGGTATCGGTATCAGGAATTGATTTCCCTGTATCGGAATCGGTATGAAGAGTAAATAATCTCTCCAGTAAATGATCCATTGATGTGTGATGTACTGGGATAGTTAACATTAATTAACCCAATTTGCTTGTGATTGTTGGTTATGAACAGATGTACACCCAGGATGGAGATATTTGCAGTTATTAAATGTTATTTATATTAAATAAATTACCTCTGTCAACAGTTTCAAATTTGTTGTGATGTTGACTTAATTAATTTAATTAATTGTTGTGATCATATTGGCATCTTTATGCTATTATAATCTTAAAACAGTTCAGGGGCTAAATAAAATTTTTGAAAATGTTATTTGCCTGTGATTGTTGGTTATGAACAGATGCATACCCAGGAGGATGGTATTTGCAGTTATAAAATGCTATTTACATGTGATTGTTGGCTATGAACAGATGCATACCCAGGAGGAGGATATTTGCAGTTATTAAATGCTATATACCTGTGATTGTTGGTTATGAACAGATGCATACCCAGGAGGATGATATTTGCAGTTATAAAATGCTATTTACCTGTGATTGTTGGCTATGAACAGATGCATACCCAGGAGGATGATATTAGCAGTTATAAAATGCTATTTACCTGTGATTGTTGGTTATGAACAGATGAATACCCAGGAGGATGATATTTGCAGTTATAAAATGCTATTTACCTGTGATTGTTGGCTATGAACAGATGCATACCCAGGAGGATGATATTTGCAGTTATTAAATGCTATTTACCTGTGATTGTTGGTTATGAACAGATGCATACCCAGGAGGATGATATTTGCAGTTATTAAATGCTATTTACCTGTGATTGTTGGTTTTGAACAGATGCATACCTTGGATGGGGATGTGAAAGATTTTCTGTCAGGACTGCCTGAACCACCCAGTCCAGAATCAATAGATCAGGCAGTGCGAGTATTACAGGATATGGGGGCCCTGGACCATGAGGGAGATCTAACTGCTCTTGGACGTCGCATTTACCGTCTACCTCTACAGCCCCACCTTTCCAAGGCCCTTGTACACTCCTGCATACTAAAGTGAGCCCATCACATCAATACGATCACTTATACATAATGAAAAACAGTTTAAGTAATATAACTCTTAATTACAATGAAAAGTAAGATTATTATTTGTACATTATGACATTTTCGTTTTATGAGGTGACATTCAAAACATAAAAATTCTTGCCTGAACAGAAAATGGTAATGTACACAGTAATTAATGTAGCAACTGCATTACTGCTTCAACTGCTTCCCAACTGATATAGTAAAGACATTTACTAACCTGACGTAGAATTTTGAGATTTTACTCACAAAACCTTTTATAAAAATAGGACAATTTCATTGTCTTGATATATCAAACCAATATGTTAACTCCAAAACATATATTATTAAAGAAAACTCCTAAAAACTCTACTTCAAAGTAGTCAGAGCAATTGTGATTTTATGGTTTATGTCTCAATTTAATTACTGTATAGTAATTTTTTATTAATTTTAATAACAATTTTATTATTTTTTAAAATTATTATAGCCTCTAAGTCTTGTTTGATTTAGAAGAAACATGTTACAGTGATAGCCACAAAATATCATGTTGCCCCAAGTGCCTGCCTCCTTAAATGTCTTTTTGAGTTAGACATTATAATTAATCAAATTCGGTTTTGTAGGTTTTCTTTTTGATAGTGTCCTTTTTGTTGTCTTTAATACGCACAGTAAGTGTTTAATAAACAGTACAGGTTTGAATGAACAGGTGCCTGAAATAAATATGCGACATTCTGAAAAAAGGTAAGGAAGGTCCTCTTATTAGCCCTCTTAAACAGTTTTAGTTGTCATTGTGTGTAACAGGAGTTAGCATCTTGTCCATAATAATGACCATTAGGAATAGAATAGTATTTAATTGAACAATAATCAAGTTTTAACCTGTTGGTGAGTGTGCACATCGTTTGACGTTTTAATGTTCTGCAAAAAGGAGTGAGCCATTTCAACAGAAACAACCTTAAAGGAGTAAAAAATAGATTTTGTTGTTAAAAACTGTTAAATTTTTTATAAAAACACATTTTTCAATGTAAATTACAAGTTAACATTTTTTTACATCCTTAAAATTTCATCAAAGCACAGAAATAGGGATACTTCACAGTTGAACAAAGAACTAAAATAGCAGCTAAATAACTAAAACTATAACAACACTAAAACCAAGAGACAGTACCAATTACACAGTAAACGGCTTGAGTAAGAGGTCAACAGGACACCAAATACTAAATAAAAATGGCTGGACACACATCTCACTTGACAGGACCGGTTCCTTTCTTTGCCACTTTATGGCCGCTTTAAAGTTTCAAATTGTTACTGATAGAAAGCGCCTTATGTGTAATTTGTATTAATAACATAGTAAAAGCAATTAAATAAATTTGCTGTGTTTAATTTGCAAAACTGGAATTTATTGTTAAAAAACGTCAAATGACGAATGTCCTCTTTTGGGAACAAACATCATACGAAGGTCCTCATTTGGGATCAATTTCATCACTATTCAACAGGTTAAGGGACAAAACTTTATGAGGGCTCTCCCATCTACACTCATACATGCATAACTATACACGATCTATGAACTATTTTTGTATTTCCAAAATATCCTTATAATAATGTCATGTTTGTTATGATTATGTTTATGGAGCTATGGTATCCAAGATGTGTTGGTCTATTAATAATTGCTAAGATCAAAAGGAGAGCCAGTATCCGAGCGGTCTAAAGTGTCAGGATTTTCCTAATCTTTCCTCATTATGTTGTATTAGAAACCAATTCACTGCATTGCCGCTACAATACGAATGGCAATTATAATAAATATATTACTAAGACTAACTTATCTGCATTAAAAACGGATATGTCTGATTAATATCTTTGTCACCCGTCATAGCAATAAAAGCACAAAAGTAAAAAATTTAGGCATCAACAA
Organism: Stictocephala bisonia; assembly: GCA_035578905.1. Classification (NCBI taxonomy): domain Eukaryota; kingdom Metazoa; phylum Arthropoda; class Insecta; order Hemiptera; family Membracidae; genus Stictocephala; species Stictocephala bisonia. The sequence continues at coordinate 491,204 of JAQJVL010000591.1, read as the reverse complement.
GAAGACTACAAAGATCTACAATTTCATTGTATGTTTGTGACCTATAAAGTTTACTTATACAATCAAATTTTTATCAATACTTTGTAGTTGTGTGAAAAAAATCATATAGCTTATAATTGTGATTCAGGCATTTATTTTTTTGTGAAAGTAAACATTTATGAGGTTTATTATTTTTAATTGAAGTTTTACCCCTTGTTGAAGGTGTGCGAGTCCAATGCTATCTTTAGTAACACTGTTAGCTGCAGACACCAAAGTGTTTGTGCATTCCCTGGGTGCTAAAAGCCAGATACGTTTGTTCAAGCAAAAATACAGTCCATCTAGTGATCACCTCGCTAGTGCACGTATCTACCAAGAGTGGCAACACGAACAGTGGGCCAACCCAAGTAAGGCACAGATGCACGCCCAACAACATGGATTGCTGTACAAAGGCCTGCTTCGCACTAGTCGTAAGTAGGCCAAGTGTTTGTTCCCAGTTAAAACTGATACATTTATTTTGTATATTTTGTTAAGATATTAGATTCTGTGATCATATTAACAAAATATTTTGTGGATCATCAACCAATATTTTCCACACTCTACTGACTGACCAGGGACTAATGTTAATAAACTATAATATGAGTAAGCACGTTATTTTCCTACAACTTTTTCCTTACAATTTTGGTAACCCTATTTCTGTTTAATTTTTTACTATGGATGTGTTGATACCAAATATCGATTCTTAGGACAGGTATTAGTATCGAGAATTGGCTATATGAAGTTGATTCAATACCTATAAAATATCAAACCTTATTTTGTATATAGTCATTGACAAAAATTGACTTTGATGTTGACGTAATATGAAATATGGCTGTCTAGTTTAGAAGAAAATCACCAAAAATGCTGTGAAGTGGCATTCTCAGTGGTATCTCTGAGACTGAAGATACTATTGTTGAGAGATTGTAGAGATACCACTGAGGACGCTACATCACAGCATGGGCAAAACGTTTGATGATGTAAATATTATAGATAACACCTTGACGCGATCATTACCGGAAGCTTTAGCTGTTAATATTTGTAATATGGTTATGGTTAAATAGAATTGTATGTGAGTTTGATAAACTATGTAAATGTATATTAGTTTGACATTTATTCTCGAGGGGTGTACATATTTTAATCATAAGCTACGAAAACGTAAAACATAAATCGTTCAGTTCTTCCCGTGGATAATCAAGAGTTGACTGCATCACCACTGTAGTACATGTGCACATCACCAAATTGAACAACCATAACCTCAAAAGCATATTTACAAAACCGGAAGTTAGAGTTAAATTATGTGTGTCACAGGTTGTTCCAGAACAATGTCTGCTCCTGGCTTCTGGTATGCGGTTGTTCCGGAATAACTGCCGCAGCGAATGTGTTAAGATTAAAAAACACTGTACTTACTCTATACATCACAATTAAACTAGTTCTGTCTAAGCGACCGTTCCCTCCCCAGTGTGTCCCCTCCTATTCCTTTCAACTATCTTCTCGCATACAAAATTCTAAGAACTATAATGCAAACGCTCCCACTTCTCGCGTCAATGTGTGCAAGGCTTAACACCAATCAATCAATATTCATGGCCAAGCTTATTTTTTTCAGCTTTGGTACAAATAAAAGATACTATAAACAAAATGGCAACAGTCCTCTGAATATGGAATGTTACCAATAGTGGGGAGTGGCAGAAGCTAATAGATAAGCTAATAGATTGTTTTTTTTTTATTAAAAAACCATTGAATTAAAACTATCCTATATTCTCTAATATTTGTATGCATTGCTATCTAACTTGAACAGAAAATAATCCAACAATTTGAAGAGAAAATGTCCACTATAAGAATGCAGGTATATAAAATCCCAATCCTAAAATGCAAAATTTAAACAGCAAAATCATTTTGCATATCAAAATATCTTAGGGCATCAGCAAACATACCTAAGAAGACAAGTCCACTAACACCTTGCAGTAGAGAACACAAAAATATAACTCACTTTACACAAATTTTCAGCACAAAAATGCCAAAAAAAATTCAGTGCTGTTAATCGGGTGAAGAAAGTGAAACTTAGTGAGCTTCCACTATTGCTGGGTAGGTACCCTCTCCATCGCCACTTACCCAGCAATAGTGGAAGCTAAGTCAGTCTCTCTCTACTCACCCAATGAAGAATGAAAATGGAATGCTTACCAGTGGCAAACGAAAATTTTGAAATTTGTATTGTTTGAATTATCTTTGTGTTCTCTACTGCAAGGTGTTAAGTTACTTTGCAAGTGGATTTGTCTTCTTAGTATTGATGGTTCGGTTCCATTTTTTTTTTTTCAGTTCCCGTTTGGTTCTTTACTGAAATCGGTTCTCGGTTCCCATTCTCGGTTCTGAGTACTTTTTGAGAAAGTCTCAGAAATGTTTTCTAATACCTTTACTCCAGTGAATCAACAAATTATGTGGAATCAGTCAGTATAAACAGTGCATAGTATTTTGGCAATTACTCCAATTTGAAGGATAATACACCCTAAAAATCTATAAAATGACTACAATTTTTCCAATAACTAGAGAATTGATAATAACCTGAGGAAATTACAAACTTATAAGCCTAGAGTATATTAAAAAATAATCTGCCATTTTAGGTCTGGTTTAGTTATAACACCTATTAAAAAACAAATCACAACACTTAACCCTCGATCCGGCATTTTACGAAATTTCGTACAATTTTTCGTCACCAAACTGGCATTGTACGAATTTTCGTACAATTGTAGCGTCGCAGATTTACCATATTTATAATGCGCAAAAATCGAGCTACTTCGATGTTTTTATCCTCTATGTACTCAGCGTGAACATACAATTCCAGTGGTATGCAACAACGCACACTGCACTGTATCGGCGTTATTTTAAAACGTAGTGAAAGTTGAAGAAGGAAGCCAGTCTCTGAGTCTCGCCATTTTTGTTGTTGTTTAGTCTGCCAGGCCTGATTTCAACTACGGTAAATAACTATCATTTGCAATGTAATTATCACTTCTAGTGTGTTTAGAAGTGTATTATATTGTATTAGAGCATGTTTTTAGCTAAATTTTAGTATATAATAGAACTCTGTAGTGTTTGTAGAAAATTTGTATCATATTTTTGAATGTTATAGTAACCGTGGTTACTAATTTTCAGGTTTTTGTATACGTTCCAGTTAAAAATTTATAAAAAATAATTTTTACTTACAAACCTATATAAACTATATATTTTCTGAAACTAGATAAAATTTAAAACATTTTGGCTATCTCAAATTTCTTTTTTTATCATCACAACATTGATCATAGGGGGTGGTCCCCCCCTATTTTCCGCGATTTCTAAAAAAATTTACAAATATTTCATAACATGAAAAATAAATAAAATTTTTATAGGTTATGAATTATGTATTATATGATAGCCCACATTCTTGTGAACAGTTTGATACCACACAATTGTACTTTTATTGTAATATAATATTTTTTATGAATTTTATAAAACATCACTGCAAAATCACCAAAAATGACCCGATATTTTGGGCAAAAATGACTGCCGGGTCGAGGTTTAATTGAAATTACCACATCTAAATTTAAGAAGTTGATGTAATGGCAGTACGTCTAAAATAAACAACAAAAATAAATAATAATATAATTAATTTAAAAAAAATATATTTTTACTGACTAACTATTGGTTTTTTTCTCAATTTGTGATGATACTGAATTAAGAAAATACTATACAGCCAATATACCATCATGTTTTTAGAAATCACAGTATACATTTTATTTTAAATTTAAGAAATAATAAACTATTTTGTGTCAGTAAATGTTAAGTCAATGCAATTTAAAAATGAACCCTTCCTGCGCTACGAGAATTGTCTACCCTGTACACTATAACGCTAGACACCCTTAAAAAATTAATTTCATAAAAAGTCAAAGCTAATTTTTTTTGTTTTTCCAATACTAAAATAACACTCTTGGGGTGGACAAAAGTTTGTTATTACTAAAGTATCTTTTATTTACGGCTAAAACAGTAAAATACTGTTTCTGTGTATAATAAATACACTGAAGAGCCTACGGCAGAAATGGCAATAGCTGATCCCTCTGTTTCAGGCGTGGGTTGCCTTCTCTGGGCCAGGTCTGAGAGTGATGTGTTCATTGCAATTAAAAAACTAAAGTCAAAAGCTTCTATAGGTCCAGACTTATTGCCGCAATATTTAACTAAGGGGTGTGTTGATATTTTGTTGAAACCACTTACTATTATTTTTAATTTAAATTTAAAAACTTGTCCAGAAAATGGAAAATCTCTGAAATAATGCCAATTTTTAAAAGTGAAAAAGAATCTTAGATTGAAAAATATAGACCGGTGGCTGTTTTGTCTGTTCTGGCTAAAGTGTTTGAGATAATTATCCAGAAACCAATATTTAAGCATTTTAAGAACCATCTTTCGCCTAATCAGCTGGGTTTGTTCCAGCGCGGTCCATTAACACAAATTTACTATCTTTCACACATCTTTCACATACTAACTCCTCGGGTTTGGATGGAAACACCCAAACAGATGCTGTATTCCTTGACCTGGCAAAGGCATTTAACAAAGTTGATCATTTAACTTTACTTAGGAAATTGCATTATTATGGATTATCAGACAGCTTGATCTACTTTTTTTAGGTCTTATTTAATAAATAGGAAGCAATATGTGTTTTGTAAGGGACATTTATTGGAAACATTTACTGTCCAGTCAGGAGTCCCCAAGGATCGAGCTTAGAACCTTGTTTGTTCACGATCATGATTAATAACTTATGCAAACATGCGGTTCACATTATTATTTGCAGATGACTTGAAGCTATTTCATTACATAACAGACTACCTGAGAGACTTCAAGAAGATCTTGATATCATTGGGGGAAAACAATAAAATGAAATTTAATCTATCTAAATGCCATACTATGACCTTCAGTCAATCAGAAAATTGTATAAAAAGCAACTACTTTTTAAATTGACAGTGGATTTGCAGAGTAAAATCAATTAAAGATCTGGGGTTAAATATGGATTGTCATTTTTTCCTATATTTTGGGGACATAGGGGAAGTTAATAAAGCCTTATTGCCGGATGAAGGCATGGCAATGGGTTCGCCCCTTTCTCCTATATTTGTTAACATTTACTTGGAAGAATTCGAGCAGAAAGCTATTGCCAATGCTGCTTTCAAACTTATACAAGCTTCCAAAAATATAATTTACAGCATACCATGTGAATGTGATAGGGATTACATCGGTCAAACTAAACGGCCACTAGAAGTTAGAATAAAAGAACACAAAAATAACACACAAAAAGGTGAAACAGCCAAATCAAAGTTAGCCAAACACGCATGGGAAAATGAATATAGGCTTAAATGGAAGGAAGCTAAAATTCTACATACTGAATCACATTTTTACAAACGTAAATTCATAGAAGCCGCTTTAATAAAACTCAATAGAGAACCTATTAGTCAAAGTAGTATTGAAATCAGACCACTGTGGCTCCCGTTTATTAAAACTCATTTTAACAATAAAAATGACCCTCAGAAAATGTCGGTACACACAGTTAAAGCACCAGAGAGGACCCACCCCATGACGTTTCGACACAAGCGCCCCTAGCGTACCCTGGAGGAATCATCTTGCCTCCCCCACTCCAGTTACTTATTGGTCAGTTGTGCTCGTGGAGGTGTAGTGTCAAGTTCCCGTTCGCTAGCTTGGAGGCGTGTCGGAGCTGGTAATTTTATAATTGCTTGTCTTTCTTTTTTTCAGGTTCATTTGGCATACTAGTATTCTATTATAGTTTATTTGTATTTTTTTACAGGTACTTTAGATATGTAATTAACTATGTAGTATCCATAATTATTTTTTTAAGTAGACCTAGGATAGGTGTTAAGAATGAGTAGGATTAAGTAATGTAATCTTAGGTAGCACTTGATAACGGAAGTAGTTCCTTGTAACTCCCAAAACGTTGTGTTGTTAAACACTGACACGTTAGAAAAGTCCAATAAGTAATATTTAGTAATAAATAATAAGCCAACGTCATTATGAACTTTAAAGAAACTGTGAACTATATTATGTCTTACTTTATAACCATGAACAGTATTATGAAATGGCAGCAACATTAACTAAACAAATATTTAGTTTGGCTTCAAATCAGTTTTAATCTATAAGGAATTGTAAAGAATGCGAAGGAACAAAATATATATATATATATATATATATATGAAATTGGCCTACATAGCGTTCGCCTACTTTAAATAATTTGCAAAAAAAACAGAAAATATTACACCAAAAAAATCTAAATACCACAGTTGATCCACATGTCTGTGAAGCAATGAATACACATCTGAATAAGAAGCAAAAACCTAATATTAAAAAGTAACTACTTTTTTCTAATTTTACTATCTTGGGGCAGCCGCCACTAGGTTAAGCTTGTTGCGCAGCAGCTTAGAGTGTTAAAGAGAATCACAAAGAGGGTGGCTTGAGAGGGATGATTATAAATTGCCATTGGAATGAGAAAAAAAGGAAACGGCAGACAGGGGTATTGAGTTGGGAGAGGGGTACAGGGGTATTGAGTTGGGAGAGGAGTACTTAGCATAAATTCCCAACTAGTGCTACATATTGGCAACCGCGCTAAGCTCGTTTCCTCTGCTACATGAAGTCTGACCATTTCCCTATTTCTTTTTGCTTCTTATAGATGTATATTCATTGGTTAAAGCTTAAGTCGCCTAATGAAAGTACCCTTGGAAGCTCAAAGATTGATTATTTAGAGTCAAGAATCATTTAGTTTCTCTGTATAGTCCAGAAATATATTGCAAATTCATTATACTTACTATCACACATTTAAAAAGTTAAATTGTTGTTGAGTTTATCAACTTATTTTGCTTTTTATTTATAGATTTAAACTGTTATTTTTAAGAAAGAGATCTTGAGTTAGAGGATTATGAAATAAGAACTTTGGTAGCCTAGAGAAATTTAGCACTTGCAATTATGTGTTGAAAAGTTCTGGGTATAGGATTTTCACGATATTATTTATATTATTGATTAAATTCATTTATTATATGTTAGATTTAGTAGTGGAGAGCTCTATTTTCATTTATTTCATTATTTAAAATAATTACTTGTTAAAATGCTTGTGCAGAATTAGAAAATCTCCATGCAGAATTGTTGGCAGCCACCAAAATAATACCAGATAAAGAGAATGTCATAGATACTCTTTCTCCATCCAACAAGTTTGCTCTTTATGATGAGTTGATCAAAGGGGTCCTGCTCTCTGGTCTTGGTAGTATTCTGGTCTCTAAACAAATGAAGAAAAAACAAGGCCTTATCACTCATACTTTGTAAGTAGTACTTTTGTCTTTCTTGTAAAGTACAGCATACAGTAGAAACCCTACTTTCCGTCAGGGGTCTGGGCCGTGGCCATGATGGATTGGAGAAGGAACAGATTATAGAGAATTCACTCACTCACACTTATATCGCTGTAAAATTATTATTAGTGCATACGCATGTTAAATTGAAATGCTGTATAGTACATATTGATTAACGAAATGAGAATGAAAAGTGTTATAAAAAGACATTACAGAATGCTATACTGCATAGTTACGCTTTTACTACAGTAGGCCTAGTTTTAATGTTAACATAAGCTTGTACATTATATAATGAACACAACAATTAATTTTCAACATTCTTGAAATTAAACTGCAGTAACATATAAGTTGATAATCACACTAATGTATTATGGTTCCTAATGTACTAAGGTAACGACACTTAAATTTATACAGCCAGCCTATGCTAGCTTTAAAAGACGGACCTCCTTTAACACCAAGCTTCTGGTTCATATCTATAGCTATCGACATTATAATAGGTTCGAAATTGGAATCCCTTGACTGTGAGCTTGAATAAATCACTGATACATTACAGAATCCAACTTATCAAGTTTTGCTGGTTTTATTTTTTTTTTTCGGTTGTTTACATTAGCATCTGTGGTTTGCATTTTGTAAACAAACCTTTCAATTTTTTTCTGCATCACGTTTAAATGCCATTTACAGTTGTTCGTCCATTCCCATACATTTTCGTAATGCTGCTAGCGCTTGTTTTATTATTTCTATGTTTTTAGAAAGTTCTAAAAAGATAGAACTTTTTATGTTTCTAAAAGAACATGCTTCTGTTTTTGAGACATTTTAAATATTAATAAAATAAACTATATAACACAATAATAACAAAATCTTAAAAGTAAAATTTAGGATCAGCACAAACGGTACAGTAGAAGGCTATGATAACAGTAAATATAGATACACTGTAGGCTCTATAGAGTCTGTACTTGCAGTTTGTTCCATACGTACAAAGGTCTTGAACACAGTTTATTTCAAACAGAATACAATGACACTCTCTCTCATAATATAATACTAGGACTGCATTGAGACCAGTAAAGTCTGCCGTAAAGGATGTGGGCTAGGCGGCTAGAGGGAGAACTGTCTTCCAGACAGATGATTCATATGGCAACTGTCATACCGTTGTGGGACGAACTCAGGCACTGTCGGATAATAGAACCTGGTGGAAAATAGGGTGACGGACAATCGGGTTTTCACTGTACTCATTTCTCACTGATAATAGATAGATAAATTGAATTAAAATTTAAATAGGTTGTTTTTTAAAATCTTTGATTGTGGTTTTAAATAATATTTGACTTTCTGTTCATCATAACTGCACACACACTATCACCCGTGTCTCATCCACTTTCCCTTCATACACAATTATGGATCATACATATCTCCTGATCATAATAATTAGTCTCAGTAACACTCCCTCCACAAAAAGTTTCTACACAAAATTCCATTTTTTACAAATGCTGGTCCCATTCACTAATACTACACACATAATCATTAGAATACCAACCACATTTGCTTTGAAATAAAACTATTTGTGCCACAAACAAACTCATTTCCCACAGTTATTGGGATCTCAACATCCCTTTCTTCGAAATAAAATTATTTGTGTCACATTCAATCTGTTTTATCGCAATTGTTGGGATTTTAATCACTCTCTCTTTGAAATAAAACTATTTGTGCCATATACAACCTCTATTCCCACAGTTATGGGGATCTCAGCCACCCTTTCTTCGAAATAAAACTACTTATTTGTGCCACGTACAACCTCCTTTCCCATAGTTATTCTGATTTCTGCCACCGTTCCTTTGAAAAAAAAATTATTTGTTCAAGACACAACCCCTTTTCCACAATTATTGGGTTATCAGCCTCTGTCTCTTCAAAATACAAACTATTATTTGTGTCATGTACAACCCCTTCCCCACAATTATGGGAATCTCTGCCACTCGCTCTTTACAATAAAAGAGTTTGTGCACATACAACTTAATTTTGCACATTTACGATTAAGAATTTATTTCTCTTTAAAACTTTTCAGCGGTACGGTCATGAAAAAACAAGAAATTGAACTAACCACTTTTTCCAGTGTAGTGTGGCCAGTTGTACAAATAAATAATATAAATAAAATAATATTAATATTAGAGTCTAGATTTATAATAAGATACATAATATATCACCAACTGTAATATCTAGGGTTTGCGCTGAGACTGAGGTATAAAAAAAGAAAATAATGATTATTATTGATAGGCTTATCCAAACACCCGCTCTTAACAATAAAACTGTTTGTGCCATATTATACACTGGAAGTTGAAAGAGCTAAATTGAAATGCTTATGTTTTATCTAAACAATAGTCCTGAGACCTTCATACATGTGTGAGCGTAAGTACCAACATATTTTTTAGATATTTTCTCTATAAAGTAAAAGTTTATAGAGACCTCAATGGTCTTAACATTTGTCCTCAGTGTGTAACAAGTCTACCTACGGTCTTTGGTGAAATCTTTCTCACTGAATGTATTGTGCCAAATCTGAAAGTTTAACAAAATCAAACTAGGAACTATCCAAACTTTATACGAGGTACAGTCAAAAAGTTCCTGGAATCGATATCCACACACAACGTCATTGCCTGTGAGAATTTTGTTGTCTATTAGCTAGTACTATTCCTGGAGAAGGGATGAGGGTAGCATGAGTATTGCTCAGCCACCATTGTTCCCCCCGTGGAGAATGCTTTTCGTATAGTTCTATGTTTTCTTTTTCGCTTTTTAAAAATAGATTTAAAGAACAGCTAAAAAATAATGAATTTTGTGTTTTACCTCAAAAGTCATCTTCTAAGACACTTAAAATGCTCAGACATGCATACGAGGTTGAGGCGACGAAGAAAAGCCAATTTTACGAATGGCACGAAGTTTTTGTGAAGGTCGCATAAACATTAAAGAAGACTCTCGTAGTGTACGCTCTATGACTGCAACCACAGATTACAATATTGAACAAATTCGGCAAACTGCATGCAACTGTCAATGGAAACTGAAGAATAATGATTGATGAAGTCATTTATGAAATCAATTTAACCTCACAAAAGTTCTTAGGCGCTTACTAGATGCTATGAGGAGGAAATGGCCTGTAAAATGAGCAGAAAACAATTGGATTTTGCTGCATGCACATCAATCCCTTTAAGTACGTAACTACCTAGTCAAGCTCTGAGTTACTACGCTAGAACACCCTCCTTACTTGCCTGACCTAATACCGGCCAATTTCATCCTATTCATATAGTGAAAACATAAATAAAAGGAAAACGATTTGCAGGTAAAGCTGCCAGAAAAAAATGTAATTCATTACGGTATGTCATTCTTCGTGAAGGTGATATAAGCATTAATATTAAATTAGCTTCTAATAATTAAATAATAACAATTTTTGGGATATATATCGATTTAATTTCTAAAATCATTTTCAATCCCTTCTTCAAAAATCAACAAATATAAAATTATTATGCAAATAATTCAAAAGTTTTTTTAAATTTATATAATAATTTATGTTTGTTGATTATTGAAGAAGGGATTGAAAATGATTTTAGAAATTAAATCGAAATATATCCCAAAAATGTTGTATTATTTAGTGATGAGAAGCTAATTTAATATTAATGCTTAGAAAAAATGTGATACAAGAATTCACACTATACTCCATTTAAAAAAGTTGACGTTGTAGACTTTTGCCAATTTTAATTGAGACCTTTTTAAACCCAGAGATGGCAGTCTAGCTATTATCAACAGTGAAAGTGTCAACTCCAAGTTCAAGGAGTTGCCAAGTCCTTTTCTCACATACTTCAAGAGCATGTCATCTACGGAGAGACAATCTGTAATGGTCCATGACACCAGCTTGCTATCACCAGTCTCAGTTGTGTTGTTCTTCCCAGGAGTTGTCACGTTAAAAAATGTGAGTAAAGCGTATTCATGTTTGTTGCATGATAATTGTATCTAATACTAGTAATACTAGCTGTTTACCCGTGCCTTGCTATGGGATTTACATATAAACAGTAATTTTTTAGAACTTAGGCTTAAGCGGTCATGACTACAATCTGTATTTTAATCTGACTACCACATCAAAGTGCTATCTTGTAAATAATGTAGATAGCACCTTGACACAGTTGTCACTAGAAAAATATACATTGTAGGCCTAGTAATGTTTTAGTTTATTTTAAATGTAAATTTCAACAAGCATCACTTAGCCTATTTGAAAAGTGTTCATTTTATTTATTTTTATCTAACATCTAATGATGTCAAATAAAGTAACTCCATTACATATTTGTTTTTGTGATGCCTCTTAATCCTGCAGGATTTTCTAGAATCATCTGCGCATTTCCCCAATGTATTGCATATGATTCCAGAAAATCCTGCAGTATCAAGAGGCATCACCAAAAGGTAATAATACAAATAAAATTATTTCCTGCCCTGGCAAAATAAATAATAAAAACTCCATTACATTGTCATTGAAACTTTAAAGGCCTTTGAAGTGGAGGTCTTGAGTTGGAAGTGAATGAAACCTTCCTGGAAGAGAACTCTACAACATTTTCTAAGTTTCATGGTGATCCGATGAGTAGTTTGTTAATGCATAAAGTGCAAACACACATACATTCATTTATATATATATATATATATATATATATATTTATATATATATATAAAATATATAGGGATGGGTCGGTCCCTAAAGTCGGTTCTCGGTTCTATTGGTTTTTGACAAAAGAACCGGAACCTAGAACCGATGGGAAAATGTCGATTCTGTGGTTCCGGTTCCAGAAAACTATAAAGGGAGAGATAGCTTTCATATCTGAAATGTTTCAGGTGCAAAAAGTGCTCTTAAACAGAACAATCAAATGATAATATTTGGCTGCAAGATAAATAAAATATCTTTTTCAGAAAATATCTGCACATAGTCAGTCTACTTCCTTAACAGGACGTGAAAAAATATATATAACATTAATGAATAAAAACAGATAACATTAATGAATAGGAATTCGCTCACAAAGGCACTGAATTAATGCTTTCAGTTTTTGTTCAAGAATCCAGTTGTCCTCTTTGCCACCTTTATTACCTTTATTCTGACCCTTTTTTATCACTTCCTGCCTGATAAAAATACCTGTGACAACATTCCATTCTGCTTACAACTCATCTCATATTCTGAGGATAATTATGCTTCTAGTTTTATTGTATATTAAAAAAAATTAAAAATAGCTAGGATTGAAGAATAATCATTGAATTCTTGAACATTTTTTTTAACCCTAGCACTGTCTGCAGTATTTTCTGTAATGCCAGGCCTATTTCAGCTATTTTGTAAGGGTTTTTTTAAAAATTCATAAAACAGTAGTTAATTGCACTATGGTAATGGGACTCATATAATTTTCTTTGTAAAGACTTGTAGAATAAAGCTATGAGTAAAAAAAAATAAAAACATTTTTTGTAAATATTTGTTTATAGAAAATAAAAATATAAATGAAAAAAAAATAAAATACAAATTTGGCGGTATTTTTTTAGTTTATAAAATTCTACCAGAATTATTATAAGATAGCCAAATTATGCACAATTTTATACTGAACACAAAAATATATAGTTCAATTATTCTATGTTAGGTGAATAATTTTATAGATTTTTACAAATCAAACCCTTGCTTGGCAACAAAAATACTGAAAGCATGCAGATAGTGATTATAAAAATTACCTTAGAAATAAATCCTGTGCTGAAGCAATTATCCTGTATGTATTCTTTACACGTATATTTACATTGCCTTCAACAGTAATATCAATATCTGAAATATTGCCATCAGACATAGGTTCAATGTCACTTATACCCTGACCATATTCTATGTCAATTTCAGAATTTGGAAAATCACTTACATCAGTTTCTTGGAGTAGTTCTCTGAAGTCACTTGAATTGAATGGGTCACCCATTATCAGTAAAAATCACAAAACTATACACTATATATACAAAACTAAACTAATAATTACATATAACAATGGTTTTCTACATCAAAATAAACTGCAACAATAACAATACTCGCTTCGGGATCCAAGCAGCTGACTGACTCACGACTCCAGACGTAAACAAACTCAGGAAACATTATGTCACTACTCCGTCTAAAAATAGACTACAGGAATTCCAAATACGTCAAAACGTGAGGTAGCTCATAGGCTTTCAAATGATATGAAATATAAACACCTGTGCCTAGGCTTTGGGTAAATATAACAATTATAGCCAGTGTATGCACATCGTCACAAATTGTGACGTCGACACTGGTGAAAGAGCCCGGTGTCAACAGCGCTCGGGTTAAATGAGTAATTTTATTTAAAATCTTTTTTACAAAGTCAACAGTTTAATGTTTTAAATTGGATTGGCTTAATTAATACTTAATAACTAAAAAATAGTGATTATTTGTTAAATTAAAAAAGTATATATACTGTAATTTCTAAAACCATTTATGGTATTATTGGCTGTATAGTTTTCTATGAATGTGAGTAGCAGTTGTATTTTCTTTATTCAGTCTGATCATCAATTAAGAGAAGAACTACATGGTGGACATTCATCATCTACTGAGATAGTGCTCCCCATTTATTAGTGAAGTTAAGTGGTAAAACCAACAAAATACCTACCTAACTACACACCAAATTGTACCTATCAACTGTAAGTACACTATAATTAAGAAAAATAAGACTTCACCTACCTTAAGAATAACTGAAATTCAAGAAACAAGACACCAAGATCTTTTGAACTTTGATATATCATAACTTGTATATCAATATAAATATCAATTTAAAGCATTAAACTAAGTATTAATCAAATATATATTATGAATGTATAGCAATACATTACTCAAATGAATGATTGATGAAGCAATATTTACTATTGAAAATCAACTTAACAGAGAAAACTGTGTCAGTTGCTGATGAGCAATGCTGACAGTGCGTAGTCAGCACATCCATCAGCTCAGACAAGGCCACACTAGATTCCCAGGCCGCGCTGCTCCCCCACCACTCACGGCTCGACGTCACTGCATGGGGCGGACGGCGGACAACACCAGCCACCACAAACACAGTGTCGCTCTTCTTTTACGTTGTTTGTTGACTGATTTATATTTATGAGGTAGTGATATTTGGAACCTGTTATTATTATGGCAAGGTAAACGTTGTATTCCAGAATGTAAAATTATTTTAAGCCTTTAATTGATGTTTTTTCCTTCCCGAAAGATCACAGGACAGATCAGACCTGGCTAAGAGTCATGCACAGAGATGACTATGAGAAATCTGCCCTGTGTATTCCCGTGTATGAATAAAACACTTCGATGAAAGATTCGTCATTAGGGAAGAGTCTATTAATCGTCTTGATGGAAGTATTTTGACTGTAAAACGGGATAGGTTAAAACTCAGAGACGATGCAGTTCCCACAATTTTTGAAAATCTTCCGCACTATATTACCAAAGATATTCCTTCCAAGAGGATGGATCCAGAGGAAAGGAGGATTGAAGCGGTAAAGCGAAATAAATCCTAACTGAAGAAAAATAACGACTAGACACAATTGATTCCTTCAGTAGCTGAATAATTATAAGAAGGGATGTAATTTAGACTCGACAAATGAGTATTCAAAACACAATAACAACCAACTGGTTTTATTCTTAGTTTCTCTGAAAGACAATATTTACCCTGTAGTTATTATTTCCTTAAATATCAATATTGATTTATCTTTTTGTATGGTTAAAAATAATATTTTGGTAAAAGACCATGTTTATTTGCGTACTTTTTCAGACAATTTAAAAATTGATGTGGTCCAAACTAAAAGAAATAATAGTTAGGTTGCCTAATGAAATTAGGGAAATACTTCAAGAAAATAAAATAGAATGTATAAGCAATCTATTGGATGTCATGTCTGAGGAAAGAGGAGACAATAATACAAGTAAAAAATTACGTTTTTTAAAAGAACAACTTAAATTAGCAATTTCAAATAAGGTATCTTATTGTACAACCTCCCTTGTATGGTTTGCCACTCTATATTTTTGTTTTCCTACAGCATACAAACATATAAGGGAAGCTAAGGTTTTTACTACGCCTCATCCTCACTATTTACAATCATTTACCACTAACCTAAGCACTGGTAGCTCTGGTTTAGATTCGACTCATGTGAGATATTTGAAAAAGAAGTTATCTTGTTTGAACGAAAATGAAAATATCTGTAATTTACTTATGAGAGAAATTTATGTAAAACCAGATATGAGTTATAAAGGGGGCAAGTTGGAGGGAATAGCTCATAATGTAAATAATGAATCTGTAGGTCTAGCCATGACCATTCAAGCATTTATGGTCTCCTCACTTCTTTCACATGATAAAGATGTTGTGGGATTATTTCCTTGTAGAGATCTAACTTGTGATTACTTACATCATTTAATTTAATGTTAGATTATCTTAGCGATTCTTATAAATTTTTTCTTACCAAAAATGCTCTACTAGCTCTTTAATTTATGTAAAAAAATGTATAACAATCTTTTGTAATATTATTCCATTGAATAAAGATGCAATAAGGTATCAAAAGAGAAACTTGTCGGGAAATAGAGAGGTAAATGTAAGAAAAGAAAGGTTGATAAGTTAAATCAGTAAGTTGATTTTACTTTAGTTAATATTCAGAAGTTTCCTAGACATAATTAATTATAAAGCATAAGTGAATCATTTAACTTGAGTTTTTTTTATCCCAAATAAATATTTATACAATATTAATTTATCATTTATTTACGTCAAACATGCTCACAGTAAACTTGTTAAAACTTTCTTTAATCTATCACTGGTAATTTTGCTTAAATTTTAATTACTATAGGCGTGTGAGCGAGCGTCCAATGCAAGTTGTACGGGTATAGAGCGCTCCGATCCGCCCCAAGCTGTGACGTCACAACATGAGCAGCGCGGCCTGGAAATCTAGGGGGCCTTGGCTCAGAGAAACAACTGCTAACACCAATGACAAAGTCTAACAAATAACTTTAGCAATAGTCTCACCTCCACCTACAATGCCTTCAAGTTGCTAATGCAATAATAACACACATGTGCACTGCATATGTCACATAGCAGTTTATGTTAAAGGAACTGGACCTCACCATCTTTACAAGCTGACATTGTTATATATTTTCATTAATATATAGCCCATTTATACTCTGACAACTATTATAAACTATTATTTTTTGACATTCTAAAAACAATAACCACGAGGAGCCTGCCAAACCTTGTCATAAAAAACAGTAATAAATATCGATTGATCTGACTGTTTTTAATTTTGACCACAAGAAGTCTGACAAATCTAGTGTAAAAAAACCAGTATCTTTTATTGATCTGACTGTTTTTACTTTTGACCATTAGAAGTCTGCCTGCCAAATCTAGTTTTAAAAAACCAGTTTCTTTTATTCATCTGACCTATTATTACTTTTAACAACCAGAAGTCTGCCTTAATTGACATATAGAAACAGCCAAACTTTTAAAAACTGATTTAATTCTACAAATAAACCAGAAGAATTTTGACATAAAGAAACAGCCAAACTTTTAAAAACTGATCCAATATTATATTGGAACCTGAAGAATTTTGATATAAAGAAACAGCCAAACTTTTAAAAACTGATTAAATTTTACATTGGAACCTGGTGATTTTTGACATAAGGAACAGCCAAAGTTTTAAACACTGACTTATCTTTTATTTCTGGAACTCAGGATGTACTTAACACAAGTATGTTCCCCAAATACCCATGTCTTGCTTGTGATATAGGAGTAAAGTATTGTGCTACTTCATGTAACCTCTGGTACCATGCAGGCTGTGTTAATATTACAGACAAGCACCTCAAGAAATATTCAAAGGTTGATATTAACACATTCGATGCTGAAAAAATAAGTTAAAAACATGTCAGATACTAAAATAATATTTTGTACCAAAACAATACCTTATATAGTCAGGAAACAGGGTTGATATACCAAATCCAGTTTATGGCCTCAATTCTGGTAGATCAGGGCTTCCGAAGTGATCGTCCGCCGGTGACCGAGCCGCACATCGCAACGAAACCCATGCGCGCCGCGAGACGCCTGTCACAATTAGAACAGTGGGTCGCATTCCTGAAGTTGAAATACGCCATACAGAAGTATCATTTCCGACATCAGAATCATCAGATTCATAAGAATCAGAGTCATCTGAAGCATTTCCCATCATCTGATGTTGGATTGGGTCATCAACTTCACCATCACTGTCGGCAGGTTCATTGACAAAGTCAGGAGTCGAAGATGGCCCAGGAGTTGGTTGAAACATTGTAGAAAAGAATAAAACGCACTATACAAATATATTTACAATATAACACAAATCACAATACAATATAACACAACACGATACTAATGTTTCACTATTATACACAAAAATAAAATGGTAAAACTCCTATGCAAGCCAACTGGCTCAAAATGGCGCGATCCACGAACGGCGAACACCGAAACGTGACGCTATAATGCGGCGCAAATCCGACCCTTCTAAGCCAAAGGGCTAGGTGACACTAAAGCCTAAAAGCCAGTATTGATCCGTCCACCGCCGGCGACCGATCCGCTGCGCGCGCAAGCACTGCTATTCCCCGCATGCGTTAGACCTGCACGCAATGTGTTAACACATGGACCTGCAGAAACTGCTCTGACCTCCCAAAATCACCCACAATATTTATCTTCCAATATAATGCTAACCAGTCACTTGTCATAGCACCTATAACCTCATCCAGTCCAGGAAACAAAAAATCCAACAACTCAATTACAGCTCTGGAAAACATTCTAATTGAAAATGACTTTTTACAAGACTCGGTCAGTGAGGAGGATAAGCTCACGATGGCTGCTACAATAGGCTCAGCATTACTGACGGAAAACAGACAACTAAAGGAACAAATATATATCTTAGAAAGCAAGTTGACAAGTACTCAATGCAAGCTAGCTGGTAGTGAAGCTAAGATTGAAGAACTAACTGAAGAGGAAGATAAACACAATAGAAGAATTGAATCCTTGATCCAAGAGTTAGTAGAGTTACAAAGTCAAATTAAAAAAGTAAAGCAAAAGAACTTGGAAATTCAAAATATTTTTGAAGACCATGAACAAAAGCAGGGACACCTCATTGAAGACCAATCTATTAAAATATAAAATCTCGAAACACAAATTTCTCTTCCAAACACAAATACAATATACTTAAAATATAGTGGTAAACTGGAAATTAGAAGGAAGGTAGAAGCTGGGACTCAAACCGCAGAGTGTCTGCCTCACCAGAGACAAAACTTAAAAGCCTACCAAATATTGTTTTGGAGTTGGCCGAGATGAAATCCAGACAAGATAATTTGGAGACCACAATTACATGCCTTAATTACCAGCTTAACTCCCTATCCAATGTTTCACAAAGACCTGTTCTTCACGAACAGAGCACTCAAACTGCAACAACTCAAACACAGACAACTTCAACGGATCCAAAATCAAGGCCAAAAACATTTGTTAACAGAAGCTCACTTCTTAAGAGGAAAAATCAACAAAAACAAATTAACCACATGAGTATCTCACTTCAAACTGCAAAATTTGCTGCCAGCCAAATAAAAAACCACCCCTTGTAATAACTCCCAGACATTGGACACGCTTAAGATCGACACAGCAATCCCATAACCAAAATCTGAAAATAACCCCTTATCTCTAAATAAAGAGACACCCTCCTTGAAGAAAAGACCACCTTTTACTGCAACCAAACTTGGGCCCAAAGAAACAATAGAAGAATTTTATAACAATAACATTGAGCAGTTTAAAACTAACTATTTAATAAACCTCTCCACTGACAACTCTTCTCCTTTTTTATTGAATGGCAACCACAGAAAGGAGAGAACTTGACCCCCAACGCGGTAAAAAAGAAGTTATTGAAAGGGGAACTGCTAATACTACATCAAAACATACAAGAGGTAAGGAACAAAGTAGATAGAATATCTCATCTACTTCACAAGATATTCAACCTGACATAGTCATCTTGAGTGAACACGGCCTGAAGTCTGAACTTCTAGAGAACACTAAACTTCCAAAATACTCCCTCAAAGCACACTTTTGCAGAAAAAAAACCAGAAAAGGAGGAGTTGCCATATATGTGAGAGACCACAACAAAAAACAGAGTCATTGGAGATATCACATCATTGCAAGGAACTCTTGTGTGAGGTGCCAATGGTCAGAATAGCGGTCGGAAAACAACACCTTTATATCACTGGCAGATATAGATCTCCAATTGAAAAGCTGGATGAAGCCTAGATATTCTTTCTAACATCATTGATGAAACTAAGGCTGAAAGCCACCCAACAATTATCATGGGTGATATAAACGTAAACAGCTTAGTGCAAAATAATGATTCATGAAAACTTGAAGAAATACTAGGCAAACGCAACCAGCCATAACATGTTTAGATTGCCTCTACCACCAACCAAAATCACTTGCAACTCCACCTCCATAGACTGTATATGCTCAAATCTACCTGCATCCAAAATCAATGCCACAGTAATACACGCAGGCTTGTCAGACCACACAGCACAATTGAGTAAAATATATCTTGAAGCATAGAAAACAGAAACTTCTAGTCTTATTCAACGACAAATGAAAAAGGACAATCTCGACACTCTTAAGACTCTACTGCACAATGAGGACTGGGTTGGAATATTTAGCGCTAAAAATGCTGAAGACGCGTACAATGCCTTCTTAAACACTCTGACAATGTATATGGATGCTGCTTGCCCTAAAAAGAAAACCAGAAATAAGAAAAAAAAAAACAAATTCTAACAATAAAGGCAGTGAAGATTTAAGACTGAAAGAAACTTATCTTCAACACTTAAGAAAATACTAGACCACAGGAAGTGACCTGCATAAAACAGCCACAGCACTTGCTAAGAAAAACTATGACCTTAGACTGAAAATGCTAAAACGCCAGGCATCATTTAACTGTATAATCAGAGCTGAAAATAAATCAAAAGCAATCTGGCAAATAGTAAACAGTGAAAGGAAGATTAGAGAACAAGACGAAGAGCAGCTGAAACTGAAGATAAAGGGGAGGAAACAACTAACCCACATGAAATATCTGAAAATTTTAATGAATCTTCACCAAAGTTCACCAAATATGCACAGGATACATTGGTCATCAATAATCAGCACCAAAAAAGTAGACAACTCACACCCCATGTAGCAAATTGTAGGCTCAGTCAGCTTCACAACACCACTGGGGAAGAAGTTCAAGTTATTATTAAAAGCATGAAATCCAAAACCTCAGCAGTTGATGAAGTATCGTCAAAGTTAATTAAACATTGCAGTGAAGCTCTTATACCCCCAGAAGTTGCAAGTTATTATTAAAAGCATGAAATCCAAAACCTCAGCAGTTGATGAAGTATCGTCAAAGTTAATTAAACATTGCAGTGAAGCTCTTATACCCCCCCTTGTCAGCATCATAAATAGTCACTATCATCGGGACTCTTTCCATCAGCCTTGAAAGTTGCAAAAGTACAACCTAAACACAAGAGTAACTCCCAAAAGACACCTAGCAACTATAGACCAATTTCATTAGTCCACTTTTTCCAAAGTAATATAAAAAGTTGTATTAAAAAGATTAATGGACTACCTCGAACAACAAGACTTGCTAACTAATAGTCAGCATGGGTTTGTGAAAGGTAGATCCACAACAACCGCAATTGCTGAGCTGGCAGAATTCATCTGCAATCAATTGGAAGCAGGAAAGTTTGTAACTGTCACAATGCTTGACTTCAGCAAGGCCTTTGATTGTCTGGGACATAACCTTATCCTACAAAAGCTTCAAAGCTTGGGTATTTGTGGCTCTGCTTACAGGTGGTTTAAAAGCTATTTTGAAGAACGCACCCAAGTGGTGGAGAAAAGATACCATAATAAAGGAACAATACAAAATATCAGATCCAAACCATTCCTCTTGATCCTTGTAAGCAGAGGAGTGCTACAAGGATCAGTCTTGGGCCCTGTACTGTTTATTTTATTTACTAATGACATGCCTCATCTTCTAAATACCTACTGCTGTACTTTAATGTATGCTGACGATACTACTCTTCTGCTTACTGGGAACTCTTAGAAGAACTAGCAATTGACTTATATACAGCACTAAATATGGCGTACCAGTACTACCACTACGACCTAGTAGTCAATATGACCAAGACCAAACAACTGGCATTTGGTATAAGTCGAAATGAAATTGCAGCTCTTCCAGAAGTTGACATGCAACCCAAAGCAAAATTTCTTGGAGTGACAATTGACGAAACCCTTTCATGGATGCAGCATGTTAATGACCTTTGTAAGAAACTAAACACCAGCCTCTTTGTCATCAAAAGATCCACCACATCAGTGATTTAAGCATTGCAAAAACAACTTATTATGCCCTTTTTGAGTCTCATCTGAGGTACAGCATTGCTATATGGGGAGGCACTGCAGTCACTAACCTACAGACTTCTCCTGATCCAGAAGAAAGTAACAAGAACTCTTAAAGGCCTAGGACAGCTGTCGTGAAGGCTTCAAAGATCTTCGCATCTTGACAGTTGTGGCCCTCTACATCCACAAAGTGATTATGTTTGCCGTTAGGAATGAACTCCCTCGGGGAACAGATGTACACCAGTACAACACTCGACATGCTGACAACTACATCCTGCCAGCACACCATCTATCATTGTATGAGAGGAAGCCCTCATACATTGGACGCAAGCTTTACAACCTGCTGCCAATCAAGATAAAAACTCAGAAGGGGGGAAGAACCTGAAATGGCACTGAACAGATGGCTGGTGACCAGGCCGTTCTATACGCTGGAAGAATATATGCATAGAACACATGACTATCCTAGACATCAAGACTGCTCAATTTAACTTAAATTTGTAATTTTATCACTGTATTTTTGATGCCAATAGATTTCTCTATGAAAATTGTAAATAAAGAGATTTTGACTTTGACTACTAGTTCTCAATTGTTGATAACTATATGTTATTTCAATTATTATATATTATTATTTGTTGTTATTTATCTTTGATGTACTACAATTAATTACACCAACCTATTAAATTTAGCTGTGATCATTTAAATAAACTGTGTTGTAATTTGTGTTTTAATAAGTTTTGTAATTTCCTCATGGAAAACTTCAATTAAATTCTTCAGTGTTGCATACAAATTTGAGCATTACATTATTCCATTTAGAAAAATTGTATAGGTTTTTATAACTTAAAATAAAAACTTTATTTAAAAAAAAATCTTTATTGAAAACATGTACAGAATTATACCCTGAGAATAAATAAAATATTTTTCATTTTGGAAATATGTCATTTATAGATTTTTAAGGTGTCTTACAATTCATATTGGGTAAATGCCCAAAATATTATGCATTTTTTAAATTACTTAATCCACATGCTCTGTTGATTCACTGGCGTAAAGGAACTGAACAGTTTTCTTAACCCTCCGTAACCCGCGCGGACAGTTTGGACACCGTAGCCCGCACACGGAGTCTCACTCCGCTACACCGATTTTTGTGTTATATTCGTTTTGTCTTGTTTATTAATGTATTTTTAGTAAATTGATTTGTATTTTAATGATATATTATATTGCATGAACATAATAAATAATATTTATGTAGTCCTACGACCATTTTTTTAT
Organism: Stictocephala bisonia; assembly: GCA_035578905.1. NCBI lineage: Eukaryota > Metazoa > Arthropoda > Insecta > Hemiptera > Membracidae > Stictocephala > Stictocephala bisonia. The sequence goes on along the minus strand of JAQJVL010000591.1, from coordinate 468,127 downwards.
CTATTGAATTTTAGACCATTTACAACTAAATAAGGATACCAAATAGAACAAATTTTATTCATATAGATATGTATTACAATTCACAACAAATTGAAATGGAAGGTAATACTTATGTAAATCTAAATACGTAACTAATATTTTATAGCCATATGAAACAAAAAACAAAATTGAAAATGTGTATGCTTTATATAATTTGATAAATGTATGTATGAAAATGATTACAGCTAAAAAAGACAAGAAACATTCTAATATATAAGGAACTATATCTAATATATACATAGTAGATTATATACAATTTGACCAAAAAAAGTCGTACTTTGCAGTTTTTTTTATTCATCATCACTCTCGTTTGCTTGGACGATTTGCAATTTTAGTGCACACTGCTCACACACATGTTCAGCAATATGTTCCATGCACATGTATTTATTGCAAAACTTGCAAGAGAAGCGAGTAGGCCGATTTTTTTTCCTGTCACAGAAACTACACCGACCATGTGACCTTTGCTCTCCAGTTGGAACTTGTACTGCCTCCGTTTTGAAAGGTATCCCCAGAATTTCACATAAGCGAAGTCGAATCGATGTTGGGATGTTGCTCTTAGTCGCTCTCATTCTGATGTAATCGTCAAGAAGCTCTTTTGAACAAATTTTTAAAAAGCTGCTTCTGTCCGAAGCTGAGCCTGTGTTGGCTTTGTGCACTACATAAGCATTTATACCAGCTATATTTAGAAATGAGAAAAAACAACAAGAGTCCATCTTCTCGTAATTCTCGCAACGGAGTATGCGCACTTCATTTCGTCCACTTTGTCCACCCCAGATTTAGTGCCATTGTAGTAATTTATGATTGAGGGCTTGTATACGTCCCCAACTTCTTCAAATCTCGTGTCTTCATGATGAAGGGTTGATAACGCTAAAACGACTTTATTTCTTTTTGGCTTGAAAGAAACAAGTGTAGTGTCTTTCCTAAAAGCAAAAATGCTTGAGCCAATGGGTCGGTCTTTAGTGATCTTCATAAAATTTGGAATTCCTTTCCGGTTTTTCTTAACGGTGCCAACAAGTGTTAGGTTGTATTCTGTAATCAGATCTTTTGCCAGAGGTAGTGACACAAACTAATTATCACAAGTGACATTGCGTCCACTGCCCTTAATTGGCTCTACAAGCCTTTTTACTATGTCCTCGGGCCTGTTACTTTTATTGTACTTTATTGTTATTTTTTTCTCGCTGTCTACCACAGTACACTTCAACATTGTTGGTGTAGTACAGTTTTGCATCAGTGAGTGCGAATATTTTTATGCCGTACTTGGCTGGTTTCGACGGTATGTATTGGCGAAAACCACATCGACCTCGAAATGCATCAAGCATTTCATCGACAGTCACTGTCTCTGAAACGCTGTAATGTCGTTTACAATTATCATTGAACCTTTCAATTAGGCTCCTTACAGCGGCCAGTTTGTCCGACATCTTCCTTTGCGCCCTAGAATGTATGTCATCGAACCTCAAACATTGCAGCATGAACTTGAATCTATTCAAACTCATAGTGAGTCTAAAATATTTAATGCCGGTGCCATCTGTGTTCCATAGGTCTTCTAGTCTAGTGTGGGAAACCGTCATCACCACTCCAAGGAATAGTAAGCCTAGGCAAGCCTTCAACTCAGTTAAATTTATATCGGCAGCATCTCTAGGCCTTGAAAATTTGTGACGAATACTGGCTATATAAATATTTGTAAAGGTTATGATTTCCTCTACTTAGGTAGATTACCTGACAACAAAGGAGGTCACTCATTATGGTTCTTGATGATGTAATTAGCTTGATAACCCTACATTTACAATGTTTGAGACCCACTAATTCACACTAGACAGACAATCATAAGTTTGGGAGGAAAAGATCACTGTTTATTTGGGTAGGATAGATGAGAGTATGAGGTGGGTGGAAATTGTGTGTATGTACTTTAATAGTAGTTTTTGTACATCAGTGAAAGTCCTGAATACATAGGGCTGGGTGTTTTGGTTCCATTTAGTGTGGTTGGAAAGTTGTTTTTCTGTGTGTCGTATTGGGTAGGAGGGTTGTTAACTATCAAACCTCTTTACTGCACAGCCTACTTTTATAATAACCCAATATTGTCAGATAGATACATAATTCTGTTTGTTGCATATTGGGGAGCTTTTTCATAGTTTGATTGAAGCAATTGATGTTTTATTGCTGCTGGACTACTGCAGTGTTGTATGTGGCCAGAGTTGGGATAATTACAGAATAAAGTAACTGTTGCAATTAAAGTACTCTCCCAGATTTGTATAGTTACAGTTGCAAAGTACTGTGTGAGATAATTAATTTATCGCAGTTACTTTATAGACAAAGTAGCTAGTTACAAATCACTTGTAAAAATTCTCTAGGTACAGGAATACAAATGATCCGTTTGATAACAAAACATACATTTCAATTTAAACATAGTAGTAAACAAAATTAAAAATAAGTTAGGCTTACACATACCTAACTACATTTATATGATTAAACAACTGTGTATAAATAATCTTATTTGAAAATTCTATGTTATTGAAATTACCACTAAGAGCTTCAACAAGAGTTTAATTGGAGTAAATTATAAAAAGGTAAATTATTTCTCCAGAGTCAATTTCCAGCCTTCTTATTTTTTTGCGAACAATACTAAAATATTTTGAAATGTTGTCAAGAATGGTTAATGTCAAAGTGATTCATAAAAGCAAAATATTGTAATGAATTGATGTTATTGACTGTCCTGTCAATAACTTACTTCTTCCTGAAATAAAAGTGTATTAAAGCTCTCTCGCCTGATGCACCGGTTGCATCAATGCAGATATAGACTTAATTTACTTTTGGTACACATTTAATAATGTTATGTCATAAAATATTTTTTCTTTTTGAAAATTTTGGAGATTTCTGGCCAGACAACAGACATAATGAACACTAACATTTAAAAAAACTATACTAGTAAAAATAATATTCACTAGCACTTCACAATATTGATACTAACGATAACACTGATGAAAAACTAGTCCGCTGGTAATGTCAATGTAAGATATCCTAGGTTGGCGAGACACTGGGCCAATGGCCTCAGGCTGTGGTTCACAGGTCATTCACTTTATGAATGGTCATTTTCTCTATTTTTTGTAAAGTTAGGAGATTATTGACAACACAGGATATATTTGGTACAACTTTTGTTACTTGTAATCGTTAGAATCATCGTTACAGAATATTGTCAACAAAAATAAGTTTATTTTCACTATTATTGCCATTTAAGTAGATGCATTTTTAAAACTGTTTGTGATGCCACACTATGCCACACTATCTCGCCACATTGCCTTTGACAAAAACTTAATTTAAACTTTGAATAAAGAAAACCTTTGATTTTCCAGCTAGGCTGAAGAGAATTGCAACCACTCGTTTGATTGTTGTCTAGATTCAGGTTTCACCCAGGTTTCATTAAATCAACAAAGAGAAAGATAATTAAAATCCATTGAATTGTGCCTACAGAAACCTTAGGAATCAAAATACAGAGATTATTTAAATTAACTGCCAATTGCAATCTTGGTTTGCTCTTTTGCTATGGTTTGCTGGTACAGAGAATGTACTGTCCCTCCTCCAATGCCTATGAATTTGATTACTCTCGTAGATCAGTAGATAGAAAACATTGGAATAGGAAGTGACAAAGACCTTACCATCGGTACAGGAAAACATAGCTTCCAACAACTACAGCCTATTGGTTCCAACAAATTCAGAAATAACTCAATTTTATTACCTATGGGCACTAACTATTTATCACCCTATTAAAGACAGCAATAAAGTAAAAAGTAAGGTCTCCTATTTTTAGCTGACAAAAAGCAGCTTGTTTTTATATGATTGTTATTTTAGTAAATGCATTTTTGAGGCTCTTTGTGACCATTGTTATGTGTGAATCCATCTCGCAACTATAATATTTAATAATGTATATATTTTCATTTCTTTGTGGTTAAACACATGCTCATCACTTTCATTCTTTGTAATTTCTATCAAAAATTTCTACTTAAAGTTTTATTGTTATATTTTTAAAATATAATTTTAGTTTAACAATTTTCTATTTTATTTATTTCCATTTCCATGCTCTGTTTCACATATCAGTTTCTGTTTTGGCTTACCCCTTTTCTGTCACTCTTTAACCAGTAACAATCACCACCCATCTTTTGGAGAGGCTATAAATAACATCATCTGAGGTCAAAGATAAGTTGGTAGCAAGTGAAAGGTATTCATTTTTTAGCTTTACTAATGTTTTTTCATACTAAAAACTGTCTGTATATGTTGATATAAATGTTGTTTCTCATTTTGCTTTCAGATGGCTGATTTAGATCCTGGCAAATCTGTAATTTCTTTTCAACTTCCTAAGCCGATCAATATCATCGTTGATCAAAAGTAAGTTGGATTCAGACTTGTTTGTAGAAGATCCTTATTTGTATATTCTTTTTATAATATAAGAAAAAACTGGGGCATTTGCCCAGTTTTTGTATCATCCTAATCAAAATTTTGAATTTTATTTCTATAATCTCTGTAAAAGATGACCAGAATTTGACAATATTATTGTTTTAATATTTCTTTTTTATGGTCTGTGAATTAACTTGGTCTGGTTCCCTTCCTGGCAGTTAATGGGTGCTATCTATTATATATTGTTAAGGTTAGGTTAAAGGTTACTAGGCCAGGAATTTAGTATATTGGAGAGATGGGACATCAGCAAACTTACCTCAGGAGAGTTCACTAACACCAGAGTAGTAGTAACATACACAAAATAAACACATAATCACACAAATTTTCATTGCCACTGCCTTTTTGTTATTTATTGATTGATTGCCTAAATATTGTTAAACAATCAATCAACGGGTCATCCGTTGGTGAGCATTGTCACTTTAGTCATAATTATAATAATTTTTGCATGATTTATAGATCAAGCAATTTATATACCACTCGATTTATAAAGTGAAACATGTCAATTATACATGTATAAATTAGTTCACAATTTAGAGCTACTGCTATAATAAATAAAGTACCCTTTATTCATTTTCTAATAGTGTTTTGTAATAGAAAATGAATTAAGTGTGCTTTATTGAAATTATTACTTTATTTATGTGAATTATAATTTAAAATATTTTATTCATAACCACATGTCGTTAACCTTAATAGTTTTTTTAGTTATAACATTTATTTACGTGCAAAAAGATTTAAAAATGCAATTTTTTAAGCTTTATTTTAACGATTTTGATTAACCCTCGTACCGCGTTTCGACAAATAATTGTCGACTTGTGTTGATTCTGTACCGCGCTTCGACAAAAAATTGTCGACTTGACATCACTCGATATTATCACTTGTTATAGTATACCTATTAGCGCTATGGACAAGATTCATATACCACTGGTCACGGGAAGAGTTACCGATTGTAGTGGTATGCCTAACTTGGTTCTAAGACGACGGGAACAATTGAAAATAATATGATGAATATTCGTTGTCCAATGTGAAAGCGATTTTCAAACTGACGCTAGCCTTGGAAGTTTTGTTTACTTGTCTTTCAATTGTATTTGTAAGTCTTATTATACGTAATTATGGTGTTATTATGATATAATTGTGTTTACATTACTTTTGGTATATACATACAACACACACAAAATTATATTGAAGCCTTTTTATAAAAGAAAAAAAATTGTGAACATGAAGAATGTCACATTTGTGTGCGTACGCCAGATAAATTTCATCATCATCTGTGGACAACTAAGCTCACAGCCAGAGGATACCAAGGAAACCATTTTACAAATATATTTTATTTATAGAAAAAGTAATTCTATAAGTTTTAGTACTAGTTAGAAGTCTGTACTGATTATATAGAATTTTTAGCAAATTTTTGAAAATTATGTTACCACAGTAACAAATGTTTGTATATATTGTACTACACAGGGTTTTGTAAGTATAATTACTTTTATACTACAAATAACATATAAAACCTTTATATATCCTGAAACTAGATGAAATTTGTAATATTTAGGCTATCTTGGAATTTTGAATTTAGCTATAATATATTATTTTCAAGGTGACCCCCCCCCCCCTTTTTATGTTTACAAAAGTCATTGTCCGAGATATCATGAGTCATAGAAATTTTTTTTTAACCCCAAAGATGTAATATTTTATTATTATTAGATAGCCTGCTTTATTAGGAGTGCAATAATACCACATACAAGTAGGGTTATATAATCTTACTATTTTTTATGATTTTTTGAAAAAATGTCTGCAAATGCGCTAAAAATTATGTGGCGGTACAGGAAAAAGTATGACCCGGTTCGAGGGTTAAATTTTTAGTAAAGATGCTAATTACAATTAAAAATAATTTAGTTACCACCCCTCTAAGTTGGGGGCGAAGGCTGGAAGCCACAACTCAAGTTGTTGAAGGTTGTTTACATTTTCAACAAATGACACAATCTGACATAACAGAGGGAAAGGGAGAAAGTTAGTACCAGTTACTTGGTACCATTTATATCATCTTCTATCATATTTCAGTTTATCCCTTTGCTTTAGTTTATTAAGAGAATGAATTTATTTTAAAACAAAGAGCATAGACAAACATACTGTTTAATATGTTATCTGTTCCCGCATACTGTAGCAGTATGTAGGTAAATTAATGTAAGTTTCTCATTTCTAATCTATGACTAATCCAGGGCGTGATAAACTATTATTAATCTATTAAAGGTTGTTGATTTTCATGTGTTACAAATAAATGTAGCATAACTAACTGTTTTGGTAAAATTAGAGAAAATTAATCTCAATTTTTATCTTATTACTGTTTTTTTTTCTTATAAAAGAATAATTGTTTTTAGGGAGGGAGAACAGCTGTTACATTTAAGACAGGTCCTATGGAATGTACTGGAATATTTGGTGGAGAACGAGGGGCAGCCGAGAGATGTAGAGCAGTATAATGCTATCTGCCAGTTTCGAGATGATCTGTTACATGTATTGGCAAACCTGACTAATGAACAGAGTACCAACATCGACTACACGGAGAGTGGTGAGCTGAGGAAAGAACCTCCGATAGTGTATAGCTATCTAAATAGGGGGTAATGTGAGTTGACTCATCAAGGGTGATGTATAGGTTTTGTAAAAACGTATTTAAAATAGTTCTAAATCTACCAAATTCTTCTTGAATTCTTTTTTTAGATATATACACTTTTTTGCTGAAAGTATAATTTGTTCTTGTAATAACAAATAAAGCATTAAATACAGTGACATGGTTAATTTTTAAAAAGACCTTTTTTCTTAAACATCCCAAATCTTTCAGTAATGAATATTGTGAGTAAAAAAGAACAAACTTAAATGAAATAGGTTAATCAGGAAATTGTGAATTAGATACCAACACAGATTTTCAAGTTCAGTTACTTATTTCCTTTTACAATATTTACTTAGTATTTAGAAAATTCCTTCCTAAAACCCATAACAAAAGAGGCCTTGATCAGTAGACTAAGACACTCCAAAAGGAATTTACCACACTTGGACACTACCTTCATATGAATTGTTTTTAAATAGTATTGTTTGTTTTTTATACAGTAACTAACTATAGAGTATTATTTTGTAAAGTTATAGGCATAGTAATTTTTTATTAAAAAGTTCATTGTAGTTTTCTTTTTACTCCCAAACCATCTTAAGCTTTATTAATTTGGTTAACTACTTACAAACTAGCTAATTATCTACAGTGAGTAACGAAAATCACAGCAAATTTACAGAGATTAGAAATGAAGTGAAGAGTACATTCAAAGGAATGATGAATAATGTGCATACCTTAAAAAGCAAAACATGTGATATTCTTCTGCCACACACTTTATATTGATGATTGGTGTCTTGAGAATAAATAAAATCTCTGTACATTAATTGTCATAGGGATCCTGAATTCCTCTTAAAATTGCTTTCTACAAATAAATTAACATGTCACAAATGAGCTTTGTCTAAGATATGTTTTAGGAATTAACTATTCAGGTTTTCCGTTTATAATTTTGCTATACAGTAGAGTCCCGTGAATCTGAACTTCGGTAATCCGAAAATCTGCTTAATCCTAAACCGAAATTGGCAAGATTTTTTGGGAAAATAAAAATGCCATTACTGTAAGAACCACTACTTTTTATTTCTGAAAATAACTAGAAAATATTATTTTAAATGCAGTATTACATTGGTTTGAAAAAATCTGTTACATTTCTTTGTTTCAAAGAAGAATATCTCTCCCGTGAAGCTAAATTACGCCAGCGTCTCAAAAACATCGTATCCACTGGGGTCGCGTTGGGGTGTTGCTCTACGTAGCGTATTGAGTGATCAAACACAGTCGCGGCGTCTGTGTGGGTTACCCGCTGTTCGTTGTTGCCGTCTTCTTCTCCCTCACTCTCATCTGAGTTTTTTTTAAGGTTCTTCTGTGACCACTTGAACGATTTGCTGATCATCATATATCTCATGGCCTTAATCCTCAGCTCGTATCCACTCTTCAGCATCATTGTTGTTTGCTTCTTCACAGCCAGGAATATTTTGCATTAGCATATATTGGTTCCTTCAGCCCCTACATCTGGCATTTCATCGTAAGTTGGACTTGACCAAAGATTTTTCCAGGAGCTCCTAATAAGTTGCTCATTCACAGATTTCCAAGACTCTGCTACCCAGTTCATAATGTCTTTCATGTTTATCTTTTTGAGTTTATCATGTAGTGATAGTAATTCATCTTCATCGCTGATTAGTTGTCTCAATAGCTTCTTCTTATACAAATATTTTACATGCTGCAAAATGTGCTGATCCATTGGTTCTATCAGCGGGGTCACATTTTGCGGTAAGAAAACAGCCTTTATATCTCCACAAACTAATTTGCCATCTGACGCATGAGAAGATGCATTATCAATGATAAGCAGTGCTAGGGTTAGTAAGCCTGATGTCTCACAAAAACGCTTGACTTCTGGAACAAATTGGTTTGCAAACCACTCTTTAAAAAGCTGTGCATTCATCCACGCTTTTTTAGAATTCCTGTAGTACACAGGTAGAGAATTTATATTCAGGTTTTTAAATGCCCTTTGTTTGGCCGACTTTCCAATAACCATGAGAGGCAGTTTGTGGGTTCCAGCAGCATTAAAACATGCTAAAACAGTTACCCATTCTTTGCTGATTTTAAAACCTGGAACGGTTAGTTCGTCTTGTGCAGTCAAACTTTTGCTTAAGCAATGCCTTGAAGTTAAGGCCCGTTTCGTCAGCATTATATATTTGATGAGTTGAGTAGTTTTCTGCAGCAATCATGTCAGCAAATTTACCTACATATTCAAATGCAGCAGCCTCATCAGACGACAACTTTTCTCCAGTGACAGTTAGCTGGCATATATGTGACGCTTCTTAAAACGATCAAGCCAACCTGTACTAGCAACGAAAGTTCCGTCACCATTCATTAGCCTATTTAAGTTTAGAGATTTTTCTTAATAAGGGGCCCATTAATCGAAGTACCCTTTCTCCTCTCTTGAGAAAACTACAAAAACAAAGCTTGGTCAAGCTTGTCTAGTGGGGTGGTTTTGGCAGTTTGTAGAAATTCGGCACACTTCTCAATTTCTAACTTAGATGCACTTTCACCACTGTCTAAACGTTTCAAAACCTGTATTTTTTCCTTTAAAGTGCACGAATTTTATTTACGTTTGAAGCCATTCTACTAAAGAGTTGTACAGTGTACAGAAAAAAATAGAGTACAGTACATACGGTTCTTTTGTTTCACACAAAAAATAAAATAAATAACAATAATAAAAGTAATAAAATTGATAACAATAATAAAATTTATAACAGTAATAACATTTATAACAATAATAAAATAAGTTCATTACTAAAAAATTAAAGAACAAAACGGTATAGTAAGCAAGCTACAAAACTGAGGTACGTAAACAACACGTTTTTGAACTGCTGATGCCAGACTGACAGTGGGAAATGGGCAGTGATGTCTGGGGAAGCGTGAGAACGCCAGAAATAGACACATGACTTCCGTCAGCTGAAGCAGTTCTGCGTCAGAGCACACTTTGACAAATTTCTGTACAGATATGGTCTAGTCTAGTAGATAATAATAAGATGGTATCAAGTAGCCCTGGGCCCGGGATCAATACCCGTTAGTGACTATAACTTTTTGTTTCAAAATACGGTGTTTGATCGTGTAGTTCATACTGTAGAACTATAAACACGTTGAAGATGAATTTATTCTCATATTACTAATTTCATTCTATCCTTATTGTCGTAGGCTCTTATTGCATTCAAAAAGTACTGTACTTCATGATATGTATATTATTTATGTGATTTCAATTAAAAGTGTGTTTTATGAAAATCTGTTTTATGACTCCGAAACAATCGGTAATCCGAAATGTGTTCGGTCCCAATTATTTCGAATTATCGGGACTCCACTGTATTGCATATTTGGTGACATTCTGTAAATTATAGTGTTTGTGTAAGGAAGGTTTAATATTGATCAATAGTAAGCATCTTCAGTTCATGGCAGATGTCATAAAATTAAGGATAAAAGAATTTGATAAAATCATAACAAAGTAAAAGTAATATTGTTGATTGCTGAATAATCCAAGGTGCATCTATGTCAGTTGCCTTTTATTCAGGCCTCAACATATCTGTACAGATAGTTAGCAACCAGTGGGTGCTGTCCTAGAGTGCACATCTATGCTATCCATTGGAGAACCATGCAACTTATTTCTGCATATTTTAGTTGATAAGGTAGAATGCCACTTTCGAACGATTTACTTATTAGTAAACATTGAATCTGCAACCTGTTTTAGTAAAACAAAGGTATCTCATCCCATCCTGAGAATCTTTTGAGAGATTTGATAGTTTTATTTTCTTGTACTGCGTCTAGAGGATTGAAATTAAACTCACATACTGCTAAATTTTGCCTTTCCCCTTACATATTTCTGCCAAAGTCAACTGCTACCCTGATCTCTGGTGAAACCTCAATTACAGATGGGATGTCTGCAAATTTGTTATTGAATATGTCAGCTATGTCTTTTTATTCATTAAATAGCTTATTGTTAAATAAAATGTCTGAAAAACTATTGTTGTTTGTTTTCTGTACCCCTAATTCTCTATTTACAACCCCCCATACTGCTTTGCTTTTATTGTCAGCCTCTTCTATATATCTGTTATTTGCATTTCTCTTTGGCCTTGAACAAAGTAATTTGAATTGTTTTTAAAGCCTTTTCAGTATTCTTTAAAAAGTGGATTATTTGACTGTTCCAATAATTTTTTTATTTCTGTAGCTACCCAATTTTTGCTCTTTGATTTAACTTTCTGTTCATTTTTACAAGGTTAAAGAGGGAAATAGTTTTCAAATAGAAGTTAAAAATTAGTAAGAACATTGTTAAAATTATCTTGAACTGACACATCTTTACTGAAACACCACACTTCATGGTTTAATGCAACAATAAATTTATTAATATTTTTAATGAGATGTTCTACGTGTGTTCCCAAAGTGTTTAGAATTTTCTTCAGATTTATTTCTCTTATTTACATTAATAAACAAAGCTTTGTGGTCAGAAATGCACATTAAAATGCATTAACCAAATGCTTTCATCACTACCTAAATCAGATTCCTCTATCTTTATATTACTAGGCCTAGGCCTCCTAACTTGATTGCATCTGCTAAAAAAACATAATCACTTACTGTTGGGTTTAAGATATATGCTGATGTACAAGTATTATCCAAATCTAAAACTAAATCATGAACAACTTTTCTACGTGTGGCTAATTTTGAAGATAATTCAAGAGTCGAAAAACCAACAGAAAATTAGCGGAGGAGTCATCCAAGACCACCACTAGAAGAAAGAAAACCATGACTATTTGCCTCTTCCAAGCACATTATATTGAAGTCGCCCAAAAAAATAAATTTGGATGAACTAAAGACAAGCCTATCTAGACATGAACGAATGATGAAAAAATTTGCTACGGTTGTATTTAGGGCGGCGATAAACAGCAATAACTAGAATATGAAAGCCTAAAAGTCAAGAAAAATTGAACCTTGTCGCTGCCATTTGACATGTTTCCTCAACTCAGATGAGAAATGTGACATATCGACAGGCTCAGAAGTTACGCCATGTCTCACAAGAATGCACACAATTTTCCTCAAGACTATAAATAAATAAGGTCTCTATTTTGGAGCGGTTTTCAACAAACAGTACTGATTTACAAAACAACTCAAGTCTTATTACAATTATTAAAAATATTAAAAGTTAATTTTAGTTTTTCATAGTTCAAACATAAAGTTATGTATACAGTGCAGTTATATATGGATATATCAGCTTGTACTCTAGATTATATAGTTTTTTAATTAACAGTTTGAATAAAATATATGAAAATGTAGATATTCTAAAAGTTTGCAAGAAGGGTCGTATTATGAATGCTTGGGAAGAGTTATTTATTTTTAAAGAAAAATGTAAGGATCGTGATAAATTAATGAATGAACAAGTTAATTTTGATTCCGAAATAGTTTTTAATAATGTATTTTCAGCAACTAAAAAGAACAGAAGTAACAGCCAATAGGGATTAACCAATAATATCTCAGTAGCCGCCATTTTGACGATTCCAGCCAATGGGGTCACGTGATCATAGGCCTATAAATTGAGTTGTTGAACACCATTTTCCATTCTTTTGTGAATCCCTCTGGTCTGAAGAAGGTGAGCGTGGTTCACCGAAATCGATCACCATAATATTAATGCATTTTGTACTTGTAATATATTTGTGCTTATATTGTAATAAATTTGTGTTGTGTGACGTTTACTTGTACTGTCTAGATTATATACATATTTTATATATGTAGTTTCAGATACACCCTGGCCTGTTACGCTGAGAACAATTCATTAAATAATTTGGGAGCAAAGTATGCAAATTATTTTCTTTCAAATTCACAGCGAACACGAGGCATCTCCAAAACTTGATCCTGTCTAGTACTGCGAAATCGGATCTGAGACCTGTTTTTTAGTTTCTCCCTCAAATAGCCCGGCCTGCCAGTGGTAAAGATTCTATAAACTAGACATGAGGAGCGCAGGGTACAGGTATCAATCACAGTTCGCAAACCCAGTGATCGTCACACCTCCAAAACATGGTCAAACTTTCTTAGTCCACATATATACCTGTAATTTGCACTCTCTGTAATTTGTCTAAATCCCCTTTAGACACTTTGTTGTTATACACAGGGAGGCAGTAATCGATCACAGAGAACTCAAGAGCCAGGACAAGGCGAAGCTTGGTCTCTAAACATGTCCTTATGTTTGTCTAACAGTCTTAGTTGACTAAGGGCCCGCTGACAAACAGCACTTACATGACCAGACAAAGTGAGGTCACCATTGAACATGAGGCCCAAGAGCCTTGAGGATTCACATTTGTTTAGTCTGATACCGCCAAGCACCACCTCACTGACAGACTCCGAACCCACATTGGAAGGAATCGACAATACACAACACTTTTCCTTGTTCAGTTAAATCCCAAGCCTCTCAGACCAGTCATGGACAATGCTTAATTCAGAATTCAAAATGGATACAGCTGCGTCAGCTGTTCCGGCATCATATGAAACACAAAGTTGAGTATCATCGGCGTATGAATACAAGTGACTATTTTGTAAGCCTGAACCCATAGTGGCGGCAAATAAAGTGAATACAATAGGCAACTACCCTGTTGAACACAGCAACCCTACTCAAAGATGAAGAGAAATCTATCCCAATTTTAACCTTTTGTCTCCTATTCACCAAATAGGAATGAAACCAAGAAACCACTTCCGATCGAAAACCATAAAAATGCATGACAGCCAACAACATACTGTGGTCGATTGAATCGAATGCATGTGAAAAATCCAGCATTGCAAGAAGAAATGCTTTCTTTTCTGCCCTTGCTTGAAGCAACTCATCACAAACTAGTCAAAGCTCAGTTGTACTTTGTACTATGATCCTTTCTGAACCCAAACTGCAAGGCTGGAAGGATATTCTTCAACCCCGAAAAAGCTACCATCTGTGAAACAACTAGTTTCTCCAATACCTTAGACAGAGCAGGCAATACCGAAACCAGACGCAGTTCTGATACAGATGAAGGCCTTGACTTTGGGCAGAGCCAGTACAATCGCCTCTTTCCATGCATCCGGAAAAGTGGAAGTGGCCAATGACTGGTTTGCTAAGTGCGTTATGGCACCAATACAATATGGACTTATCATTTTTATTGATATCCCATCAGCTCCAACAGCCTCTTATGTAATGCTATTCAAAGCCTCCTGCACTTTTTTTCTTGTAGTCTTCCTGAAATAGAAATCGTTAGTGACACTCTCTGATTTGTTTCTTTCATAGAACTGTACACAATCAGCTTTTGCCTGATACCTAGGCCCATACTGACGAAATGCTTATTGATTTCCAAACCTTTGACAACATTTGGTATGGACGGATCGAATGGATCAGTAACACCACTTTTCTTTATTTTAGTCAAAAAGTATTTAAAGTTTTTACGCTTCTTCATTTCAGTTCTAAAATAATTTTGCTTTGATCATATTATTTCATGGTTAAGCATGTTTATAATCTTACAATATGTTTTTTTAGCAATTAATTGAATAATTTTCTTTTTCTTCCATGGAGATTTATTTCTGGTAACTCTTTCAAGTACTAGAGGCGCGTTTTCATAAAAAACACGAGTAATAGCAGAGGTAATAAAATATAGTATGTCATGTACATTGTTGTCATAAACAGAATGAAGAAACAGTGACGTAGTCAGGTTAAACCAGATTAAATCGAACTCGTTCTGAGCTTAGTTTGTTTATGAATTCCCATTATTTCCTAATTTTTCTTTGATCCACACATTTTGCTGGTGCATTACTCTAATAAAAACCCTCTTTGTATTTACAGTAACTCTTGGAGGACCAGCTAAAACTTTCTGGTCCGAATTATTCCTTTCACTATAAAATAAATTCCGTAAAATGAATTAGACCAAGACTTTTAAATAGTTCACAACCAGACCCATTAAACTTTGACTAGCCGTCATCACCGAAGCAGCGAGAGGAATGGCAACGCGAACATCCTTACTACTATGAGACAAGTTATACTAAGTTATTCTGAGTGAACGGTGTCTCTCTCATATGTAACCACCCCACGAAGTGACTGTACATACTGGCCATTATTTCCTCAAAAAGATAGACTAAATCTGAGATGAGCCTAGATAATTTGTTTCCCCCCGCATGTTAAAATGTAAACCATGGTTGGTATACAATTAATGTCTAGATAGTGAGGAAAGAGGAACAAAAACATAATGACTGTAATTCTTAACCAACGTCTGCATGTCCAAGATAATTTTGTTAAAAACTGAATTAAGACTGTGAACATCATACCCTCTTGGTATTCCAAAAACCCGAATTTGTTTTGAAACAGTTGTCATACATAAATTACGATAAGGATGGTATAATTTAGTATGAGAGTGTTCAGTAATATTATTGGTTCTTGCGATAAGAACAGTACAATCATTAATATAGACTTGTACAACATTTGAAATTTTCCGTTAGGTTTTCAATGCTACGAATCTGACGATCATTGCAGAGTTTCTTACTTATCGAACTACTAAGCCCACGGCCGTGACTGTCACCTTACAGGCTAACCTGCTTCCTAATAACATTATTTTATTATAAGTGAAAGATTTATTCATCCTGGTAACCCTATCTTTCATATGTTTTACCAAAACATTATTTTTAGTAGTGAGGTTTTCCCTATAATTTTGAGGCATCACAACATTTACTTCCAAAGGGCCAAATAAAGCAATTTTTTTAGCCACAGAGACATCATGAGGATTAGATTATAACTGCAACTTAGGGGTAATTACAACATCTTTGCCCTACTTACAGAGTGAATCCATGAATAGACATTTTTTACGTTTTAATCTTTAATGATTATTTTCTATTGTGACAGAACTTGAACTTAGAAAATACATATGTTCTTCTTATGTTTAACATTATTCCAAGTACCGTACCATTAGAATTGAAATTTGCCTAATTACAAAACATATTATTAATATTTACACTGTTTTTACATATATTTACGTAGGCATTGTTAAGACCTATTTTATACACACTGTTGGTGGTTTGATTTTTAGTATTACGTTGTGTCTGTCGAGATGTAAGTTCAGTTTATAACCTGTATGTTGCGTGTGTGACATGGATGTGAGTAATCGACTGCTGTGCGTCAGGTATTAGGATCGGTGCTGCGTACATATGACTAGTGATGGGACAGAAATCACGACCTGTGCTTTTTCACGGTGATTTTAGAATCACATACCGACCTGTGATCACAACTCCGAACGAAAGCGCTCACTAATCACTACTTTGATTCGCTATGCCAGCGCTTTCCGTTGTCAGGACAGTTCTTCTACTCTACATACAACTAAAATAACAAAATGTACAAAAAGGAAATCAATAATACAGTAACAATAGGAAGAACGAACTTCACCAACACAGCAGTTTAACGAATAATTAATTAGTTCTAGTGCCTTCTTTTTAAGTGTTTTAGCTGATGAAAAAAAAAAAAAAACTCATATTGAAAAGAACTGGTCCAAGGGTGGAGCCCTGCGGGACATCAGATGCAGAAAAACTCTGTCGCCAATACTGATTTGAATCGAACCCGGAGAATCCTGTTCTCCAGGTAGGAGGAGAACCATGCAATAAGTGGGTCACAGAAACTATATGTGCTGTGAGAGACTCTGTTGAATGTTTTGGAAAAGTCCAATTCAACAGCATCAACCAGTTCGCTAATGGATTTTGTATAATATGAATGGCGTGATGTTACTACCATAGACCTTCTATTATACTATAATATAATATATATAGAAGGTATAATAGAAGGTCTATGTTAATACTAAGTTTGTTATTGCTTGTATTAATTTTTTTTATATTCTCATGTAATATAATCTGATATAACTTTTTTTAGACATAGCATATCATAATCTTGTGCAACTTTATATTTACAATGTTTGTAATAGCCTACAAAAACTTTATGCCAGGCAAGAAATTTACATACATAATACACGTGAGGGAAGGCCATTCTGGATATCTCATAGTATAGATTTGCTTGAACAGGTATAACTGCCTGAGTCTCTGAGATAAGCATCAAGCCTGATATTTAAGGCTAAGAGGTTTTTGTGACTAAACAATAATCTATATTATTCAACTGAAGCATTTTTTGAGTAGCTAATGTTAGAATCATAAATAATACTACTATAATTATTATAGTAGTATTTGAATACGTCTATTAAATGTACAATAGTTGATCAATGGTGAATAAAGATTCTTGATAAAGATTATAGAACTCCAAAAAAGATGTTGTTATTAATTTTCCAAACCAAGCCTTTTATTTATTATTTATTGTCCTATCATGATGCGCAATACCCAAAATAAAGCAAATAAAAAAGATAGCATACATAACTTTTATATAGTATGTCTGATCATAAGTGTTGGCCATATTTTTCTTATTTTGTTCTATATATATATTATTTTCCCTGCAGTTCTTCTGATTAGAAGAAGAAAAATACTTCTTCAGTCTTCATGATGGACGCTAATTGTCAAAGTCGGTCTGTTTTGGGTGTAATGTCGAAGGTATTTCTTGAAATTTTAGAAAATGTGTAAAACATTTGTGCTTCGATTTGTGATTTTACTTTATTGTTAATGCACGTAAGTGTTAGAGTGAGTGTAATATGTGTAAGTGCATTCAAAAGGATTTTAGATCAAGTTGAGAAGGCATGCAAATGATAGTCTGAGGCCTTGATTTTAATTTATATTTTATAGGGATTGCATATGCCAGGATTGTGTTAGCAAAACAGCAATTTAGATGAAATGGCTAATAGCAAATTTACATGACTAAGTTATTATTTTACAAGTTACCGATTACCAGAGATCCTTTAGACAGTAAGCTAGCCTATGGGACTTGGGCTAGTAATTGCTGTCCAACAGGTCTCTATATAATTAATCATTGAAGTAAAATAAATCCTAGGCCTTGATCTTTAGTTCCCATTCATTTAACCAATACATAACTGTTCTACATACATTAAATAAGTATTACGTTTTTATCTAAAATCAATTGTACTAGTTAGGCATTTTATGATTTCATAAACTTTAGAAAAATATAACATGAAAGCAATAAGGCTACTTAATTCTTGGTTAAGCCATTTTTAGGACTCTATACAGTGAAAGTAATTGTAATGAATATCTGGATTCTGATCATGAGGCACTTTAAATCCCGTACTCCCCTTGTATTGCTTAAATTAATGTTAAGTTATATTTACATTGTTAATTCTGTTTAGATTTCAATCTGAAGGCAGAAGTTTTAATTTGATGACAAATTTCTTGTAAAACACTCAGTTTTTAGAATTATCATTCTTTGTTACAGTAATTTTGTTACCATCTTGAACTATTATTTAAACTTGTAAAATTGGCATACAATGTAGGAAATAAAAGAAAAGTGAAACTATTAGTTTATTAATAATAATAATTGCATTTGTTAATAAATTAGTAAATTTACTAAATCAAGAAAGGTTTAGAGTATGAATAAACTTACTATTTTGATACATATTCTGTAAGTTTTTTTTGGATGTTTTGCATGCAATGAAGTGTTAGGTTGGCTGGAAATGTATTTGCTGTTGATTAGTAACTGATCTGCTGTTTTATTGTTAGTTGTCAAAATACATTTTTTTTAAAGGAGAGGCCGGCCTTCTTAACCTTATTCTGACCATTCCTCATAGACTATTGATCTGTGTGAGGAACTTATTCAGACAGAGTAAGGGGGCGAATCAGTACAGTAGAAGGGGAATATTACTGATGAATCTTTTAGTCTAGGCCGGATTCGAACCGGCGCTATCTCTAACCCAAGATCAAAGTCTTGACTCCTAAGACAGTTCGTCCACCGGTTTGCCCGATTTAATATTTTTGAAAAAATAATCTTGTTTTTGCAAAAATACCAATTGTGTTAAGATTAAAAGTATTAAGAACACAGTTTGAACAATGTCAGTAACAACCAAAACTTGTTTCAGATTGATTGGATGATTCAGGGTGATGCTAGCCATCTTGTTTTGGTTATTGAATGTCTTTTCCTTTTTATTTTCCTTAGCGGATATGGACACATTATCAATAAGATCCCATTTCAGGTTACTGTATTTGTTAGTACTTTGCTAACTTAAGTTATTTGCTCTGTGATCCTGCTTTGTAGAGGAGGAAAGCATAGTTCTTGAGCCCTAAAGAAATAAGTGTTCAATTTTTTAAATGATTTTTTATTTAAAAACTGCAATTTCCTCCTCTGAGGTAAATGAAAAAAACCCATTGAAATGGACGGAGGCAGTCAAATACAAAGCAACTTAATATACTGGAAGCTAAGCTATAAATCATGAAATAATTCCAAACTGGTTAACAAAATGTTAACACATGAGAGTACATGTACTAATATTAGAACGAGAGAACATGTTAGATTGCAATTTGATACAAGTCATTTAACTCTGAAGTACTTAGTCCTGTACCTATATCAGTTAACTTATTTTAATTATTTAGGTAATTTTTGTTACAAGATATTTAGTATTTTTAGATTATTATGGGGTACTTAGCCATCCAAAAGTTATACTCAGTTATATAATTTTTTTTCTAGTTCTACTCTAAACTATTTGTTCAGTTCTCCAGAGCATGCCCGGTATCCAGAAACAAACTGCTGTAGTCTTAATGTTTGACTATCATGCAATGACACTTGTCATTAGCAATTTGCTTTAGTTATCTGCCTGGTGTATAACTTCAAATAATTAACCAATGCTTTATATAATTCGCTGATGATACACTGAGGATGTAATGTCAACTTCTCAATTGTATGGCTCTGACTCAAATGACTATTCAAAGAGTCAACGAAATTGGGTTATCTGTGAACTTTAATAAATCTTTGATATTGATATTCAAAATAAAACAAAAACTAACTAAGCGCAAGCCATCTACTAATGAATAGATAATAAATTCAATTTTACCTGATGATTCTATTAAATATACCTATCTTGAAGTGAACTTTTAAATATACCTATCTTAAAAAGTGTGAATTTTAAACATGAATAATTTATCAGGGAAATTACAATAAATTAGAAATGTTAGTAGATTAACGTCTCTTTTACAGCCTGATCAAAAGTTTTGTATATTAAAAGATTGACTATGGATAGAAACAAATATACAGACCCAAACAAAGCATTTGCCGTATGATTTTTAAAATAATATTAAGGTACATGAGTATTTTTAACCCTAGATCGTGAGAAATTACATAATTTATGCTGTTCACAACACCCTTTCTAAGAGCGAGGAAAGTCAAAATTTATGTTGTTGCATTAAAATCAATAAAAAATATGTTTGTTATCAAGCAATTACTACAAAATTGGGACCAATCAACGCAGTATGTTCTGTTCTATACATATCAGATTTTTAATATTTTTTTATGCCATTATAAAAGTAAGAAATAAAATTAGAACGTGAAACTTGAAACTCCCGCTCACTTCCCACCCGGTGGAGGTCTGGAGGGAGTAAAATTGCTGATGTTTGACATATCACTGAAGAATAGCCAGAAGACGGAATAAGGCATACCAAATGTTAGTCTGTAGAGAATTCATTCTTTTAGCTGTATTGGGTATTTTACACAATACAGCTAAAATGTTTTTGTATACCCTTGTTTATATGATTTCCTAAAAGCGAGGTACGGCATAATTTATGCTGTTGATAAAAAGTTTAGCTAATAATTTATTTATTGATTTATAAACTAAAAAAAATTAGCTAGATAGACAGAGAGTTGTTGAGTTGATCAGTGCTACTTCGAGCGAATTTCGTGATGTAGGTTGGCATGGGTCACGTGAAAAATTTTCACTTTACTGGAAGAAGCAGAGCCCGTCAACGCCACGGCCAGAGTAGGCCATTTTTACTTGTTGCATGTCTGATTTCCTTTGTGAGTGTTTTATTCGCTGTAACTGTTATAAATTACTATTTGAATAGATAAAATTATGTGTTGTGTTTAGTGTAGTCATAGTACAAAGTGTTGTAGTGGTTTTTAGTGTCTAAAATAATCAGAAATAGTGAAATTGATACTTATGTAGGTACTAGCCTAAATATTTATTTTTTATCCGATTTCAGCAAACAAAGTGTGTAAGAATCAAGAATCAAGATCTTTATTGTCACATAACGTTTAATATATGTTACAGTATAATACATAATTATATTTTGTAAAATGAACAGGTGACTTGTCACATAAACTAATAATAAACTAAACTAATTATCTACATAAAAATGTACATCAAAAATCAATGATTGATCATTCAAAAATTCATTCACATCATAATACTCCTTGTTAACTAATAATTTTTTTATAACCATTTTGAATTTATTTAAATTTAATTCTTTAACACAAATTGGTAATTTGTTATAAAATTTTAAACCCATGTAATGAGGAGTATTTTCTAATAACGTTAGTCTGTGAATTGGGTACTGGAGTTGATTTCTAAATCTCGTGTTATAACTATGGGAGTGCTGCTCATCGGAAAATACATCAATTTCTTTATGTATAAAAAACTAAGCACTTATATATATACAGTGAGGGAAGTGTTAAAATATTAATGTATTTGAATATGAATAATGTAAGGATAGGGTATTAGTGTAGCCTACTTATAATAATCTTAGAAAAAATAAAAAAAATACTATGTATTATTTCTATGCAATCTAAATAGAATTCTCGTTTGGTGGTGAGCGACACAGTGTGTTGGCGGTTTACCGAAGTCCATCCTCTGATCGCGACCTTGACATGTTCATTGATAAACTTAAGTCTTATTGTGTGACCAGGTCCGGGGACCGGACGCACTGGATTGTAGGTGACATGAATATTTGTACTATGCAGGATACCCAGAAAGCGTTATTGCAACGTTATCTTGTTGTATTGTATGGAGCGGGCTTTGCCAGTTACATAAACAAGCCAACTAGAGTGACAGCACATTCCGAGAGTTGTATTGACCTTCTCAGACGGTTTGAACTTAATTCTCAGACGGTTTGAACTTAAATAATATACAATCTAGTATAATTCAGTCAGAGTTAACTGATCTCTATTTTGTGGCATGTGAATATACTATAGAAGGTCAAATTAAAAATAGTTTTTAACACGTTCGGTGCGGCGCGACGGGTATACCCGACGGGCAGTTCCCTTCGCGCAGCCTGACGTCGGGTATACCAGTCATTAGTCCATTGCTCTGTTGTTTGCTCAGTGTGAGCTCGGCTCTTATCGAGGAAGATTCTTACGCTGTCAGGCCCTTGTGAACATTGCCATTGTTGTTTGTGCGCGTCAGTCCGGAGTTCCCAAGCGTTTTTCGTTCTCCGCCAGGTGTATCTTCTTTATTAGTTTATTGTTGTGTTATTAGTGTGTTAATGTATATATTTTAGTGTATTAATATATACATTATTAATACACTAAATGTATTAATAATGTATATTATTAATACAAAGCCAGCACTATGCGCAGCTCGCTGCTTTGACAAGTTTCATAGTGAATAAATTTTCAATAAAACGGCGGTATTTTGGGTTGTAAATATTATAAATAGTAGATTTAGGATTCTTTTAGATATTTTTTAATAGTTGTATATCAGAACAAATATTACAGTGAAGTGTTTTAGTGCGTTTTTCAACAAAAATATTACTATCAATAACAAGATTCCTCCACGAGGGCCTGGCGACGGGTATAACCGACGCAGATGATGACGTCATAATTTTCACCTTTGACACCTCCCAAGAGATTTCTGTCATAATATCTGGGGTGTACTGATGTCAAGTGAAGTTATTTACGTTTAAAAAATTTTAGGCCTGGGTTAAGGATTTTTAATTTAGCCCTCAGCACTCAACGTGTTAAAAGGAAATAACATACTTAGATGAAAAAAAGTCAGCCAATTGATATATAACCATGATTGGGTTTCACTTATTAATAATGATGACATTAATTGTAGTTGTGAATGTTTCTTAAATACAATTAAGGATTTTTTGCAAAAGTCAACGTTAACAAAACATTTCTCGGCTAAATTTACCAAAATCAAGCCGTGGATAGCATTTTTTGAGAATTTTGAGATCAATTAGACATAGCAAACAAGTTAAAAAACAACCATTCAATCCTCAAATAAAAAACGTTTTAAGAACTATAGAAATGTTTTAAATTATCTAATTAGGGATGCTAAAGAGATAATTTACAAAAACCAGATAAGTAGCGCTAAAAATAATCCCAGGAAACTTTGGAAAAATTTGTCAGAACTGATGGGGATGGGGATAAAATGTGATAGGTTTCCAATTGAGCATTTTTGAAACTTGAAAGAGGAGCGTAAACAGAAAATCGATACATTGGGAGTAGCTGATAGATTTAATGAATATTATGTAGGAGTTGGTAAGAACCTTGCCAGTGCGTTCCGTCCTGTGGCCGATGTCATAGTTGACGATCAAGCATATAGGGTGTATTCCGTGTTCCAGCTTGAGCCAATCTCCGAAGAATAACTGGAGAAGTGCATTGTTGGCTTGAGAGGTGGTTCTGCACCAGGTATTGATAATATTCTTGCCTCATTATTCAAAAATAATTTTCATTCGATAAAAGAACCCTTATTGCAAATTATTAATAGAAGTATAACGAAAGGCACATTTCCAACTTCTTTAAAAACCGGAAAAGTTGTTCCGATTCTCAAAAATGGAAAAAAAAACCTGTTTGTTAATCACATGCCTATAACCCTCTTAAATGTGATGGCTAAGCTTATAGAGAAATGTGTCAGAAATCAATTGCAGAAGTACTTATTAAATAACAACATTTTACACAACAACCAATTCGATTTTAGGAACGATAAACATTTAAATGATGATTTGTTCAATTTAACTAAAGAAATACACGACATAATTGGTAGAAACAATAAACCATTATTAGTATTTATAGACCTTGCTAAGGCTTTTGATACAGTTGACCGTGATATATTAATAAAGAAACTTGAGTGCATTGGTGTTGTTGGCACGGCATTAAATTGGTTTAAAGATTATTTAAGTGACCGGTTTCAAGTAGTCTCTATAATGGACCAACACAGCTTACGTAGGAAAATTGATTTTGGCGTAATTCAAGGTAGTACGCAGGGCCCATTCCTTTTCCTAATTTATGTAAATAATCTTGGTAAAATAAATTTAGTCAATGACAGTTCTTTACGCTGATGACACGGCTCTATTATTTGAAAGGGCCAACTGTCATGAAGTGTATAGACTGGCGGAACGCGGCCTGCTCGCTGTCAGGCGGTGGTTTGATCAGAATCGGCTCACATTGAATGTTGGCAAAACTAAACATATTGCTATTTCCTTGAGAGAGCTGATGCTGATCCCATAGATCAACGCTTACTACTACACACTTGGCTGTACTGTTGATTGTAAGACTTGTGAGAATGTTGAGTGTGTTAGTCAATATAAATATTTGGGTGTGATTTTCGATAACCGGATGAAATGGAATAAACATATTGATTATATTAGGAACAAGATAAGAAAATTTATTTTAATTTTTTAGTCTCTAAAAAATATTATTTCGTTAGATCTTATCCGTCAGCTATACTATGCATACATTCAATCTGTATTGCAGTTTGGTATAATAGCATGGGTGCTAAATACAAATAAATAATTTTACCTTTAGAATTAACTCAGAAGGCTGTTATGAAAGTTGCTCTAAATAAATGTCGTAGGTTTCCTACAGACTTGCTGTTTGATAAAATGAAAGTCTTATCGATCAATCAGCTTTACATAAGGTGTTTACTTTTGCATATATTTAGAAACAAAAATAATATGTTCACTATTATTGGTCATAATTATCCTACTAGAACCGTGGTAAATGTAGGTATAAGAGTTCCTAGACT
This sequence comes from Stictocephala bisonia, assembly GCA_035578905.1. Lineage (NCBI taxonomy): Eukaryota > Metazoa > Arthropoda > Insecta > Hemiptera > Membracidae > Stictocephala > Stictocephala bisonia. The sequence goes on along the minus strand of JAQJVL010000591.1, from coordinate 443,185 downwards.
GCCTAAATCAGCCAATTTAACAAGCTTATTTTATGTTTCAAATATTCTGTTCACTAAATTACCGGCCTGCATAAGATATTCTGATACTTATAAGATAAATTTATAAAAAAAAAAAAATAATAATTAACTGGTTAATTAATTTAGGAAGATTAGGAGGTTGACAAATTAACGAGTTCCATTTATGTATAATTTAGAGCTTGAATGTACTTGATTAAATGGGAGTGTGCTTGAACATTGCAGGTGTGGATGCAAGTGTTTGTTAGTTCTTGTTTCGTGTGCATGAGTAAATGCTCGTATGTGGTGTGTGTGAGCGTGCTCAATGCATGCATGGGTGCGTTTGCGTCTTTGCGTGCATGAGAGGTTGTGCGAATTGTGTCTGTGCGCACATGAGAGGATGTTGCGCGCATGCATGTGTGTGCAGTTGTGTGCACATGAGAGGATGTTGCGCGTGTGCATATGCGTTTCATGAGTGCGTGTGTGTGTGAGCGTATATATGTGTATGCGTCTGTGCGCGCACGAGTGTGTGAGCGGCTGTTCGCACATGAGTGCTTGTCTTTCTGTCTGAGTGCGTCATTTTTTTCTGTTTCTTCTTCTCTTAGATGTAATATTATCATCATTATTATTATTTGTTTTTTTTTTTTCTCTCCTGCGGCCTCTGGTATGAGGAGTTTATTTTGTATTTGTCATTTGTATTGTATTTCATAATATGGATATTAAGTATTTTTGTTATTTAAGTTTTCCATTCACCAGGAAACAGTTTTATTGATAACTACTCGGTCCTCTCGCACAGGCTTTAGCCCATGAGAGGATCATTCTCAATTATATTTTGTATTGTTACTTTTGTACTTTTCTTTTTTTGGGAATAAACCGATTTTTGATTGATTGATTTTTGATTTGTTTATTTTATTTACATGAAAATAATATGACGTAGTATGTTATTATATAGTGTGAAAACCTTATTTATGGCACTACTGTAATAAATTTTTTATATTTCTATTCAGAAATATGTTTTCTATCAAGTGTTACAGTTCTAAAAATTCCCAAAAATTATTTTATATTTTTTATAATGTTTACAATATTTTTTTTCTAGTGTCGTTTACACAATTTGCACACGCTGACTTATGGTGTTATAAGTTTTATACTTTTTGGAATATTTTCATATATTTTACATTTTCTTGTAGCTAATAGATTGTACTAATACAGTACATGTAGCAAAAAAATTATACTTACCACTTATTTTTATATTGTTATGTAATTTTTCACTGAAATTTTTATTTCCGTCATAACATTTTTATTTTTCCAATAAACTAAAAATAAAAAAATTTGTGTATGGGTACAATATAACTATTTTTGCTAAATAACTTTTTCTTGTTTATTCAATGGTGATTTTTTTGAATTTTTACATGTACTATTTGATTACCTGCAGTGATCATACTGTATTTTTGCACATTTTTCATTTTTGCGTTTTATGTAAGCAAAACTTTAAAAAAAAAAACCAACCTTCTAGTTTATCTAAAATGTAACAACATATTATTATAGTGCACAAAATAATAAAAATATTTTAAAATTATTTATAAAAAAGTTTAGTGCTCCTAAGGAGTGTTATAAATTATAATTTACATACAAAATTTAAAAAACTTTCAATCTTTTCATGACAGTAATTATTTACTAATTCTTTTTGTAATTGTTGATGGTAGTATATGAATGTTCAGCTCTTGAGAAGAAAAATGATATGATAACCTTTACATTCGGAGCGTATTTAGTATTTTTTATGATTTTTACAAAAAAAAGCTTGCACAGTGCCGACAAAAGGACCTCACAGTAGGGAGCACACATTGGTTCACCTGATTCTCACGATCTAAGGCCACAAGTTAAGGCCAATTGGGAGGACATTCTTCAACAGATAAATTGTAATTTAACACTAAAACAGGAATATGACATCTAGACCTTTATGAAAATCACCAGAAATCTTGAAGAAGAAATTGATCAGTATTCCAAGAGATTAAAAATACAATCTTCATCACAACTTTGAAATACTAACATTACTTAATGTCAGTAAAATATGTGAATATTTAAGATAAAAGCAATTAGAGAAATGGTTTAGTTACCTCAAAAAAGTAAAGAAATTATTTATTTCAATGAATATTCTGCACAGCGAACAAAGGGAATCTGGAACATGGAATGCTTATCACTATCAGCAAGGGAATGGAGTGATTAATTGAAGTTGTTGGCCAATGTTACAGTGGTCAGAGCAGACTCAAAGACAATAATAGTTGTCGACAATTCCAAAGCGATTTGAAACATTGCCTCATATTTTGGGACTCTGTGAAGATTACCATAACATTGGAAATATTAAAGCAAACTGTTTAAGAGAAAAAGATTTAATATACCGATGTATGAAAATTTTTTGGAATAACTGAAGTAGAGGATACCAGAAAAATAAACATGATATGTTTATAAACAGCAGAGAAGTGATTACGAGTCATTCAATTAGTGGTTCCATGGCCTGTCTGAAAACTAGTATATCAAGGCAGTAATAGTCTAGCCGCATGTAACGGCCCCAAGGGGAAAAATGGTGCATCCCAAGCATTTTGTACCCCTATAGCGATCTTACATTCTCTTGCTAGTTTTCCTCAACTGCTTGAACTGAAATCTAGATTAAAAGAATAAACGTGTGACAGGCAGATGCTCGCTTTGCTTTCTCAAAAAAGTTAAAAATTTCAGGAATTGTTTGGACACCTCTACTGGGTACGTCCTTAGAGGAGGAGGGCACAGTCCAATCACTGGAAAGATTCTATTCTTTATTTAATAAAATAAATTATGTATAACAAAATGATTTTATTTCTACAGTCTCCATAGTTGAAAGTTATATTTTGTTTATTTTATTTTTGTTGTTGTTGTGCAAATTATTTATTTTTTTCAAAACAGATTAAAACATAGTAAACAAATTCATACAATTTATTATTATTTCCAAATATACAATGTGGCAGTTAAGTCTGGAAATGGCATTACATTTTTTTAACATTACATATTGAGCATTCAAACTTAACACGCCAATACCAAATGTACTTTTTGAAGCAACTATTAATTTTTTATCACACCTAGGGGGGACAGCTCTCAAGGAATCAGGAGAAAATCTTGAATGAGAGCATAAGTCCAGTTTTATATCAGATTAAAGTTCTCAATTAGGAGAATACAACACAGATCCGACCATAAAATGTTCCTATATTTGAGTTTAATAAAACATTTCTTAGTTGAGCCATTGTGCAGTCAAGTAATCACTTGTTAAAAATCGTTACTGTGCTAAAAACCTATTTCTCAGGTTCGGTGGTGTTGTATACTCCTATTTAAGACATTTAATTTGATGTACAATTTAACCTATGCTCTCATTTAAAATTTTCTTCTGAATCTTAGTGGGCCGTCGCACTATGATAAAAAATAATGGTAACTTCAAAAAATACATTTAGTATTGATTGGTTTAAGTTGAAATGCTTAATCTGTAATGAGTCAAAAATATATAGGCCTAATGCTTAATTTTCACCTTGTATGGTTGTAGAATGAATATTCATATATTTGTCTGATCTCTCTTCCTGGGCTGCGCACTCAATGCACGTTGGTTTTGTATTCTCCTTTCATATCATCTTGTAAGTATTACTGATAACATTAGTTTTACTGTTCTGTTCATTGGGTACATTTTGTTATATATGTGTTATTGCATCTTGAAGATTCATTTGACTCGATTTTTATTGCCCTTGCTGTAGGATAGTTGACTACAGTCCATATTTGAGCATTTTCTAGTAGAAGTAAATTGTCTCAGATTTTCCAAGGAATTGGTCGAAATATATTTGTTGGACAAAGATACAAACTTATAATAAACCCATTTTCTTTCAAAAAAACTCTCCTCCTACAACAGTACACTTGTCACTACGATCACGGATGTTCAAAATACTTTAGACGCTTATTTAAAAAAATGTATTTCAATACTTTTATCACATTTTTTCTGACATCTTTAGCACCTGCAAATTGTTTTCCTTTAATGATGCAGGATGTGAGATTGGTCGGCATTGGGTCAGGCGAGTAAGGAGGGTGTTCTAGCGCGGTAATGTGGAGCTTGACTAGGTAGTTACGTACCTAGAGGGATCGATGTACAGAGGTATTTTCATACAGCAAAATTCAATTGTTTTCTGCTCTTTTTTCAGGCCATTTCCTCCTAATGGCATCTCTTAAGCGCCTAAGAACTTTTGTGAGGATAGATATACTTTATTCATCAATCATTATTTCTCAGTTTGCCGAACTCGCTTAATGTTGTCACCTGTGGTTGCAGTCAAAGGGCCGTCCACTACGAGAGTCATCTTCAATGTTTATGCGACCTTCAAGAAAATCTTTTTGCCGTTCGTAAAATTGGCTTTTCTTCATCTTGGCTTTCACATGTACGCATGTCTGAACGTTTTAAGTGTCTTAGTAGATGACTTTTGAGGTAAAACACTATTAAATGTTTTTTTAGCTGTTCTTTAAATCAATTTTCAAACAGCGACAATGTAAACATGCAAATACATGAAAAGAGCTCTCCTCAGGGGAACAATGGCGTCCGAGTGATACTTGCGCTACCCCATCACTTCTCCAGAAATAGAACTAACTTATAGACAATGAAATTCCTACCGGCAACAACACTGTTTGTCTCTGGACATCGATTCTTGGAAACTTTTGACTGTATCTCGTATTCACTTTTGTTGTACAAAGTAATAATACTGTACTTTGTTTATTCTCATCTTCTGGTTTTCAAAATTTTATCTTTCTGGTTGTTCTTTTATAAACTTCATTAGAATATTTCTTTAGTTTTTCTTATGGCACCCATCAATGTCAGGCGTTTTTTTTTTCCTATTGGTTCTGGGCAAGGGGAAAGGATATAATGAATTTACCACACAATATTCTGTCTTGTATTTTATACGAGCGTAACTAGTCTGTTTATCAAATCATGGGTAGCTGTGTCCAAGGAAAGGGGGTCTTTTTTTTTTTTCCAAGAATACAAAATTGTACATGGGCATTTGTCATATATACTTACATACAATACTAATTGTCATTACAATACTAAAATAACTCAAAATAACTTAATTTCACTAAAACTAAGGAACATGTTTACCTTACCGGTACACTTAAGATAGAAAAAAACTCATTCACATTATATATAGCTGTCTCTACTAGTTTATCTTTCAAAATTCGATTGAACTTGACCAATTTTTTTTCTTGTTTTAGGTGGTCTGGTAAATTATTAAATAGACGTATTCCAGCCTGTAAGAGGTGTCTTTCAGAAAAAGAAGTTTTGTGTTTCGGGATTACCAGATTTAGTTTGTTTCGGAGATTATACTTATGCAAATGGGTGGATGTGGTAAAAAGTTGTGGATTTTTTTTGAGAAATAAATAATAAAAAAATAAAAATAAATAAAAGTCTCTATTTTGATTACTAATGATTTTGATTTCGTCTCAATTTATAGTAAGATTATGAATCTTTGACAGTCTATAATATAGACATATTACGTTTCTCACAAAATTTATTGACTTTCTAGGCGTATTCTCTGAAGCTGCACTTTCCCTGAAAGTTTGGCAATATTTCATCGACTGCTATGGCTGTAATTTTATTGACAGTGAAGGGTTAGTTCTTCAGCATTGTCCCTGAAACAGTAAAACGTATCGAGCTCTCTTTGCTGTCACTGCTCACGTAATGAAATTGTAAGTTTTGTAATGGAACCGATTCATAGAAAGTTACTGCATCTATATGCTCATACCATTTCATTACTTTTCCACAAATCTAGGGGTTTCTGATGTCCTGAATTACTTATAATTGCCAATTAGATGTAAAAACATGCTTTACTGATATATTTTTAAATTGAATTTTTTAAAATTATACTTTCAGAAAAAAATTCGAGATTTTTTAATCTTAATTCCAGCAATATAATATTCAATAATGATAAACTTGAAAGTTGAAAATAAAGATACGATAAATAAAATGACATGTCAATTGCCATTATAAATGACTTAGAGAACAACTAGACAAAGACAAATAGGGACTAGAGAATCTTATATAGGCTAATCTTTAAAAAGAAATTAAATGTTTTAAACTGAACTTAATACAACAAATGAAAAAAAAACCAGTAAAACAACTGCCATCTTAAGGATGCTATAACTCAAAAAAAGTCATGGAGCTCAACCTACAAACACGAAGAAATATTTGTTTATATAGTGGGTGATAAAATAAAACAGATAGAACAGAAATAGATTAACATGGAAAAATATTTTAGCCATGCAAAATGTAATCCCAAATCAATGAGTTAAAAATCCTACAAATCAAGAAGCATATTATAATGTGTACAATTGTTATGATTAAAGAATGGATTGTTACTCCCACAACTCAAATAAGAATCCCCTCCAAGCAACCAACTCCTTCCTGCAATAAGCAGCAAAGCATAACAAGAAAAAGAAGCAACATTTTTAGTTTCTCACTACATACAAACTAAATATGGTGTTTTGTGAAAGATCATAATAGTTACAACACTAACTCAAAAGAAACAAAAACTAAATCTCATAAAAGACTCCTGCATTGCTTTAAAAAATGTATCACAAGGCCTGACTTCCCAGTAAAGGATGGACACACAATGGCTATGGACATACAAATACATTTACAGGACAGTTACACACCACCAAAATGTACATCTTACTTATCTTCTGCAGAATATATGAGCCCCATAAAAGCAAACTCAAATAAAATACTAGGACATCTGTGTATCGTCTCCATCATGTACTGAAGACAAAACTCATGAAAATGGCTCAACCCCATTCAACTGAGGTCCAAACAGACTGTGTTCCATCAAAACTCAGACTTACTCTAAAACAAATTACTTCAATAACTCTGCTAAGAAAGATCAAAACTAAATATTGTTTATAAAAATGTATACAAATTAACAGATAAAATCAGAAATTCAAATTGCTTAAATCAGACAAACCTGACTTTGTGAAACGAACTGAAAATGGATTGAAGAAAAGTACAATTGCCAGCATGGTGGCTCATTGGCTGTCTTCGGACTGCGGAGGGCAAGGTCTAAGGTTCGAATCCCCATGAGCCAACAGTCGGTACTTAACTCGTTGAATAAAGTTCATGCACAGGCTTATAGCCCATGTGAACTGACAAGTGGTTAGAAAAAAAAAAAAAAAGAAAAAAAACTAATGAATGCCATATTAAAATACTCGTCAAATAAGTGTAGTGTAGAGAAATCCTAAGGGAGGAGTTGTAATATAATGATGAATAACTGTCTGGTGAGGTGTAAAATGTAGACTCCTATATAATAGAATGCCTCTTCTCATATGCTCTATGTAAGGTAAGTTGTGACATCAGAGGGAGACCACCAAACACAGAGCAAGTGTATTACTTACTCTGTGCCTCCAACAGAGTGTGCTGAACAATTGAAATGACATACTAAAAACCATTACTGTATTGTTTTCAATTGTATTTTAGAATTATTTTAATTTCTGGTATTTTAATATTAATTGAAAGCAGCAAATTATATTTTTTTCATGTTTTATTGGGTTACACCTTCTTAATAACTACTAAGTATTATCAGTTTAAAAATAAATTACTCATATCAAATAAATAAACAACACAGACTGTATGTGACTGTACTGTCATCGAGAGTACGAATATGAGATGTTTTAGACTTCTGCAGTTTGTTTTGTTTACAGCAGCGAAGTTAAAAAAATCATAGCCAAGCCCTCCCTATGATGTAAATGCTACCTGCGCGAAACCGGTATTTGTATGAGGCAACCTTTTGTATATAAAACTTGGGCATAGAGGACTTAAAAATTAAAATGATTCAAGAAATAAGCAGGTTATACTGCAACTCACCTTCGTAGTATAAAAACATTGCTGGAGCCATCGAGGGTGTGTGCGAAGGCACTGGACTCAGGAGGACGACACAGAACAAAAAAAACACAAGTTGAATGGCAAAAATATTGTTTATTACAATGAAAATTAAAAAAACCAATTAAATTCAAAAATTAAAAAAATTGTTAAGTTAGAACAAAAATTTTAACATTTACGAACAAAACGGGCTGTTTACCGTTTGTGAAAAGTTACGAAATTTATCAAATTTACAGAAAAATGTATAAATATATGTTGGCCTCGAGGCAAAAGAAATAAATAAATAAAGAAAACAAGATCAACAAATATAAACAGTACAAAGTATCAATAAAACGTAAGCTATATAAAAAATAGGTAATACCTAATGACATTTTTTATAAATATATAAATATAGAGCTCTGAAAAATATATAACAATAATAAATAAATAATAACAATGAACATATACAAGAATAAATAACAGATTACATGAATGAATAAACTACAACTAGAAAACAATAACTACAGATAACAAGAGACAAAATTCTAAAATGGTAGCTGAACTTACGGGGCCTCGGGCAACAAAAGAAATTTGGAAGGTTTTGGCCAATTTGGAGAAGTAAAAAAAAAAAACAAAAGAATTAAATTAATAACTATGCTGAAATCCAGCAGGCTAAATTAGGTGACTCCTAATAGGAACAACAAAGTGAAGAATTACCTGAGAACCCAGTTCTTTTTAAAAAAAATACCCCATAAGAAAAATATAAACAATAAAAATAAAATCTCGCTTTGAAATGACAGTTCTTAAAAAAAAATCTAAATGTTTTTCACAAGAAATGACACTTCACAGGTTTTTCATCTAAAACACATAAATTCTTAAAAATGTTCAATTGTTGGAGGCCAGAAGGCCGGTTTGGATCACCTGCATGTCGATGTCTTCATCCTGAAGGCCGATGGATGGACAGTGTGAAAAGGGTAAAAAAGTGGCAGCCCCTCTGGGATACAAGTAGAGGATGATCCCAGCCTGTAGGTTCCGCACTGTGCCTCCAGGAAAACGCCGTCAGTAGCCATGCAGGTGCCTGTCCATGACTCTCTGACCCGGGAGCCAGTGGTAAAGAAACAGCACAAAACATATTTTAGTCTGGCTCACAAAAGCGAGAAAACAAAATAATACATAAAGGGGCGAGAAAGACAAAAAGAAAAAAAATTTTATTTTAAAAGAAACTGCCATAACAATTTCTTTTAGTTGACAACGAAAAATTTGTCACAGCACGACTCACAAAATCATTTTATTCCTGGCATTTTTGAAATCACTGTATAAGGGTTATAATGACATTAAGAATTATTTGCACAAATAATATTCTACCACTTTTTATATATTCCATAACACAAAACTGCATTATGCCAATCCTGTACTAATTTTTAGCATGAGCCATATAAACATCTAACTGAATTCGCCACCATCTTCTGTCAATCCATTACTGCATGAATCAAGACAATCTAAGAACAAGATATACACAACACTTCAACAAGAACACAGCTCTTCAGAGAACTTCTCATTTTACTAAGAAAACAAAACTCCTAATGCTGGACTAGAAACAGAATAGTTTTAAATTTTATTTAGTTATTTTGAGACTTATTTGTTGTTGAATAGTATGTTGTTGAAAATATTGTTTACTGTCTACAATCTACATAATCAAATAGGTTACTCTAATATCAGACGCTTTGATTTGCTAAATATTTGTTGATAAATTAGATATTCTAATGTAGTGAATCATAATATTTAAGTTGCTGTTATATGACACTTGCTTAGACCATCATATTTACTTCAATGCCAACAGCTACATCTTTTTTATTATTATCTGTGATACAAGAGGCATCTATGATTATGAAATGAAACAAAAACATATACATAAATAACAGTACACATACAATAGGGTGTAATCTTCAGTCTTATACATTTATGAGCATTTTTTTATTTAGATGTAGAGGAGTGAGATGGCGCCAGTGTGATGCAGTCGGATTGTAGTCGCTACCTCCACTCTGTGTCTGATTTATACGCAGCTGACGAAATATCAGTCCTACTGGAGGAGATACGGGAACTCGAGCCGGCGAGTTATCGCCCGGAGGACCTACAAGACTTCGAAATAGCGGGCTCACAGACAGGTATTGTTTATCAACTGATTACAACAACCAAAGACTGACTCAATATTTACACAAATTATTTGTGTTTCCTTTAGTTTATTAGTGGCAGATTGCAATTTAAATTAATTTTTCAATGTAATGTACCAGTGAGAATAATTAAAAAAATATGAAATGTAGAAAATTTATTTTCAAACACATTCATGAAAATGTAACGAAACAAACATACCTGTAGTAGACTCTGGAGATAAAACACTCAAATATTATATAGTTGTTAGAATCGCAAAATGGTGAAATGACTACATAAGTTCACTCTAATATAAGTATAAATATAAGAATTAGATGTGATGAATTTCAGTAAACTACATTTTTGTGAATCTCTAACAGAAGTTGGTACATGTCGTTTACTGAAATTTGCGGGAGAATCTACATAAATTACAAAAACTGTTATTTTTAGTCATGTAACTATCCCCAAAAGGATATTTATCTATTTGTGTGTATTTCAAAGTTAAGGAGAGGGGGGGGCTTTTGGGACACGCTGAATATTTCTAGAATCATGATTGTATTACAAAAATTATTTTATATTGAAGAGGTGATGGAGCTGTGAGTGAGGTGGCTGGTTTAGAGATACTAATTTTTCTGTTGGAGGGTAAGATCAGCGAAAAAGGGTTAAATCATTTCCTCGGACTGGGAAATTTGGGATAAACCTGACCAGTTTTACATTTTTGGGCCGATTGAAAGTAACCGTTGGAGGTTGTCCTTGAAAATCTTTAGTTTGAGGAGAATAAGGTAAAATATTAAAGTTATTTTTCAGGAAATTATTTAGCTTATGTAGGTTGTGGCAATGAGAAGTAGCAATCGGTATGCTGGGTGGAGGTAATATACCTCATAGACCAGATATGATAGAATTATTTGCAGTAAGTTGATTTTTAAATTTGTTTGTGAAATGGAACGAAATGGGTTTGATTTAAATACAAGTAGATAGATATTTTTTGAACTCAATAAATCATCGCTAAATTATCATTGTTTTCTTCTCACATAAAGTTTAATATATAAAAATTAAATAGTTTTGTCTCTATATTATTTATAATTTTGTGCATATTAAATATCTTCATTAATAACACGTAGTGTAACTTATCTCAATTTCTCCTTGTGTTCGTAAATGGTAGAGATGTGTTTTTATTTACTTTTCATTAAAAAATCGAGAATACTGTTTTTGATTAGAGATAAGCATATTTAAAGTTCTTAGGGATTTCCTTGAATTTTTTCCCTGATGCTTTTTATACCTTTATAGAAAGATGAGGCAACTTTTATTTCAGGAATATTTTCATGCAGAATAATTGTATTTCAATGAAATGTGCATGTTCAAGGGACTGTTTGTTCTTCTATAGTTTTATACTAATATAATTCATAATTTATCTTTATTCGTTTAAACATACATAAATCTGCCATAAACATGTCAGTGGTTAACACTAACATATAGTATTAAATTAACATAAGATTAAAACTCACAACAGTTCACTTAACATTTATCAAGGAAGTGTTTTTTTCTTATATACTAAGAACTTTTCCTCAACCTTTGTATTATGGGGCAGTTTATAAAAAATACTAATGCACACATTATATGGGCCCTTCTCGAACATAGATGTGGAATGTCCCAAAATGGTTTGTTATAAGAAGGTAACATTATATAACAACTATATAGGGCTATGTGTTACAAAATCAAAAGTATACTTTAACAGTCAGTAACTGACCACAAAATAAATGTATGGTATTCATGTAAAAATAAATCTGTTGTATCCTCATAAAAAAAAAAAAAAAAAAAAAATAGTATTATATTTAACCTGCTTTTAAATAAATAATCACTTATTATAATTGTATAGCATGAATGTTTTCAAGTGAAACAGGAGGAAATTGAGGAGTGTCTCTCTTTACTTGGGCTATATACCTCGATTTGCAACTTCCTATCATTGGACACAACAATAATATTGAAACCACCTTAACGAAAGTCAAATTGTATTATATTTAAGTGATTTCTATTTATCTGTAAAGTCAAGGGGCCAATACGCATGTTACAAACTGTCTATCCCCATTCACTCTGGGGCTTAATAACACAATTCTCTATGTAAGTGCATAAGAGGTGGAATCAACCTACTTTTAATAATGTTCTTTCAGTTTTATATGGGTAGTGACCTACCCCCACCCATAAACGTATGTATTGACCCACATTACCACCCATTCATGTATGTTGGTATTGACCCACATTACCACCTATACACGTATATTGGTATTGCCCACATTACCACCTATACACGTATGTTAATATTGACCCACATTACCACCTATACACACGTATGTTGGTATTGACCCACATTACCACCTATACACGTATGTTGGTATTGACCCACATTACCACCCATACACGTATGTTGGTATTGCCCACATTACCACCCATACATGTATGTTGTTATTGACCCACATTACCACCCATACACATATGTTGTTATTGACCCACATTACCACCTATACATGTATGTTGTTATTGATCCACATTACCACCCATACACATATGTTGTTATTGATCCACATTACCACCCATACACATATGTTGTTATTGACCCACATTACCACCCATACACGTATGTTGTTATTGACCCACATTACCACCACCCATATACGTATGTTGTTATTGACCCACATTAGCACCCATACACGTATGTTGTTATTGACCCACATTACCACCCATACACGTATGTTGGTATTGACCTACATTACCACCCATAAACGTATGTTGTTATTGACCCACATTACCACCCATACACGTATGTTGTTATTGACCCACATTACCACCTATACATGTATGTTGTTATTGATCCACATTACCACCCATACACATATGTTGTTATTGATCCACATTACCACCCATACACATATGTTGTTATTGACCCACATTACCACCCATACACGTATGTTGTTATTGACCCACATTACCACCCATATACGTATGTTGTTATTGACCCACATTAGCACCCATACACGTATGTTGTTATTGACCCACATTACCACCCATACACGTATGTTGGTATTGACCTACATTACCACCCATAAACGTATGTTGTTATTGACCCACATTACCACCTATACACGTATGTTGTTATTGACCCACATTACCACCTATACACGTATGTTGTTATTGACCCACATTACCACCCATACACGTATGTTGTTATTGCCCACATTACCACCTATACACGTATGGTGGTATTGACTTTAACCATCAATCTATTTGTTTATCTCCATTCTTTGTTTTTTACATCATGGGTACTATGGGTATTATGAGTAATACTAGAATGTCCACCTAATACCTCTGTGTGTGTATGGGCGGGTAGGTGGGTCAATACTACTATGTATTGGCTCACCATAGTACCACTGGCCCACCTACCTGACCAAACACGTACAGTGGTATTGGCCCACCTACCCACCCAAAGATGTACAGCGGTATTTTACACGAAGGTATTTATGTTTCCAATAAACACAAATACAAGACACATAACCGTATACCATTATACGATATTACAGTTCTGAACAAATTGGCAGTTGGTGAATAAGCATACAAATATATATATATATATATATAGCAATATATAAACATAATGCTGTAACATAAACATTATATTGAAGTTTATGCAGATTGATTTTTAGTTTGAAGAAGGACCTAGTGACCCTCAAATTTTTCACAATCATCTATCTGTTTGTGTTAATCACAGGTATGCTGCTTTCCTTCAAGTTTTGAATATAATAACCTAGTTCTGCAGCTTATATACAACTGACACATTATAAGTTAGAATGACACATTTGCTTTAAGTGGTTTTTTTTTTGTTTGTGGCAGGGGGTGCCCTAGGAGCGGGCAGTGAGACTCCTGGGGACGTTGGGACTGTCCGCTCATGGGATTCTCACGCCAACTACAAACACCATCTGCCAGGTTCATCGCCAACACATTCCATATTCAGTGGGGTGGTACTCTATTGTGACGAGACTCACCTCAAGAGTGGCACCGGCATTATACGACTGCTATTAGTGGTATGTTCCCGACCTCTTTGACTTTTATTTTTTAAATAATTTGATTTATGCCTGGTACGAAAGAAGCCTTACAATATATTAAAAACTGCCTTTCTGTCACCAACTGACTAATTACATATTGTACTCTGATTGTTTCAGATCTCTTCCATCGCTTGCCTCGCATGTCTCTGCTCTTCAGGAACAGTCAAAGTTGGCCTGTTTATGTTGCCACTAATGGGCCGACTGCGACTCATGATGTTTGTCACCATCTTTAGTCTTCTTGTTACATGTCTCTTCTTGTTTCTCGACATATCTCACGTTGTGTACTTGTTTCCATTCAATTGGGGAAAGCTAGTAAGCATCCTTTATACTCTACTTTACTTAAATTTATTTTAGAAGTACTTTACAATTTTTTTACTAACAAGCATGTCTGAGAATATAACTTCACTAAAAACAAATACAAGACACCTAATTGTATACCACAATAATATTTTTAATTTATTAGCCATTGGCATCATCTTCAGTTAAATAATACAGACTGAATTCCAATTCTTATTGATGTGTTTACAAGGATTCTAATATTGATACAAATATATGCCATGGCGAGTGAGTGTGATATAGTTTAACTCGTATTGTGATGGAAACCTACGCATACTTAAATCTAAATGTACATAAGCTAATGGTAATTCTCATAGTGTGCCACCCATTTTGTTTCCCCCCATCAGTTTCAAGTGAGAAATCATCAGTAAAAATTATTAATGAATTACCTGGAATGTAGTTGGCCATGTCGTTGATGTAAATAATAAAGGGACATTGATGTAAATCCATAATGGGACCCAATTTGGATCTGTGAGAACTCCTACTTGATTAGATACTATGTCAGAAGAGAAAGTCTTTTTGATGTTGTTACTGTCAATGAAGTTTATTACTCTTTTTTTTCTATGAGAAAGATGAGATTTGATCCAATTGAGATCTGTGCCGGTGATACCTAAAGAGAAAATCTTTTGAAACCAAATAGAGTGTTTGACACGGTCAAATGCCCTGTAGAGTTGAAGCAACCAATAGGCTACCTCACCACTCTCCATGGCATCAGTGTATTTATTGTTGAAATTGACAAGTGCAAGTTTGGTGGATTTGCCTTTCTGGTATCTGAACTGATTTGGAATAACAGATTTTTCTCAATGAACAAGAGAAGTTGATTGCAAACAGCTTTTTCAAAAACTTTTGAAACGGAAGGGAGCACGCAATGGGATGGTAGTTCGCGGAGGAGTGAGGGTCTTCCTTTTTATGTAGTGGCTTGATCAGAGCAAGTTTTCCATTTTCTGGTAATACGCCAAACAGTGAAGAGTTGTTCCAAGTGAAGAAGTGGAGTTTTCAAGATTTTGTAGCATCTTTTCAATAAATTCATGGAAATGCTGCCCCACCCATATGATGGTATCTTGTTAAGTAAATCGTCCATAGCTTTCTTGAGTTGAATGTTGTTTATTGGTGTGAAACTTGAAAAACCTTCAACTGTATAATTTATTAGAGAGTTTAAGTTGGGGTACAATTTAAATGACTATTACTCTGGGGAAAACTGTTTGTTGTAAATATTTTTAACTAGTGTTGGGTCCAATTTCAAGTTTGCCCTCATACTGTAGCATAATATTTTTATTTGAAGATGATTATGATTTTGCAAGTCATCAGTGTAGTATAATTATATTAACGTTCTGTAGTAGAACCTTACATCAGAAATATCTGAGGTCAGGTATTAAAACCAAAATATTTATGTTTAAATCTAAATTTTAAAAATTATTCATTGTTTAGTCTTTTAAGAAAGCCGTTTTCATCTTTGTTAGTAGCTGGAATTTACTATGTGATGGTCCAGCTACTATTTCATTGTTTAGCACCATCTAGGGAGAAAGTACAGCTTAATGAATCCTGCAGATATTAGCAACACAACTCCTCCTGAGAAGATAAGTACCCCTCTCCATTGGTTTACTCAGAACCGGCTGTTTGTAAATGAAGATAAAACAATTGTCATAGAATTTCAAATCAACAACACAAACTTCAATACCCCTTTAATTTTCAGTAGACAGTTTAGCAATAGATCCTTCATGAACTAAATTTTTGTGAGTACATACTGACAGCAATCTTAAATTTAACCTACACATTGATTTTGTATGCAAAAAATTAAGCTCTGGCATTTTCGTTTTAAGAAATCTATCAAAAATATTAGAGGCGCCCATTCTTATGGCAGCTTATTATGGGCTTATATACCATATTTAAACTATTTAGTGGAGATATGGGGCAATACATCTCACAGCACTGATCTAATATTTAAAGTTCAGAAGAAGGCCTTTGGAGTAATATTTAAAAAGATGTATAAATTCTCTTGTAAGCCATTGTTTAGAGAGAATATAACTAACGTTTCTCTCCATTTATATTCTAAGGTCAGTTGTATTTATCTGTAAGAAATATTTCTCTTTTCTTAATAACTATGTAAACAATGAGTACAATTTCGGATCAGTAACGACATCTGTAACCAGCTCACGGAACCAGGTTGGTCTACATTGGCTTAAAACTGTTTAGTTCGCTCCTAGACATTCTAAAAAAGAAACTGTCATGTCAAAGTTTGAAAGGGCAACAAAAGATCTGCTAATTCAAGCATCTTAACACAATAATTAATTTTTAAATAACCAAACCTTTTCTCTCTGACCATTTGTTTGGAAAGTGTGTATTTTTAATGTTTTGTGAAAAATGTTCTCTTTTTAACTAAGTTGTTTTTGATTTTGTTATTTTATTATGGTTTAAGTATGTAACATTGTATTAATTGGTACAAGTATGCCGTGCATATGCTGTTTTGAAAAAAGTGTTTCTGATTTCATATGCAGAAGATTTTGACTTGCTCTAATAATAAATCATAAAATAAAAAAAATATAAACACCCAAAGATATTAATTCAAGAAAAATATTCAAGAAGATATATCAAAACTGATGTGTTTTCAGAATGCATTCTTTTACGTGAGTGTGAGTCTGCTGTACCTGCTGAGCTCATCACTAGTGCTGCACTTGCTGCATACATACACAGAGACCTACCCATGGGTCCCCAAGTGGACCAGAGATCAACTCTTCATCACCTCCGTGAGTCAAACTTGTATAGCTGAAATTAAATTTGAATTTGTACAACCTTGAAAAGAAGCTTGACTTCATATTTTAACTTTGATTTTTTGCAAATTCTTTACTTTTCTGGTCTTATATTCACATGAAAATTCAAGTTATAATGAAATAGATATAATACATGAGCATTAACATTTCATTAAAAATACATAGTGATGATATTTTTTTCAGTGGTTTGTGAGTATCTTCCTCATGAAAATGGCTGCTAAGTTGAAGCATGCATTGATATTGGAACTGGGCCATTGCTAATAGAATTATTTTGCTTTGAGATCTAAGATCGGAACAAATTATAAGTGATTTAAGTACATGTATAGTTTATATAGCATATGGCTTTCTGTCAGCTACCATTCATTAATTTAAAATTATGTAAAAGCTATGTTTTATACTTGGAAAAACCTCCGAAAAGTCATTAGATGTTAATACAAATAACAAGTGATCTTCCAATAACAAATGCTAAATCCAATCAATCAAGCCATTAAAGACCTGCCTCACTGATTCTATTTATACTAGCTAATCTCTCCGTAAAACAGTGTAGGGGGCACTCTGAAACTATGTGTTCCATTGTTCCGCATCACATGACTGATCTACTGTCAGTCCCCATTTGTATTTCCAGTAGTTACAGCTGCCCACGCCAGTTTGGAAACAAATCAACAATGTCCTTTCCCTACGAGGGAGGTTCATCCCACCCACAGGTATTAATGGATGGTTAGTAAGGAACTTATTCTGTCCATCAAAACTGTTCCACGCTATGGCCCAGCTAGTATTGGGCAAGAAACTGTTCCAAACACTCTTAATAGTCCTATTGCATGTTGTGTTCTCACTCCTTTCCTATATCCATATTGTTCTCTTTTATGTATCCATTTAATCTTCCATACAATCTTCTATTGATTGTTCTTAGAAGTACTTTAATTTAACTAATTGTTCTGTGTGCTTCATACTGTCTTGTGTTTTCTTCTTTGAGATCGGTGTCATAGTTTCGGAGAAATCTTTAACCCATATTTCATTACTATAAATTTTATTGTACAAACTTGCCATTGTTTCTTTTCTGTCCCCTTTCATTGTCTTTTCATCTCTTTTATTGATGTCTCTATTTTACTTTCAAGTATATGAGGTCCTGTTTCATATTTTATCACATCTTCATCTTCTACCTCCATTTCCTACTCTTATGGCCTATTGTGTTATAACATAGGTTCTCATATAGGAACATATAGGTTCTCTATGTACTCCTTTCATATAAGAGAAAAAACTAAATAAATAAGACAAAACTTCAATACAATACAATCACAACAACCAAAAGACATACGTAAATAAACCACACATCCGTTAGGCTGACTTAACTGTGGCTCTATGCTGAGTCAGACAGCATGAAAAAACTGGTGATTAAAACTTAATTTTGCTGTCTTATTTCATAAGGCAGTGTTGCCAGATGGTAATAAGTAGGAAAACTGTTGTTTGATGTAATGATAATCCCATTTTACTAGTTACATAATCAATAATTATAATTACTATAATTGATGGAGGTATTAATAGGTGAGCAATCACCCATAACGTCTTTTTATTCAAGTTTGTGTGGGTGATAGATTGCACACTGCTCTAAAAGGGTTAATGCATACCCAATTAAACATAATTCATGAATCAAGTTATTTTAAAAATGAAATGTTTAGTGTAGACTTATCATAGTTTAGTGAGGATTGTAATTTGGATTCAATTTTGCAGTGTTTAGGCTATATGTGCGCCCTGCAGGCCTTGGTGCTGTCCTTGTTGACCAGGTGCGACGGAGGCCAGTACAGTCCAGTAGATGAAGACCCCAGCACAATGACTCTACAAGAGCGGCCGATTCCACCCTCCCCCTCCCCTCGTACCCCTTGGCCTATTGACGACGTCCAACCCTGTAGCTCCAAACAGTATCACCACTGACATCACAAAACCGGTGATAAGTAGGCTTTTATTTTGGAGCCATATGAGATTATTTTTAAATAAATCCCTATGATGGACAACAGTTCCCCTCCTGTTCTGTTATAACAAAAGTTTTAGCTCTAGTTCATTTGATAAGTTCAGATAGAAAAAAAAAAACCACCTTAGGTTGAATTATTTCAAGTTCATTTTAGAAGCTAAAAAGATTAGAGAAATTAAAATTCGGAAAAATTACTGCTTACGATAACTTGTACGTCTTTGAGATGATACGTAGATGTTCGAAAATGTGTTTTTTAACGTCTGGAGCCAGCTGTTGCAATATAACGTCAATGAAAAAAAAACTGACAATTATAGACATAGAGTTAATTTTAACAGACAAATCTGACATTATTAACAAAATATTTCATGTTATAATTTTTTTATTTTTAATCCGATTGTTATAATTTTTTCTGTGTTTGTAGGTGATTAAGTTTAGACTTCAATAACACAGTTTCCCATTTATAAAATATTTGTTGTTTATGAGCTGTAAGCGTAAAATAAATAAATAAGTTTGTAAAACAAAATACACTGTTTTTGACAAAATATGAATATTTAAAAATGATGAGATCACTTTATTGGACATTTATTCCGATAAAGTACTCAATTACAAACATTCTGGTCAAAGAAGTACTCTTGTATCTTTATTAGAACAGATTTTATAAATAAATGTATAAAGACTTGCGTTTCTCCAAATTTTCAGCCAAAATATTTTACATGTCACACTTGAAAAGTGAGGAAACAAAAGTTAGCACTTTTTTTGTCAGTCCTCAAAGGGTTAAATCCATACCTAACATTTTTGTGAATTTTAAATTTAACGTGTTCAATATTAACTTTGTCGGCAAACATTTTCTGATATTCTCATATTGTGTTTTTAAGCAACAAAATGGGAGAGGAACTGATTTCCATAGTTAAATTAGATCTTGTTTATTGTTAAATCACCTTCCTCCATAAACTCTCATGGTGAACCACTTGAATATTCTGCCTTTCATCACACCCTCTCACATTAGATCCATAATTCTTGTGTTTAAGAATCCAACGCACAAGATAGAACTTAGCACATCTCATTCAATTTGCTTTACACTAATATTTTCGTAATTCCTCGACCTCAGCTAGATTTTATGATTTTCTTAGTCCAAGTCCTCTCTGTAATGAGTGATATTTTTTCTTCCTAACACTAGCATTTCATGTTAGCGTTTTTCTAATTAGAATATAGTTGCCAGCATGGTGGCTCAGTGGCTAAGGCTTTGGACTGCAGAGGGCAAGTTCCAAGGTTCAAATCCCCACTGAGCCAACGTTCGGTACTTCACCCGTTGAATGAAGTTCACACACAGGCCTGCAGACCAATGTAAACTGGTGAGTGGAGTTAAAAAAAAAATAAAAAAAGAAATAGAATCCTTCTCTCCCTGCTTTTCCTTAAATTGTGTTCAAGCATTACTTTGATTTTTATATTAATACTTTTTTTTCAAAGATAACTGGATGATTTTAATTTTAACCCATTGCAGATCACTGATGAGATAGCTCGTCATTGCTGTGCTTTGTTTTGTTACTAAATGTTAATTTCATCCACTGGATGTAGAGAGCATGTTATTTGACAATTTAAGGAAGTTAACAACATCCTATGTTTACCCTCATGTTACCGGGTTTGTGTAGTGCTGTTTTGCACAATGTTCACTAGATATAGTGAGTCTGTCCATTAGCAATCATAGTTTCAATAGATTTTCTCTGTACATTTATTTTCATTATCGTGAATTTTTGTGTATGGATGATGGATTAATTTAGTGCGGCGTGCAAAATAGAAAATTTACGTTCATCTGAGCTGGACAGATATTTATTGGAATTATTTTACATTTATTTATAGTACATATGACTAATTATTTTTATATATTTATCTAATTTGGATTGTCATTAATGTAAAATCAAAGTATGAACATATTGAAAAATTTTAACGTATGAATCTACAAAACAAAAGACACCTTCAGTAATACAGAATATTCATTGGTTTCGGTGAAACAGCGCTGCTCTGCAGTCAGTGCCGCACGCCAGGCTGGGGCGGTCACCTAATTAGTACCTACTGTGAAATATTGCAGCAAACTTTACAACCCGCACTGGGTTATCATATTTTATTATAAGAGGTGGACAGTACTGGAAATAATCTTGGACAATTTGCAGAATTAAACACAAAAATAAGGAAACTTCAAAAGATTTAAAATAAGATATAGAATCTTTAAACTAAACACAATTATAAACCAATATTTAAAACTTTATTCATGAGGCATATTGATACCAATTCCATCATCTGACTGACTCTTCACAAATATTTAACACAAAAAGTAAGAATAATCCTTTTATATAATACGTGAAGCTCTTTTTGTCAACTAAACTTCTCCCTTATTTCTCAACCAATTTAAATGATTGAGGTGTTAACAAATTTGGGTATGGGAAGTCCTCAAAGTACGTTTCTTGGCCATAAGAATAACACAGAGAAATTGAAATGAATGGAAAAGTAACAGCTGTTCAAATGTAAATAATGATTTCCAAAAACTTAGGCAGCTGTTGGAATGTAAACATTAGTGTTTTTAATATTTAGGAGGTTATATTTTTTATAATGTTAAACCAGAGAAGGTTTTAAGCATAGTTTTATTCACATTCGATTGTGGGGCTCCGCTCTACTGGACTTGAACGTTTCAGTGGTATCTAATGGAGTTATTTTATTTATTTAATTAATCTTCAGATTTTAAACAAAAACAAATAGAATGAACACGTTTGAAATAGGCTATAATTGGCTGTTTATACTAATAAATATGTAGCAACACAAGTAATGTGAGTTAGATACTGAAATAAATTTAATATTGTGATTTTACGTTATACAGTTAACATTATTATTTGTAGTCAAAAGTCACTGGCCGAGGTGTAACGAGTGCAGCGAGTGACGGGGTTGGCACGCAAAGCGTGCATGGAAGTTGTATTAAAATATTTGTGAAGAGTTTGATGATTGTTATCAAAACTATTTTGTGAAGAAGCCATTGTTATCAAAATGCCTCACAAATAATGTTTTAAATATTGGTTCATGATTGTGTTTAATAATTTGAAGATATTATTTATAAAAACCGATAAATTTCCATCTTCACATATATTAAAATAAGATAAAAAATAGACAAACGAGATACAATAAAAAGGGTATTTACAAATGAAGAAGGACAAAGAAGATCAGAACAAATAAAGAACTATTCTGAAAAAAAATGTATGAAAAGAAACAGCCAGAAAATGATTGATTTTCTATTCATTTACTGTACATTTTCAGTAAGAGAAAATAATTTCTGTCTGATTATTTATTGATCTTTTATTTTATTTATTTACTACAAAAATATAATAATGTGCTATACATTATTGTATTTTTGAATTGAATAGGTGTTATGTATGTTAATTAATTACTAGATTTACGTTGAACATAAAGATATTACAAAATCAATGTTATTTACATTGTAACTTAAATTAGGTAACATGATGCATCGTAATATCATAATAGTAAACCATATCAATTTAAATATTAAAAGAAAAACACAATTATACATTATAATCAAGGAATTATCTTATACTATAATAGGTTTTTTTAACAGCAATTTTTTATTATGGTTAAAAATACTTCATTTTAATTAATAAAACTTAATGTTAATTTATTACACATTTTGGCTTTCTCGAAAAAGGCCTCTTTTTTGATGTAGTTAAGTTTGAGCTAGAATTTTTAATTTATAATTGTATCTAGTCTCATATGATTGATCAAAATTTAAACTGTCAGATAGATCTTGGTTAGTTTTAACTAATTTCAAAAATATAGAGGTACAATACAAAAAACATATAAGTAAACATTTACAACAGGTATGTCTCTTTTATATTACAATTAGTTCTTCTAATGGACTTTTATTAAGTTAAATTTTGTTCTCGAACCCCACAATACAATTAATTCCATATTTTGAAATGGATTGCATGTAAGCCAAGGAGACTACTTTTTGTCTGTGTATGTAGAAAAGAAATGGTTTTAAATACAAATTGCAATTTTAATTTTGATGTACTGTTATTCCCAAAACTTTATAATGTCCAGTTAAATTTATAGAATCATTCAATAACATGTTCCTTGCAATATTTTGTGCTTTGAACTGAATTATGTTTGTTTCGGATTCATTTGGTAAAAGACCATTTTCTTCATAGCAGTTTTTCTGTTTTGTCAATGAATTATAAATCTTACTTTGCAAAACCTTGAGGTTTTTATTTTTGAGAAAAATTGATGTATCATCTGCATACAAAACAAATTGATATGGTAATTGCGATAATAAATTATTCATGAAGGTTTCAGTAAAAGAAGAGTAACTTTAAAAAGTAACAGAGGTCCCAAAATGGATTCTTGAAGAACACCACTCTAAAAATTCCTGGTCTGAGACAAATCTTTGTTCTGCTTTTGCATACAATTGCTCTTTTAGCATACATTTTAAGCAGTACCATACATTTCAGCTTGACTTAGTTTGCCCATTAAAAGAGTATGGTCAATACAGTCAAACAGCTTCGACAGGTCTTAAAATATACAACCTGTGTACTGCGACCTATCAAACCCTTCAAGATGTAGTTTATTAGAGTTGTCAAAGCTAGTTCAGAGTTTTTTCTTTTTAACCCAAATTGGCAAGGAGTTGTTAAATTATTAGTTTCCAAGTAATCAGTAAGGTTACAGCCTTGTGTATAATAAGGCAGCCAGTATTTTAAGTTAAGGAAAAATGAATGGCCATATTTTATAAGGAAGAATGTAGGAAACAATGTTTACTAAGAAAAGAGTAAAATCTAGCTGAGGGCATTACAAATCATAATGAATTAAGTTACATGGTTACATTCATTGTATGTAAAGTTTAACTATAGTTAAATGACAAAGTTTTCTGTCATACCTTATTACTCTAATTTATAGATATTTACAGTAAGTGGAAGTCTTAGTATATGTATGTTTTGTTTTAAGTACAGGTTTCAATATAAACCATAGTTGTGTGAGTTCTCATCATATTCTGATTCAGTATGTATTAATAAATTGTTGTATTTGACTAGAAATAGTCTAGAAAGTATAATTCATTATGTTGGAGCTCAATTTTGAATTAGAGAAATGAGTTTGTTCCGTCTTGTGTGAAGAAACCATCAAACTGTTTACGTCACTGACCCATACTGCCCTATGTACGTTGGATATTGTGCCTTATTGTAGCTCCCTCAAACATTATTAGTGGATCTTTTTGACCATCTCTAGTGTAACTTTACTAAACAAAAGCTAAACATTTTCTTGAAAATTTATTTTTAGCCTATGAAAATGTTGATATTAAAAATAAATCGGGTACCTAGTAGTTCAATGAATTATATTTCAATCTGTCACACAGACACAATAAATTATTGTTCAATTCCTAAACGTCACTTATTTATTAAGCTACATATTTCAGGACTAATCAACTAACAGTGTACATTGCAACATGCAAACACCCATCATTAACAGTACATTTGACAGAGTCATTAAAATATGCTAATTATCAATTACTTTCTTTGTTTGGAAAACTTAGCTTAAGATTTGTTCTTAAGACTTTCAAACACATCTTGAAGTAAATATTTTTCAAAATTTGTTAAGTTTTGTAAAATAATATTTTTATATTTGAATGAGAGACACACATAATACTATTTATATACATTTACAAGGTATCTCTGAACTGTTTTATAGGATCACAGATCGTAGGAGATTAAAATATCTAAAAACCCTGGTCAATTTTTACAAAAGCCTGGTATGTAAGCTGCTTGTAATAATAAGTGATGTGTAAAGGTGCCATGCAACAGTAGTTTGTTTAGCATTTAATCAAAACAAGTTATTAATGTATTAGCCTAAATTAAAAACTTTGTATTTTATCCGTAAACAGAAAAATGTAAGTGAAATAGTCAATGTTTAGTATATTATGAGCCTTGTATCATAGCTTTGACTTAAATAGATATTCTTGTTTTGTTTTTATTAATTTCACAAGCTTTTGACTCACAATTTGTTTTATCATTTCGAAGTCAGTTATATAAATAAATAAAGCACTTTCTCAGTATATTCGGAAGTGAAATACTGTCACCATTTCGAAGTGGTAAATTTTCAGAGGCACATGAAACATTTATGTAACTTGTGTTAGTAATTTATGCGTTCATCCAACTTTTTCAACTCATTGTGATAAGTAAGAAAACATATAGCCAAGCTATTTTATTCAAAAACTCCTAAAAAAGTTGTAAATGCACAAGTAAGGGTCAGTTTCTAAAAGATATATATAGCGTATATTTTAATTTTAGTGTGATATGAATGAGGTACAATAATAGTAGTCGTTGTAAGGTTTCTATTTGTCTAGTCAATGTTAATTACTTGATAGTTGTCATGTATTATTTTAGCATTTATGAAACAACAGTGAGTGCATTTTTTTTTTTTTAACTTTAGATCTCTTATTCTGTGATTTATTTGATATTTTAGTTGTATTAACTTTTCAATAAGTTCTATTTTAGGATACAACATTGTAAAGTGCTATTGAATGTTAGTCCATGAGAGATTATTTAACGATATTAAACATTTTTAATCTAAAACGTTATTGAAGCTTCCAGACTAATGTTTGTGTTTACAGAGGTTTAAAGGCAGTTCCATCACATCGTTAAAGTGCAATGTTGTGTTATTCGGCTACTAACAGTTAATTACTTTGTGCCATTTTCTCTGTCTAGCAACATTGGTTTGGGGGCTTGTATTATGTACAGACATATCGGAAACCAGTGTTTGACCCTTGCTTTGGATTAGTACCGAGTGTTGCCCAAACTAGCCGTATCATTCGGCCTGCATTGCTCTTTTAATTGTGAGGTCACAACAGAAAAATTATCTCATTTTTAAGGAAATTTTGTCAACATTAATTTTCTTGTTGAAAGATGAATAAAGTATTGTGAAAGCTATTTCTAATTTCACTAGATAAATTACAAGATTCTTTTGAAGTTTTGAATACGATTTTTTATATTTTTAAATTGTGAGATGGGTAATTTTTTACTGTGAAGTCAAACTGTAATTAGTATCAAATTTTGAAAACTTTCTAATCTAAAGTTATTGTTGCATATTTTATATAGTTTTTAGAAGAACGGCGTCTAAGTTATTCATAAGACTGGCATTGTCCGGTGATCACCTACCAAGAAAATTTTCCCCAGCGTAATGTGATGCCAACAAATTTGCGGTCAATTGAAATGAATAAGTATAAATCCTTTTCATATGTTATATGTTAATGGATTTTTTTAATTTGTGACATAAAACTAATATGTTTATATATATATATATATATAATTTATTTGTGTTTGTCCTTTATGTATTACCAAACCACTCATTAGATCTCCATGAAACTTTGAAAGTTTTAGGGTTCACTCCTAGGAAGGTTTCTGGTATGGTTTCATTCACTTCCAACTATTCCAAGTTTCAATGATAATGTAATCGAGTTACTTTATTTAGTTTATGTATTTGACACCTTCAGCTGTTAGATAAAAACAAATAAAATGAACTCTTTTAAAATAAGCTAAGAGATGCTTATTGAAATATAACATTTAAAATAAACTAAAACATTACTGTAATATGTTAATCTTGTAGCAAGGCACGGGTAAAGAGCTAGTATTGTATGGTTATAAAAAAGGGCAAATATTATTTTAAAATTATTTTCAATTTGATTCTACTTACTATTTTAAACATTAACATCACATATTTGAAATAAAAATTAAATGAAAAATGACTTTATTAGATACTAATATATAGTTGTAATACAGTAGTACTTACTCATCCACTAATACAGTACAGTTGTAACAAGTAGTACTTGCTCATCCACTAATACAGTACAGTTGTAACAAGTAGTACTTACTCATCCAATACAGTGCAGTTGTAACAAGTAGTACTTACTCATCCACTAATACAGTACAGTTGTAACAAGTAGTACTTGCTCATCCACTAATACAGTACAGTTTTAACAAGTAGTACTTACTCATCCACTAATACAGTACAGTTGTAACAAGTAGTACTTGCTCATCCACTAATACAGTACAGTTGTAACAAGTAGTACTTGCTCATTCACTAATACAGTACAGTTGTAACAAGTAGTACTTGCTCATCCACTAATACAGTACAGTTGTAACAAGTAGTACTTGCTCATCCACTAATACAGTACAGTTGTAACAAGTAGTACTTGCTCATTCACTAATACAGTACAGTTGTAACAAGTAGTACTTGCTCATCCACTAATACAGTACAGTTGTAACAAGTAGTACTTGCTCATTCACTAATACAGTACAGTTGTAACAAGTAGTACTTGCTCATCCACTAATACAGTACAGTTGTAACAAGTAGTACTTACTCATCCACTAATACAGTACAGTTGTAACAAGTAGTACTTGCTCATTCACTAATACAGTACAGTTGTAACAAGTAGTACTTACTCATCCACTAATACAGTACAGTTGTAACAAGTAGTATTTACTCATCCACTAATACAGTACAGTTGTAACAAGTAGTATTTACTCATCCACTAATACGGTACAGTTGTAACAAGTAGTACTTGCTCATCCACTAATACGGTACAGTTGTAACAAGTAGTACTTGCTCATTCACTAATACAGTACAGTTGTAACAAGTAGTACTTACTCATCCACTAATACAGTACAGTTGTAACAAGTAGTATTTACTCATCCACTAATACAGTTCAGTTGTAACAAGTAGTACTTGCTCATCCACTAATACAGTACAGTTGTAACAAGTAGTACTTGCTCATCCACTAATACAGTACAGTTGTAACAAGTAGTACTTGCTCATCCACTAATACAGTACAGTTTTAACAAGTAGTACTTGCTCATCCACTAATACAGTACAGTTTTAACAAGTAGTACTTGCTCATCCACTAATACAGTACAGTTGTAACAAGTAGTACTTGCTCATCCACTAATACAGTACAGTTGTAACAAGTAGTACTTGCTCATCCACTAATACAGTACAGTTGTAACAAGTAGTACTTACTCATCCACTAATACAGTACAGTTGTAACAAGTAGTACTTACTCATCCACTAATACAGTACAGTTGTAACAAGTAGTACTTGCTCATCCACTAATACAGTACAGTTGTAACAAGTAGTACTTGCTCATCCACTAATACAGTACAGTTGTAACAAGTAGTACTTACTCATCCACTAATACAGTACAGTTGTAACAAGTAGTACTTGCTCATCCACTAATACAGTACAGTTGTAACAAGTAGTACTTGCTCATCCACTAATACAGTACAGTTGTAACAAGTAGTACTTACTCATCCACTAATACAGTACAGTTGTAACAAGTAGTACTTACTCATCCACTAATACAGTACAGTTGTAACAAGTAGTACTTGCTCATCCACTAATACAGTACAGTTGTAACAAGTAGTACTTACTCATCCACTAATACAGTACAGTTGTAACAAGTAGTACTTACTCATCCACTAATACAGTACAGTTGTAACAAGTAGTACTTACTCATCCACTAATACAGTACAGTTGTAACAAGTAGTACTTACTCATCCACTAATACAGTACAGTTGTAACAAGTAGTACTTACTCATCCACTAATACAGTACAGTTGTAACAAGTAGTACTTGCTCATTCACTAATACAGTACAGTTGTAACAAGTAGTACTTACTCATCCACTAATACAGTACAGTTGTAACAAGTAGTACTTACTTATCCACTAATACAGTACAGTTGTAACAAGTAGTACTTGCTCATCCACTAATACAGTACAGTTGTAACAAGTAGTACTTACTCATCCACTAATACAGTACAGTTGTAACAAGTAGTACTTACTCATCCACTAATACAGTACAGTTGTAACAAGTAGTATTTGCT
Source organism: Stictocephala bisonia (assembly GCA_035578905.1). NCBI lineage: Eukaryota > Metazoa > Arthropoda > Insecta > Hemiptera > Membracidae > Stictocephala > Stictocephala bisonia. The sequence goes on along the minus strand of JAQJVL010000591.1, from coordinate 414,066 downwards.
CATCCACTAATACAGTACAGTTGTAACAAGTAGTACTTGCTCATCCACTAATACAGTACAGTTGTAACAAGTAGTACTTGCTCATTCACTAATACAGTACAGTTGTAACAAGTAGTACTTACTCATCCACTAATACAGTACAGTTGTAACAAGTAGTACTTGCTCATCCACTAATACAGTACAGTTGTAACAAGTAGTACTTGCTCATTCACTAATACAGTACAGTTGTAACAAGTAGTACTTACTCATCCACTAATACAGTACAGTTGTAACAAGTAGTACGTACTCATCCACTAATACAGTACAGTTGTAACAAGTAGTACGTACTCATCCACTAATACAGTACAGTTGTAACAAGTAGTACTTGCTCATCCACTAATACAGTACAGTTGTAACAAGTAGTATTTACTCATCCACTAATACAGTACAGTTGTAACAGATTCAGGGCAGAACATTTTTTTTTTTTTGATTGTGTGGTTAGATAAAAAAAGAATATTTGAAGACCTCCGCTCTACAAAACTGTAAAAGATGAACCAATTTGACATTTGAAATAATCTTATGCGTATTTCAATGTTGTGTTCAGAATAAAAAGTCAGCCATAAAAAAATTATTTACATATATGGAAATGCAGTTTGCAATTTTTTAATTTAGACTATGGTAACAAATTACAAGTGAAAGTTTACGTGCCAATCATAAGTATTTAGATTAATTACAACACCTTTTACAGTGAAATATACAAGAATCATGTCAGTGGAAAGTAAAAAAAATGTTCTTTCTGTTCAGAAACTTGATCTTGTGATGAATTAAATAGAACCCTTTTAAATACGATTGTGTAAATTCATGATTATAAATTTTATACAGTGATTTGGTGTTGAGTACAGTTCACTTTGATTGGAATTTTGTGGTATATAGCTGCCCCAAATAGCTCTAAATATTTGAAAATGCATATGTTTGACTTTTTCCAGGGTAAATGTAGTTGAAATACAGTACACATTTGAACATTTTACTATATTTGAAAGTGGGCTAATCTTAATGTCAATAAGTAAATGTTAAACTTTACAGTACTATTTTATTTTACTCAGCCTGCGTTTTCCATTTTTAAGTGATATGAGAGTTGTGGAAAGAGAGAAAGTAAAGTTTGTTATGCTGTGATAATGTTTTATTGGAAGAGCAATGCAATATACTAGGAACACACTGCCAGGCAAAACACTCGGACTCACGTTATGTCACCTTTATTCTACATTCTTACTGCCTGTACATAGTGTAGTCTGTGTACATATGTATTGTTGTAAATCCTGTATATATATAACCAATGTTTTACAAGTTTGACGCTTCTAATAGACAAGTTGTGTGACTTTGCCTCTTTTACATGCATTATAATTTGTTACTTAATACATTATTATATTTTTAACAGGACTATTTTATGAAGATTATAAGTCTATTAGTCGAATAGATAATGCAGCCAATTTCATTGTTTTTTTACTTAGTAGCATATCTAAAACACTTTCAGAAAGGGCTGATTTTGGAATGCAATTAAAAAAAAATGTTTAATTTGCCAGTATGATGCCTCAGTGGTTAAGGCTTTGGACTGGTCGAATCCCCACTGAACCAACGGTTGGTACTTCACTCGTTGAATAAAGTGCACACACAGGCCTGCAAGCCCATGTGAACTTATGAGTGAAGTTAGAAAAAAAAATATGAATATCTATTACACATTTCTAGGAAATATATAAAATCTTGATGGATTGATCTGAAAATTGTTACTGAGTTTTTTTTCACTACACCTAACAAAGACACATCTGGGTTCAATACAAAGTGGGTATGGATGTGCTTTTGACCCATTAAAAACTCTTAACAATTTTAAGGTTTATCAGAAATATGACAATTCTCCAAAACTGTGTATTAAAAACTCTTTACATAAAATTAATTTTATTTAAGTTTAACTGACTACTGTGGTTTCTGAAACACTTATGTTAGAATCGGACAACTACAGTTAGTGTTGGAAATGTAAGAACCAACGCTAACTGGATGGGTGGGTTAGTTCTCAGGAAGATATCTTGCTTGTAATGTCATTGAATGTAATTCCAATCTGCACCTGAATTCCCATTCGGTAGTAGTTGCTTTCTACAGTGCCATGTAATAAGTTAAATGTCTGTTTTTAATTTTTCTTTTAAATAGTGAAACTTATATAGTTCAATTTGCATTGGTGATCAATTGTTTGCAGTACAGTAATAGTGGAAAAGTCATACTCGTAGGCACCAATTCAAACCATGTAGATGTTGTATGAAAGTGTGTGATTGCTTTTGTGAACCAGCTTTAAAGGGAAGGTTACAAGGACTCGGTGCTGTCAGTATTTATGGTTCCTTTAGGTTCTCGCTTGTTTGTCACTCAGATGATTATCTAGTTATGTTGCTTAGCTCATTATTTGTCTCAGCAACATTTAAGTAAGTTTTAACTTAAAAACTCGCACATTAGCAAGAAATATATTATTTATTGTGCTAGAAGTTGAGGTTAGAATGTTAATTTGGTTGTTAATTTATTTAACAAGATTTAGTCATAATTTGGCTGTCATGTTTAAGCCAAAATTAAATGCTGTACCTATTTACTTAAGATTTCTTGTCTTTTTAGTCAGTTATATTTTTCTTTCCTAGATGAAGAACATTTTTATTTTATTCAGTAATGTTTCATCCGTCTAGTTTCTTAATTTATATACATAGTTGTTATTGCACATCAATATTTTAAGAGTTATAATATTTACATATAAAACCACAAATCATCTTTTGATCTACCTCATTTTTAAAATATGTTTCATATATATATGTTTAAGTTTTGTGTGATAATTTATTTGTTTTAGCGTTATTTAATCCCATATCTGTGGCCAAAGGCTTATGTACTATTAAACTTGGCTTTAATTCAATACTACTTTAAAATTCTTGTCAACCAAGCACAGACCTTAAGCCAGAGATCTAGGATTGAGAAGTTGCCAAGAAGTACTTTGTTTCTGTGTAGAATTTGGATTGTAAAGGGTTGCAGTGTGGATTGTGTCAGTGTTCCTATTAAAACATGACTAAGTTGAATTAAATGTAATATAGTTTTGGTGTTTTCAGTTGAATGTATTGTAGCCAGTGGCTTTATCTAGTCTTGTCAGTTTATAATTTTTATCAAATAAATATTATTTATATAAAATGTAGTTTCTATTTATTTTTACCTTTTAAGGCGCCTTTTGTACTCTGGTGTTAACTGATTGGAAAACAAGTAATTAAGGTCATTTCACAGATAACATTTTTCTTTGTATGTAGAGCCGGAACTGTGGTATTAGATGCAATACCTGTCAAACAGATCCAATGTTGATGAGCTCTTACTAAATGTTTCAGAGATCGATGGAGGCAAACTGTTTGCGAGGCCAAAAACTTCAGATTACAATGATCCAGGAGGTAAGGTAAGCACAGTACAGTATAACCTCATTATAACAGACTAACACTTCATTTAACAGACAACCTCGTAGGTGCTGAAGGTTGTCTGTTAAATACCATACTTTTTACAGGGGTGATATTGAACACGGTGAATACAAATGAAAGTACAATCCTTAACATATTGACTGCCATGTGTATCATAAATAATACACAAGTGGATTGCCACTAGAGCATTGTGTATCATTTCCGATACACATGCAATGTTTCGGCCCTGTGTATCAAAAACTAACACATTTAGATGGGATTTAGCAGTGAAAAAACATTGCTGTAGCCTGTACCAACACAAAAATACCATGAATTTCTGTCCCAGTCCTATGATTTGGACTACATTTTTTTTAAGTACTACATTTTTAGACTGTAAATAAACTTGAAGAATTTTTTGTTATATACCCAATTTATTATTACAATCTAAAATTAATGCAATATACTGTTACTAAATATGTCAAAACAATACAATAGCAAAAAATTAAAAAAATGAAGGTTCAAAATTTGATTTTGGTCTCAGTTCTTATACATGATCATTGAAGCATGTACTAGATTGTCTACCTTTACAGATGCCACAGTTCATGAAAACCTGTTATTTCATTGATTTTTCCCATTAGAGCTCTGTATGGCTGATTTTCCTTTCGCTTCGTAGTAGCTTCGGCACTTCCCACTGGTTTTTTTCGGAGGATCCCCTCTCAAACAATTGATCAAACGATTAGTAGGCATATCAACAGACCTTCTTGGTATCTCCGCCTTGTACTTGAGAAGTGACCAAATAATGTTTTCTCCACATTTCTTGATCAGTATTCTGGTCCCTGTATTTTCTTCACACCGAAAATGTGTGTTGTCTACAACCATTCCCCACACGATTTTCTGTACCTCTTTGTTTCTCTATGTAATGCAGTGCTATAAGTGGCCATTTGGTCACTCATGTTGACAGCAAACATTCCTTCATTCTATAGCATGACATCTTTTGGTTGTATATGTTTTTAAAACACTCTTTTGTATGTGTGGACACATGGCCTGGAAAGCAAAAAAGTAAAGTTGGCATGTGCTTGGCTACGTGTATAATTTTTGCACACATCAAGAAAAGGGCAATAAAAACATAATCTTAATATATACAAATGAGTACTCGAAATTCTTTGCCTTTCCATCACTTTACAACGACTTGACAGATTTCCTTTATGTTTTTTTTAAGTTTCCTAATTTTTTGTAGAATGTTCTTCAGAAAAGAAAAATTAAAAAAATATCATGAGGAAATTGGAAAATATTTGGAAAAATAACCAAGGAGTTTTAGTCTGATTTGTTTACTAACAAAATAAATGAAAGGGAAATTTGAAACATGGGATATACATGTTTCTGCAACTTATTTGTATTTGCTTATATAAACATCTTTTTAATTTTATTTCTTGGTGGTAAAGTAGTTACTGAAATAGACTTTTGCATCCAGTCAAAAATTAATATGCTGTATGAAATGTTGGTATATAAATTAATTTTATATTAAGATATTTATCAACATTTAATACAGTATATTCATTTTTAACTGAATGCAATGTAATTATGCCAGTACTAATATACCATCAGACTTTAAAAAAGACTATGTTTGTGGGCTCCGCTGTAAAAAACATAAACATACATTGTGTTACAGACTAAATGTAGGCCAAGCTTCCTCATGTGGCCGCAGGCCGAAATCCACAAATCATTGGCAGGGTTCCCAAGCGAGGCTGAACTTCCCTCACGAGCGCAGGGAGTGACAGAGTTGGCACTTGAAGCTACCATAAATAAACTAAAACAATACTGTTTGTATGTTAATCACGTAGCAAGGCATCGGTAAACCGCTAGTATACAATAAAAACCTGTGCCATGTTTGTAATTACATTTAAGACGCATTTGGAACAATAATCACACTTGGCCAAAGGTGACTGAAAAAGTCATATATGGTGGCAGTCAATGTGTTAAGTTAGATTTGAATATGAGGTATTTATTATACAAAAAAAATAGTAGATAATGGTGTGGACAATGACTCCAACTGGCCATGTAAATGTCACACAACTGCCCCCTCGTAGCCATCGCCTATACCCTTCCTCCTTGCTGTCTTGGAGGGGGAAATATGAGATACCTTGTTGGCCTTGGCTGAGTGATCTGTAATACTCTGTACAAGGACTGAAGGTGGTTGAAAGATAAAGGTACCCTTTGATCATTCACATTGCTGGCCCGTACAGAATCACCCGCCCACCTACCTATTATATATAATACAGTGGTATAGACCCACTGTATTATATATAATAGAATAATATTACTTTATTACAATAGGCTATATCATTTACCTAATTTATATATTCACTAAAATTAATAACGAATATGATCTTTTAATTTGATTCTCATTTTACATTCTAATTGCAATCTCATTTAAAACAAGCCCACACAGAGTATAGTTCTGATAATTTTAACAATACAACATTAAATGATTAGTGAAATAAAAAATATCAAAATTATTTTCTATTTGGACTTATTTTCAATGAAATATTAAGTAGAATTTATTGCAATAAACAAATATAAAAAATACATTTCCTCTTTGAAACGTTGTATTAATGTAGTTTATTGTTTGTCACTCAGGACTGGTTGGCCCCAAGCTATCCCAAGTCTATCAGCATGTGTTATGCAATGTACAGTCCGTTATAAGCCAAGTCCATTATAATGAGGTTCTACTGTATTAACACAAAATTATTGCTCATTGAAAATTGGTGAGCTGTGCCTAATCCAGTTTCACATGCGTAATCCAAATATCTCCTCTCTAGTCTATTTGTAGCTCTTTCACGACCAATTCACTCCCTATGGTAAGTTTCACATGCAAATTTACTTGGATATCTTTTATGACTACATTATCATTAAAGAAAGAAATAAAATCAGTTTGGTAAGTTATTGTAAAAGGATACTTGTACAAATGAAATATTTTTGTTTTCAATTTAGTTTTCAGTTAGGAATAGTTATAACATTTTTGGCATATTAATTAAATTAAAACTACTAGAAGGTAAAACACAATTAATTGAAATTCATCAATTAATGTTGAAGGTATAACATATTGTTAAAAATTTGGTCTTATTAATTATTTATAATATATACTTCGACCACAATATTTTGGGTCACAAATTTACAGGGTTTCTTAAGAATGCAGTTTTTTTTAATTAGAAAGCTAATTTTGGCCACACATAATTTAAAACACAGTCAAAATATTATGTGTATCTTTTATGGAAGGTTGAAGTATACATTGAAGCATTATAAAAGGAAATATGTGTAGTAAGTTTAATGAAGATTATAAGTGATTGCAATTAGCTAGTTTTTATTTTGAATAAAAAATTCCAAGCAGAATTTGATTGGAAGCTACATTTTATAGTCTCAAAAAAGTATTGAATATTGCCAAATTTAGCACACAATTTTCAAATTATTATTCATTAGTAAGATGCCGTATTATTCATTAGTAAGATGCCGTCATCAAGTTATGTGCGAAATATGAGGGGCGAATGAGTGTGATGAGTAGATGAATGAATGTAGTCATTGTTACTAACTGAGGTCGACCATACCTTTGAAAGAGCTATTTATTAATAGCCCAACAGCCAGGGCAACTAAGGGACCTATATTATGTGGAATCTGAACCATCTAGTGTTGGTCTGATTTTCAGCTAACTGACAAGCCTGACACTCAGTTCTCTTCCCAACACAACATCTGAACCTTGATTACCATCCAACATGGACACCCCAAACTTCTCTAGTAGTGTCTACATCGATGCAACCATTGAGGAGACACCGTGTCGGTACAGATTAAGAGGACCGAGCATAGAACCTATCGCCTACAATCTCCTCAACACTGTCCCTAAGCAGTTGGGTTACAGCACTGCATCACTAGTGTCGACTTATGTTTATGAGCATTTAATCTAATCGTTTTACGAGCATTATATTATTTGTTATAAAAATTGAGATAAAATATTGAAATGAGCTCACATGTAGTATAAACAACCATTCTGAATGAATTTACTATACAAAGCCTTACAAATCTACTTTATTCAATTATATTACATGATCTCGATGTAGTATGGTCCCTAAGATTGCACTTTCAAGTATGAAGTTATAAAATAAAATGCCTATGAATGTACACTTGGATTTCTGCCAGATAACAAAATTAAATTAGTTTAAAACTATAATATGAATTAGGTCTTATTGTTATCCGTGAGAGTAATATTAATATCAAAATCTAGGAGGTCTCTTTAACAGCACTCGTACAAATTAACATGAACATTTAATAGGGCTGTTACTACTTCGTCCAAATATACATGTCATTGCCGTAGGTGGCAACATCTTTTTTATAAAATCTAAAGTTATAATAGAGATTTATTTCAGAAACATCTAAATACACTTCCTAAATTGTATTATTATTGAATTAAGTTCCATTATAATTTGTAAATTAACATATCATAGCACTCAATCAATATGTACAAGTTAATAATCAATTTAAATTTATAAGTAAACTTAATTATAATGTAAATTAGTATTCAACTCAAGATTTGTACCAGATTTATGAATTAGAAGATTAAGTTTGAACGTAAATTCATATTACATTCTATTCCAAATGTGTCAATCAACCTCAGATCTAGTGCTAAACATTGCTTTTATTAACATTGCATTTTAACAGATAAGTAAACATTTTCAGAGACTACCTCATAAATAAATTAATAAACAAAATAATTATGAGAATTATTATATCATATGTACATGAATTGATAGTATTTATCCTAGTAGATACATTATAGCTAATACAGATGTCAACGTTGTGGCTGTGTCTTCGCTTTTAGTAGCTTGCTCAGTCCTGTCCAAGGGAAAGGAAGTCTGCAGTATGGAATTATGGGGCATCCTGGACAGCCTGGACGCTGATATAAAGAGCAGGTCAGTCCTGGCGGACAGTAAACTGTTCGACATTCGTCTCCAAAGCTTGTACACTGCTGCATGGCTGTACAGAACAGTATTAATTAATAGTACAGGAATTTTTGGTTAAAATGCAGCCCTATTTACATGTAATAAAAATTAAGGTTTAAGATAATTACAAGTTTGTAGGTCGATAGCCCTGGTTATTCTTCTTGCTTGGCTATCAGTTTATTTACATTGTTTCATTGTTGTTCACTTTATTTGGGTTTCGTGCAATGTCATTAAATGGAGTCTTGAAACATGGTTTTAAGCAAATACCAGAGAGGGTTTATTGTCCAGGAATATTTTAAAATAAAATCATTGAAAACAAAAATGTCATTAAAATCAAGTAAATGTAGTAGTAATAAATATTATTAATAATAAAATGTGTTACAGATATATGTTTTTTTGTCATTTTTATTTCAAATCATGGGTTGCGTTTTAAAAGAATCACCTTGTACATTTCAACTAGCATATGGACATGAAGGTTATGCAATTTGTTTTAATCACCCATTTCAAATATTCTATATTGTCAGCATATTTAGGCTTCAATCCCCAAGTCCCTGTAATAAGTACTACATTGATATGTTTTTCTTTAAGCTTTTCCTAGACGTAAACGTATTCCATTTGCAGATGGTAAAACTCTGATAAATGCTGACCACAATTTTGTACAACTTGAAGTCAATAAATTAATTTTAACTAACAAAGTCAAATTTCTCAATTAACAAAAACATTTACAATACAGCAAATTTTGTAAGAAACAAATCTCTCGTCAACTTAACAATATCATCTTAATACAGTAATAACATATGCTAATTATAAATTAATTACAATTTCTTCTTTTTCTAAAACCTGCACAGAATAGAAAGCCTTCAAGAAATATTTCTTCATAACCAAAATAAATATATTAATAGGTAACTGTTGTATTTATAGTGGTAATTTGTTAAACAGTTTAATTCCTGTGTAAAAAGGAGTGCTTTCAAATAATTTTTGTCTGTGACTGGGGAACTGTAATTGTGAGTTTAAGAATTATTTTGATGACAAGTGTTAGTTTTGTGTTTGTAAATTAATCTTTCCAGGATGGTAGTGTCAAAATGAATAATTTTTTTGAAAATTGGTCAACATGATGTCTGCTGACTTGATCTGGTAATAATTACCAAACTGTTTGCTAGTTACGTTTTGATTGTGTTGTGTTTAAGTAAAGAATTGTTAAATTTCTTTATATTTGAATCTGAACTGTCAAAAATATTAATTTTAAAAAATTCCCGTTTCAGCTGATATTAAGACTATAAGAAATAACAAACAATATATAACACGGCCCATAAAAATTACATAATAGTAATTTTGGAGACTGAAGTTTTGTTGAAAAAGGCATTCTAATTTTCCCATTAAACACGAACAATGGGCCATTATAGAAAGACGGAAATTTCAAGATAAGACATGTTTTGGAAGTCTGTAATGATACAGTATGATATTTGAAGATATGCAAAAGATTGAACTTCAGAATATACTGGGTTAGTAAAAAGTCTTGAGACGATTTAATATTTCTATTATTGATTGGACTAGAGAATTAAAACTTAACAAATTAAATTGGAAGCTAAAAACTAATTTTTTAACTTTCTTACATACTCTACCTCATATGGGGACGGCCAGCAGTCAATAGGTCATTTTAAATGTAAGCATAGGTCGATGTGCATACCATTTTAAAGGTTTTAATTAGTTGAATATAACATATAGGCCTAATATAATAAATCATGCTGCAAACTAAACCTCAAAAGGTTAGTTACTAACAAAACAAAATGGCAAAGCTTGAAAGTTTCAATACTGATCTCAAGTGCAAGTTCAAGAATGGCTTACTTGTGTTTTAGTATATTGGAAAGATAGGACATCAGCAAACTTACCTTAGAAGACAAGTTCACTAACACCAGAGTATTAGTAACATACACAAAATAAACCACACAAAAAAATATATTCACACAAATTTTCAATGCCACTGGCAATTTTTTCAGGTGATAAGAGAGAAAGATACTGACCAAAAGTAAGATTATATGATTCATCTTACTATTGTTTTAACCGTATCAGATGAAGCTACAACACTTCACACAGATGGAGCTACAAAAAACGCCTACTTTAAGATGTATTCAGTGTCCTGCTATTCTTTTATGGGAGTGGTCCACGAGGAGTCAGTAGAAAATTTTTAAAATAAGCATTGTTTGATATGCACATCGTTTTAAAAGGTTGGTCAAGCAAAGAAGAATGCCGCAAACTGCACTTCAAAAGCTTTATCTGTTACAAAATGGTGGCAGTTCAAAGATTTTAAACACATAAAGAATCTTTTAAAGGTAATATTGAACTTAATAAATCTATCATACAATTCCCCCCATGTTTAGGAGCCACCCAAAATATTTGCTGAAGGTAAAACTTGTGCAAACTAGCAAGGATTTGGTGAATTTAATTTGACATTAACTGTTTATTTGGGTTAAGAGAAATCAACTTACAATCGACACAGACATTGGATCTACAACACCCTCCACAACAGTTGCTATGATCAAAGCACTACAACAAAAACACAATAAAATTAATGTAGAGTATCCATAGTTTAATTGAACATTAAAACCAAAATGCATGCATAAGTTTGTCATAATTTTTATTTGCAAGTATGTGAAAATGCTATATTACCATGAGTGACCATCTCATGTTTTGGCACGTTTCAAAATTGACTCTGATATAAAAAAATAAAAATAACAAACAATTGTGAATTAATTTTTGCCTTTATCAACTGGAAGTGCATGAAGCTCAGCTTCATAGATGACACATTCCAAGGAATAGTTGGCCTTAGTTTGTAACAATGACTACATTCGCTCATCTACACTCATCACACATTCAAAATGCATATTTGGCCATAGCATGACGATCGGCTTTTTAAGAATAAATAAACGTAAAAATTTATAGTACCTCTCTGACAAAAACTTCTTCATGACAGTGAAACTAATATTTTTATATTCTAAGTAAAAATATTATCTTCTGGCAAATTTAGAAAAATGACACTAATTTTTTTGTTAATTATAAACTTGGTTATATTTTAGCTGAATAATTTTATATTATAACTTTTGTAAATATTAACAAAACTAACCTGCCGTCCATAATTCTGGCACATCTGAGTTGACACTGTTAGGATAATACAGCTGATCCATAGTACCTGCAGAGTCACAAAGGTCATGTATATAGCAAGCTGTTAACAGTTGTGGTACTGCCAGCCTCACTCAGTCATGGGCCTGCATCTCTTTAGCACAATGTATCTCGTTACAATGGCTGCGATACAGTGGAGGTCATTCTCTTTCACAACCCTACACAATTCTTGAATATTTACGTTAATTACACTTTTATTCTGCTTCCTTTCAGAGTGCCACTCCCAAAGTATTTATTACTTATTGAACTGTTTAGTGGTATTGTTTCATTTATACTTCATATTTGATGGATTGATAAATTTTGAAGATATTTAGTGTTTTTGAAGTGAAACACATTTTAGAAGAGTATCTAGTGATTTCAGTTCTTGAATAGTTTAGTTTATAATAACCACCAGAGTACATGTCTACACAAATATATTTAGCAAATCCCATACTCTGAATTTCTAATTTAGCTTTGTTAACAAAGACACCTAGATTATATTTCTGACATATATACTGTATGTAGGCCTATTTTTCTGCAATTAATGAAAAATAAACATGTTATTAATGATTTAGATGATAGGACTGTGCACAAAATGAGATCGGTTGCTGGCTTATCTCAAGCCTTATATTTTATCTCTGAGTTTGTCTGTGTAATAGAATTTTACTTCCAGAATCACATTTTTATTATTCATACCAAAGCAACAGGGTTTATTATTCATACCAAAGCAACAGGGTTTATTATTCATACCAAAGCAACAGGGAAAGTTGCTTATAGTCATAGAAGAACAGCCAATATAATATGCTGTCAATTATAATCTATTTGAGCAGTTCTCACTCATAGAATAGGTACAAACACATTGGCCTTGAAGCATAGTTGGCAACTAGAGGTCAGACTTGATTGGCTGACTCACTAGATAATACAGTAAATAGTTTATTTCAACAGTTATTTTTTCTTCTTATTTTTGTAATCTTAGCTGAAATATAAACTCAGGGTATGAGAATGGATTTAAATTTTATATAATTATGCTGCAGTTTATAAATTTTTCCAGTTTATAGTTAATAATTTTAAGCTCAAGCATTCTCAATAAATTTTCAAGACTTCTTGGTAAATTTTTCAAATGCATTTTTCATTTCTTATGTGAGTATATCAATGAATATCCGAACAATGTTTTCTGATAGTCTAAAAATGTATTTTTAAACTGATTATACAATATAAATGTCTTTAAATTCATGTTCTATAAGCTTAATAATCACCATTTTGTTTAATAATACATTGCTGTTGGTTGCCATGTTTTGTTCACAACACTGTTGTTGAGGTGTTAGGGTTCCCCCGACCCCCACTTACCTTACACATTACACATCATTCTCCCAATTCTAGAACTCCCACTTACTCATATGAAAAAGTTGATACATTCCTGTAACTACTAGCCCTTTATTCATCTTGTGTAAACTTAAGCCTTATTGTTGATAGTACATGTCAACAGGGAGTTTTAGTTGGTACAAATCCAAATATCCTGGTGGGAGCTTAATTTAAACTAGTGTCTATTGAAAGTTGCCTTGCCTAAAAGGAAAAATGTATGGTTTTTTCAGGAGAGGTCAATCTTCTTTTTAACCTTAGTGCACCCATTCCCCATAGACTATTGATCTATGTGAGGAACTTACTAGAAGGAGTAAGGGGGAGAACCAGTACAGTAAAGGTGAATATTACTGATAGAAACTAACAGTAAGGCCAGTATTCCAACCTGTGCTAACTTAATCAGGTTCAAAGTCCTGAAGCCTTAGACATCAGTCACTGCCTCTCCCAATTATTAGATATTCTTCAATTACACATCTATAAATAAATAATATAATAAAATAAATAAAAATATTCCTGGTACTTAATTATGCCATTATACTTCTCTTACAATTGTTATGATGAAATATATTTATAGGTACCAGTACATTAGATGGAATAAATAAAAGAAATAGCCCTATGATTTTATATATATAAACAAAGAATTGTTTATTTCAACAATAACTATTTTATACTTTATGTTTTGCATCTTATAAGTGAATTTTAATTTGATCAATTACCCTTTTCACAAGGCCCAATATAATAAGTAAATTTTTACTGAGTTGTAATGAAATACTGGCATGAGAAGCATATTTGTATAGTGTGTCTGTATTTTATAAATAAACATAGTTAAGCTGATATGTCACTTGTTATCTCTTTATTTTATGAGTCACAATTCAGTAGCAAGATAAAAAGATGGTGTAAAAACAGTTTTGTACACCTTAACATTATCTCACACAGAAATAAGAAATTTCTTTATTTATAAAGTACTAGCTGAACCCGGCGGACGTTGTCTCGCCTTTCATTTTCATAAAAAGTAAACTGCAAAACAAATAATTATTTATTTTTTATTTTCACGTTTCACCACATGTTTTAATTACCGAGGAAAAAAGTTTAACACCAAATACAGATCACCTGATCAAGTAAAAGTAGTGTGTGCTACACTCTCAAGGTGAAATGTAGAACTACAATAAATCTAAACATATACAGTACTGTTGTTGTGAGAACTTCAATCTGCTTATGGCATGTGAAACTACATTAAACCACACAGTCATATGTTTTTTGTAAACAATTCAGATTCTCCATTTGAATAACATGGGATCTTTAGGAGCCCGTGGGGCGGGACCCTGTGGACGGATCTGCATCAAACTTCACAGAAACCATCTCGGGAGTATACAGGACAACATCCTAAAGTTTCATGGCGATCGGTTGGATGGTTTGGCAGCACATAAACTTCAAACATATGCGCTTCAAAACTTAAACTTCAAAAACATCCTCTTTTATAAATATAGATACATCAAATAGTTTCAACATATATAATGTAAATAACATTTAATGTGTAAATAACTATCTGCACTGTTATCTTATTGTCATTTATGAGATATATTTTAAACATGTTACTTAATCAATTTGTAAATCATAAAATTCTTCTATGGAATATATTGGTCTTGCAATTAAGTATTCCTATAACAATATTTTTTTAGTTTGTTTCTTCCTTTATTCTAGCTGGAAGTAATCCAATTAATTTATTTCCCTTAAAAGTTGTTCTTTTTTTAGAAAAGATTATGCCTTTCAACTAAAGGTTGGTTCCGATAATTGAACCAAGAGTTATAAGTGTGGCAGTTGTAGGACATTAACAATTTATTTACAAAGAATGTTCTTTGGAAAATAAAATAATTTAATGGACATAAAACCCATAAACAGTAAAAATTTGTAAATTTGCAAAAGCCTGATTCACTGAGTCTATCCATTTCAAATGAAGTACTAACTGAATAGCTTTTTTTGACATTTACGTACGCAATCGAGTTTAAATTTAGAAGTGGAACCTTAGATGAAAATACCAAACATAATATGAGACTAAATCATTGTTAAAAATGTCAGTTTTAGGGGGTTAAGATCGCGCAACATTTACATCCGGTGCAAAGCATAAATATCAGAACTACAATTTATAATAATATAATCATTATTCTTATTTTAAGAGGCAGAGACAAGTTTAGAATGCCAGAGGGTGAATATTATGTGCTGAGACTGACCTGTGAGACAGAGGCCTACAATGGGAAGCAGAGACAAGTTTAGAATGCCAGAGTGTGAATATTGTGTGCTGAGACTGACCTGTGAGACAGAGGCCTACAATTGGAAGCAGAGACAAGTTTAGAATGCCAGAGTGTGAATATTATGTGCTGAGACTGATCTGTGAGACAGAGGCCTACAATGGGAAGCAGAGACAAGAGTATCATTAATATCATATGTTAATAATGCAAGTGTGTTAGTAATATCATGATTATCCCATGATAGACGCTTGTTAACAATTAATACAAGAAATGTTCTACTATTTACTTGAATAAGTTCTTTATGATCAATTTAAATTGATGGGTGTGTTTCAAAACGATTTTGTTTGGTACTAAACTGAATAAAGTTTGATTTCAATAGACCAATGAGCAATTTTTTTTCCAATACAAAATTGGTTAACTACTGGTGATGTGTATGTGGACATATCCATATCACAGGCAGTCTTTATAGCAACATGTAAAGATTTAATAAATTGAAGGGCTTATGGGACAGTTGGATAACTCAACGTCAATTCATTGAAAATATGTAAATTCATTTACTGGATTATTTTTATTTTTAGATTAAAGAATTCAAAGAAGCATCGTTCAGACTAGTAAAGAGTTGATATACCTTTAATTAAAAAACTAAGCATGGTTATTTTTTGTAAAGGCGTGTTGCAGTTCTTTTTCACAGGTTTCTGTGTAAGTTTTATTTTGTTTGTTCTGGTTTTTAAATGTATTTATTTAAATAAAGATACAAATTATCATTATTAGTTTGTATCTGTATGAATAATTTGTAATTCAACAAGAATGTGTTATATATTTTGTAGAGATATTTTTGTTTCTTTCGAAAAATGTATCTTTTTTGTAATTAATTTGATAACCTAAATGAAAATGTATTTTATTTGTACAATAAAACCTGGGAAAACATTAAATAAATTTATTATTTATCCATTTAAAGATAGAATTTCAAGTTTTTCTTGATTGTCACCTGTGATAACTAAATTTGCATCATGTGCATATAAATAAAATGTACCTCCAACTCCAGATACAAAATTTGGCAAACCCTTTAGGTAACAAACATAAGATTAAAAGGGGCCCCAGAACAGAGGCTTTCATGATCTTTCAACTGTCAAACTACTAGGATTCACTATTGATTCAAAATCAACTTGTGTTTATCATTTTGACAACATATAAAACGTTATCTTAGGGTTAATTTATCTAGACCCTGAGATTATTTGTTTTGGAATCTTAGGGATGCTATTTTAGACAATTTCCTTAGGACACCTTATTTTGATCAATTTCAATCCCATATTTATTGTAGGCTTGCACTGTTGTGGGGCAAGAATATTACTAATCCAAAGAAGTTGTTAGAACAATATTTGGAGCAAGATCTTTTTTACATTAACCTCTTTTTACATGTTTTAAATTTCTTACATTTATAAATCTTTACATAAGTAATATTTTATATACACCAAAACTAATTATAAAACTTAGTTCACATGGCATGATACCCTACCCTACTAGAACTAATAATAGATTTGATATCCCCATCACAGATTATTCAAAACTTTTTCATCACATCAGGTCAGTTTTAATACAATTTTCAACAAACTAGACAAGTCTGCCCTGTAATTAATTTCAAAACTAAATTTCACATCTTGCTTATCAATTCCCAATATTACAAACACCATTGTTTACATTTCAGCATCTATCCTCCTCAATATTACAAACATCATTTATATTCCAGCATCTATCCTCCTCAATATTATAAACACCATTGTTTACATTTCAACATCTATCCTCCTCAATATTACAAACATCATTTATATTCCAGCATCTATCCTCCTCAATATTATAAACACCATTGTTTACATTTCAGCATCTATCCTCCTCAATATTACAAACACCATTTATATTTCAGCATCTATCCTCCTCAATATTACAAACACCATTTATATTCCAGCATCTATCCTCCTCAATATTACAAACACCATTTATATTCCAGCATCTATCCTCCTCAATATTATAAACACCATTGTTTACATTTCAGCATCTATCCCCCTCAATATTACAAACACCATTTATATTTCAGCATCTATCCTCCTCAATATTACAAACACCATTTATATTCCAGCATCTATCCTCCTCAATATTATAAACACCATTGTTTACATTTCAGCATCTATCCTCCTCAATATTACAAACATCATTTATATTCCAGCATCTATCCTCCTCAATATTATAAACACCATTGTTTACATTTCAGCATCTATCCTCCTCAATATTACAAACACCATTTATATTCCAGCATCTATCCTCCTCAATATTATAAACACCATTGTTTACATTTCAGCATCTATCCTCCTCAATATTACAAACACCATTTATATTTCAGCATCCATCCTCCTCAATATTACAAACATCATTTATATTCCAGCATCTATCCTCCTCAATATTATAAACACCATTGTTTACATTTCAGCATCTATCCTCCTCAATATTACAAACACCATTTATATTCCAGCATCTATCCTCCTCAATATTACAAACACCATTTATATTCCAGCATCTATCCTCCTCAATATTATAAACACCATTGTTTACATTTCAGCATCTATCCTCCTCAATATTACAAACATCATTTATATTCCAGCATCTATCCTCCTCAATATTATAAACACCATTGTTTACATTTCAGCATCTATCCTCCTCAATATTACAAACACCATTTATATTCCAGCATCTATCCTCCTCAATATTATAAACACCATTGTTTACATTTCAGCATCTATCCTCCTCAATATTACAAACACCATTTATATTCCAGCATCTATCCTCCTCAATATTATAAACACCATTGTTTACATTTCAGCATCTATCCTCCTCAATATTACAAACACCATTTATATTCCAGCATCTATCCTCCTCAATATTATAAACACCATTGTTTACATTTCAGCATCTATCCTCCTCAATATTACAAACACCATTTACATTCTAGCATCTATCCTCCTCAATATTACACCATTGTTTACATTCTAGCATCTATCCTCCTCAATATTACACCATTTATATTCCAGCATCTATCCTCCTCAATATTACACCATTGTTTACATTCCAGCATCTATCCTCCTCAATATTATAAACACCATTGTTTACATTCCAGCAACTGTTAACACTTTTTGGAAATCATTTACATTTGAACGGCTCTTACCTTTTTATTCATTTAAATCTCTCTGTGTTATTCTTATGGCCAAAAAATGTATTTTCAGAGCTTCCCGTACCCTTCAGGGTGAAAGTATTGAAGAATTAAGACCTTATTGCACAAATACAAACAGAGGCAAATTTGTTGACACCTCAACCATTTAAACTGTTCTTGAAATAAGAGAGGAGTTGCGTTGACAAACAGATTCACATATTTTATATAAGGATTCTCTTATAAGAAGTGTTGTGTTCTCCAGTCTATTATTTTATTTTACTCTTCTATATTTATATCTATATCTATGCACACACAAAATATGACAATTCCTATTTCAATGTATTGATGAATTACAAAACATGATTTGATTGAAATAATTAAGTAATCAAAGACACTTATGCGTCTAGGACAGGTATTAAGCAACCGCTTTACAAGTTTATAGCCTGCCCATACTATCAACTAAATTTGCTCAGAGATTTTTCATTACAGAATACAAATTATTTGGATTGTAGTCATTGAAGGCTCAATTCTCAGTCAATAAAGTTGCTTCATTATAGAACTTAGGATTAAGCGGCCAGTGTCATCACTTAGTATGCCACATCACAGCATGGATGAAACGTCTGGTTAACCTGTAAATATTGTAGATAGTACCTTGACGCGGTTGTCACCGGAAAATGTAGTTTCTAGTTAAAACTTGCTTCATTGTCAGTTGGAGAGCCAAACTTAATCATAAATTTGACTGATGATCTTGACAACATTTACAAAGTAATATAATCAAAAGGAAGTATCTTAATATAAAATAAACAACTAGTTAAGACCTAGTTCTTAGAAAGTATTATCATTTAAATGAAATTTAATTAATTATCTGTTTAACTTTATAAAATTAACTATGCATTAAAAAATATAAACCTGGTCAGTCTATTCTTTTTATCCTTCTATATATTACTTTTTATAATTTACTAGCTGTCAGCACTTTCTTTGCTACAGGGTGATTTTCTACGCTTGCTTACCCTTCCCTCCGCGGATCTCTCTAAATCATCATATCAATATAAAAGCTCAATATGCTGCCATTCTCCGAGATAACAACGTTTTATAGTCTAGAAAACCCTGTAAGACTACTTTAGGGAAATGCAAAGTAGTGCAATCATGTCAGAGTTATTATAAATAACCTAAACATTACAAATAGAAATCAGGTTAGCCAAGGTTTGTGTCATGTTTATGTTGTTCGATCAGCTGTTTGAACTATTATTCAATTAAATTAATGCTAATGTTACTATTATGGGGGGAAATGGTTTCTACCCTTTAGAAATTGAATTTTGAGAAATCCTTTTTTAGTGGGTTTCTATGATAGAAAAGCTAACTTAAATTCAAATTTTATAGCAATCTGTTCTATGGTTGCGGAGAATTTTGCAATGAGTCAGTAGATTGGTTTTGGGTTTTATTTATTAAGATTTATAATTCATATGTTCGGGAAACACATATTTTCACAAGCCTTTTCCATACAGACTCCACAGTTCTCTTGCCTCCCATTGGACGCATGCACTGATGAGCTCACCCACAGTCCCATCACAAACATTTTCACAAACCCTTTCCATACAGTACACCACATTTCCCTTGCCTCTCATTCAACGTATGCTATTGATGAGCTCACCCACAGTCCCATCACAAAATTTTCACAAACCCTTTACATACAGTACACCACATTTCTCTTGCCTCTCATTCAACGCATGCTATTGATGAGCTCACCCACAGTCCCATCACAAACTTTTTTCACAAACCTTTTCCGTACAGTATACCACATTTTTCTTGCCTCCCATTGGACGTGTGCTATTGATGAGCTCACCCACAGTCCCATCTGGGTGTCACAAACCTTTTCCGTACAGTACACCACATTTCTCTTGCCTCTTATTGAACGCATGTTATTGATGAGCTCACTCACAGTGCCATAACATACATTTTCACAAACCTTTTCCGTACGGTACACCACAATTCTCTTGCTTCCGATTGGACGTGTGCTGTTGATGAGCTCACCCACAGTCCCATCACAAACATTTTCACAAGCTTTTTTTGCGGGGGGGTATGGGTACCAGGGAGTGGTGGTACCTTTCGAGCCGTTCCGACCACACCTTGCATGCGGGGTGGGTTCGGCAGACTGGTCCACACCTGGTATCAACTCTCACTTGTTAGCTGCGTAGAGCTACCCTCTGCCACTAGGTGTTGGTCCACCTACAGAACCAAGTGAGGGGGGCCCTAGACTAAGGTGTTAAGCGACCCGTGCCGAAAGTCTCGTGGTACTGGGGGCCTAATATACCCTCCGTCAGTACCTTTAACGGAGCCTTCTGTGAACCGGGGGCTCCCAGTCGTAATTATCTCTTACCTCCCTAAACGTGTCACTGGGGAGGTGGACTGCAGCAATCCGGTACTCGTGGGAATTGTATGGTAGCTGACACTAATACAATTGATTTGTTGACAGGTGGGGTAACTTCCAAAGGCCTGCTTATGGACAACCTCAGCTTGTCATTGCCGGCGCCGGCTCTGCGGATGAGAGTTCTCAGGGTAATCTCCAGAAGATGGACATGGTTGGTCCGCCTAAGAAGAGGATTCCCCGAGGCCAACTCCGAAGACTTCGGAAGGAGGAAGCTCTTGCAAGAGGCAAAAGAATCATTTCGAAGGTGGAAAGGCGACAAGCTTGGGAGGAGAAGCACGGTGTGAGGAACAAGCCGTCATGTACGTCTGGCACCTCAGGGGGCCAAGATGACAAGACAGCCCCCTCGCGGGTAGCTACCCCCAAAACCAGCTAGCAGGCTTCGTCCTCTGTCACCTCCAAAGGTCCCGGTGTGAAGAGGTCGCTTTCGCAACTGACACTGGAGGAGCTTGGAGGTGAGAAGAAGAGGGCTAAGCGACAAGGGAAGACAGAGTCCTTTGCTGAGAAGCTGTGGGTGGAAAAGCTGGCCGTTGCCAGGCAAGAGCAACCCGAACAGCTTCTGACGGAGAGCAGGCGGCCTCTGTTAAAAGAATACTGACGTTACGTGCTCTCAAGGGAGCAAATGTTAACGTCACAAGTTGCCATGTAAAGGCTGGAGCTGTCATGATTGATTGGTCATAACTAGGGAATGGGAGGAAAACCAGGCTACTTTCCTTTCGAGAGTGTACAACTGAGACTTGGACTGGCCAAGAACTTGGTCAAGATGGTGAAGCAGACCACGTTCGTTCCGGTAACAACCTGTGCGGTTACTAAAGCTGAGGTTCTTTTAGGCATGAAGATGCAAAACCAGCTGAAAACTGATCACTGGGTGGTTGTTAGGAGCACTCAAAACCCCAATAGCCTATTCCTAGTGATAATGGTTGATGAAGACTCCCTTACGAAACTGAATTCCCTCTCGATGCGGCCCTTTCTGGGGCTGGAGAGGATAACATTCAAGCCTAAGGGGGGGGGGGCAAGGCCCCACAGAAGTAATGGCAGTGCTACAGATCAACCTTCACCACTCCAGAACAGCCACAGCCATGCTCTGCCAGAAGATTCTCTCCGACGACGTAAGAGTGGCCCTGATTCAGGAGCCATGGATCGTTGGAGGGAGAGTGATGGGGCTTGGCACTGCTAAAGGTAAGTTTGCTGTATGATGTTAGCTGCAATAAACCTAGTGCTTGTATCTTCATCAGGAGAGACATCACATTTCTAAAACTGACCGGTCTTTGTTCCATAGACACGGCTGAGGTATACCTGCCAACAAGTGACGGTGACGTCAGAATCTTGTTCGCATCAGTATACCTGCCTTACGACTCCGAGGAGCTCCCTCCGTCCCCTATGTTGAGGAGGATCGTAGACTACAAAATGATGCACCAATGACACTTGGTGGCAGGGTTGGATGCCAACGCCTATCACACTGCATGGGGGAGCACCAACATAAATGCTAGAGGTGAGTCACTTTTAGACTATACAGCTGAAGCTAATTTAGTGATATTGAATCGGGGCCGCAAGCCTACTTTCCAACAGAGGTCCTTGACTAGCAAGCTGCCATGCAGCTTACAAAGTACTAAAGTAGACGGTTGGACCGTACTGGACGATCCGTCCATGTCGGATCACAACTACATCTCCTTTTCAATTAGAACGGCTCCCATTAAGGCACGGTTCAGAAATCCTAGGAGAACTGACTGGGCTATATACCAGGAAGAGCTGAAAGTTCGGTTAGACCATACTGATATGGGACGTGGCGAAAAGGTAGATGATATAGCTGACATCATACAATCAGCTATCGAGACATCCTACTCCAAAGCGTGCCCAGATACGGAGTTAAAGTCTAACAAGAATGCCTGTTGGTGTCATACCACTATCATGGAAGGTCTCCAGGGTGATTTTCATCCCGAAGCCTGGAAAACCTTCCTACGATACAGCCAAGGCTTACCGCCCAATAAGTCTTTCGTCTTTTCTCCTAAAGACCACGGAGAGGTTGCTGAACAGGCATGTTAGAGCCGGGGTAGTAAGCAATTAACCTATGCACCCCAACCAGCATGCCTACCAAGCTGGCAGATCCTGTGAGACTGCTTTACACGCATTAGTCCGCAGGATCGAACAGGTGACCTCCCTTAAGGTGATTGCTTGACAGTGTCTCTGGATATAGAAGGAGCTTTTAACAATACGAGGATTTCCTCAATTGTGACAAAGCTAGTGTCCAGGAGCACTGAAGGAATAGTTGTACGCTGGATCAGCAACATACTCGGCAGGATGACACTAGGGGTACCTTTGGATGCACGTGGGGATTGAACCCTCAGTTGGTAGATTGGATTTATACGAGGGTCGTCAAAACGATTCTTGTATATGGAGCCATTATTTGGTACAAGGTCCAACAAGTAACTGCTGTAAAAAACCTAACTAAGGTACAGCGGTTAGTTTGTTTTGGAATTCTTGGGCCATTTAAGGGTACACCCACCGATGCAATGGAGGTGCTGCTAAGTCTGCCCCCTTGACATTTTTATCATAGGAGAGGTACGGCTTGCGGCATATAGGCTCCAGACCAGCGGTTGCTGGCAAGCTTCCTATGCCAGTAAGCATACCGACATCTCTAGCATCCTATAATCGGACATTCTAGTGATGTGTTCAAATAGGATGCCTAGATTAACCGACTTTGACAAACCTTATCGTGTCGTCATTGGTGACAGAAAAGATTGGCAACAAGTTGAATCAATCGCAATGAAGAACGCGATTACGTGGTACACATATGCCTCACGAACCATCCTTGGGTTTGGCTACGGGGTCTATGGTGCCAGTCAAAAACTGAGCTCAGTTGTAGCCTTGGCAAACTGGCTACGGTTTTTTGGTGGAAGTGGCTGACATAGCTCCCTGTGCTCAGGCAAACATAGATTTGGGCCTTAAGGGAAAAACAATATCTGAATTCAGACAGCCGAGCGGCACTAAGGTCACTTGCGTCGTTCGACTTCACCTCGAGTCTAGTTTGGGATTGTCACAGGGTTCTTATAACGCTGGTGCGTTCCAATATGGTATTCCTGTCATGGGTGCCAGGTCACACCGGGGTACTGGGAAACGAGAGGGCACATCACTGTGCGAGGAAAGGCACTGAGGAACGTCTCGTTGGCCCAGAGCCGGCATGCGGAGTTGCTTACAGCCTCGCCAAGAGGGTTGGCATTACATTGATTGCCAGCAAGTTCCAGGAGACCTGGGAAGCAACGCCAGGTAACAGGCAAGCCAAGGAGGTCCTGTTGGGGCCGTTGTACTCCAACACAGCTGAATCTCTTTCTCTTGCAAGATCAGAACTCCGAAGGGTTAATTGGTCGGTAGCGTAGTTGGTTCAATCCCAGCTTCATGTGCTAAAGGTTCTCAGTTCGATCCCAATCAGAGTCATAATACATTTTGAGAACGATCAGCTGATAACCACCGGCTGTTCATTTGTCATTGGGCTATTAATTAATGACAATTTCTAAGGAATAGTCGACCTTAGTTTGTAACAATGACTACATTCGCTCATCTAAACTCATCACACTCATTCGAAATCCATATTCGCCCATATCTTGACGATCGGCGTCTTATAAATAAATAAAAAAAAGGTGGTTAGTTTTATAACTGGACACTGGACGTTTCGGGTACACATGAACAAGATGTGTTCATAGCCCCCATTCTCTTGTGTAGGAAATGTGGGGAGGAGGAGGGGTCTGGACGGCACATCCTCTTTCAGTGTCCGGCCCTAGCTAGGAAGCGGGCTCTCACCTTGGGCGGTGATTTAGAACGTGGCCAAAGTGTAGCACAGGAAAACCTCATTAAGGCAATCTGAAACTTCTCTAAAGACCTTGGATTGGATGAGGTTTGAAGTGCTGTAAAGGAGGGCGCACAATAAGCTTTTTGGCTTAGGGGCCGTTACCAGGTTTGAAGCCTGACCCTCCAGATCGTAAAAAATAAATAAATAAGTAAAATAAAAAAAATAAAAAGCCTTTTACGCACTGTACACCACATTTCTCTTACTTACCATTAGCACTAGACGCATACTATTGATGAGCTCACCCACAGTCCCATTACAAACATTTTCACATACCTTGTCCTTACACTACACCACATTTCTCTTACCTCTCATTGGACACATAATGTTGATGAGCTCACCCACATTCCTATCACAAACATTTTCACAAATCTTTTCCGTACAGTACACCACATTTCTCTTGCATACCATTGGATGCATACTATTGATGAGCTCGCCCTCAGTTCCATCACAAGCTTTTTACGTACACTATACCACATTTCTCTTGCCTACCATTGGTAGCATACTATTAATGAGCTCCCCCTCGGTTACATCACAAGCCTTTTACGTACAGTATACCACATTTCTCTTGCCTACCATTAGACGCATACTATTGATGAGCTCCCCCTCGGTTACATCACAAGCCTTTTACGTACAGTATACTACATTTCTCTTGCCTACCATTAGACGCATACTATTGATGAGCTCACCCACAGTTCCATCACAAGCCTTTTATGTACAGTATACCACATTTCTCTTGCCTACCATTGGACGCATACTATTGATGAGCTCGCCCTCAGTTCCATCACAAGACTTTTACGTACAGTACACCACATTTTTCTTGCCTACCATTGGACGCATACTATTAATGAGCACCCCCTCAGTTCCATCACAAGCCTTTTACGTACATTATACCACATTTCTCTCGCCTCCCATTGGACACATGCTATTAAATGAGCTCACCCACAGTTCCATCACAAGCCTTTTACGTACAGTATACCACATTTCTCTTGCCTATCATTGGACGCATACTATTGATGAGCTCCCCCTCAGTTCCATCACAAGCCTTTTACGTACAGTACACCACATTTCTCTTGCCTACCATTGGACACATGCTATTAAATGAGGTCACCCACAGTCCCATCACAAGCCTTTTAGGTACAGTACACCACATTTCTCTCGCCTCTCATTGGACACATGCTATTAAATGAGCTCACCCACAGTTCCATCACAAGCCTTTTACGTACAATACACCACATTTTTCTCTTGCCTCCCATTGGACACATGCTGCAAACTTTCCCCAAGGTGGTATGCAAATATCCGGATGCTCAGTGGAGAAAGGGGTGGTTCTTGAAAAAGGGCCTTGAAGATAGAGGGAACGATCAGACTTTCTTAAGTTCTTAAGTTTGCTCGGTGAGAGAGATAGGGCGCCACATTGTAGGCTAGCATAATGTGCAGGGCTCAACAAGGAACATGACTCCTGCTCCCAAAAGAAAATACTGACCTGGCTCCCTACTACCATATACAAGATATATTTTCAACCCAGGCCTTTGGATTTCAATGGTTAGATTGAACCTGCTCAAGATAAAATTTTTATAATACAAAATCTCACCTGTTTACCTTATACTCAATTACATGTAGTTAGGTATGACTAAAATTCAGAACACACAAGTTTAAGCTTAATAAATGAATAACTTTAATCTAAGAGAAAACCAATTATGTTGTACACACACAAAAATACAACGAGTTTGTAGAATTTATCTTGGAGCTCTCCACTGCCTTAAAAATCAGAAATAGGCTTACTAGCCATCAAATTAACAATTAAAACACAAATAAATAACTAAAGACAAGACTAAGTTTTACAACAATAACATATACTTTTGGACTATTAAGTAGTCTGAATGACAAGCTAAGTTTAATTTTTCATAATAAAATAACATAACAAAAAGGCGGAGGGCCGTTAACTGGAGGCAGATCCAATGTTCTAAAGACCACTAACCATCAGGAGGCCATGTAAGTTAAATCAACTGTTTACTCACCCAATAGGAGTCACCACACATACACCCAGTCCAAACCGTGACAGGAAATAGTCGTGGCACAGCACGACGCGAGCGGATCCGCGGCGCGGTTGGCCGTAGGGTCACCAGTGACACAGCCGGTGTGGCGTGGTAGAGCAGCACGGCTCCAGTAGCGTACCTCAAGGCGGGACAGGGCGAGCAGTATCCTCCACTGACAGCTACGTCCTCACTGCTCACTGTGTAGTCCAGGGGTTGGATTCAGAGGTGATCACAAAAAGCCCCACAAGAAGTTATTACGTCTGGTGAATTCCAGTAAACACAGGTTACAGTATCTTTGTGGTCTGCTTCTTTTGCAAATTATATCTTTAATCGCATTTCACTATTTCTTAAAATGTTCTAGTGTCATGAAATAGTTTAAACAACTAAAATTTTAACAGAAGTAACACTCCAATGGAAATTGTACCAATCGTCTTGTTTACTTACACATTAATAAAAACCCCTCTATGTTTCCCAGGCAACCTAAACAGCTGACTTTAAGAACCATACATTTCAAGTGCTAATAAGTCATTCTCAAATGTAAAGTATTTTAATTAATGTTATTGAATTTAACGTACATAAGTATTTAAAACATTTAACATATATAACAAAACAGATAAGACTTTACATATTATTTTACAAAATGGTTTTTATGAACAAACATGTATAGTTTTATTTTCTCTCAATAATTCTATCAATTTAATTTCCAATTCTAACATGTTTCCAAAGGCGTAGGTTTAAGTAATCTATACGTTTTTATAGTTTTTATTTTTTAGCATGGAACATGCTTTAGTCTTGACCTAACTGTCTGAAAACGTTACGCGGGAGGGTGACGCGTAACCATGAAAACACAATGACATATCAGTGTTGACTTCAATAATGATTTTATTTGCAAGCGTTGATCAAAGTACATCTTTAGTTTCCATGACAACTCTTGTTAAAAATATACAAAATTAAGTCCTAATTAGAGAATCCATTTTGTGTCTATAGGATTATATAAGATAACTAGCTGAACCCGGCGGACATTGTCTCGCCTTTCATTTTTCATTGACATACCAAAATAAAGCAATAAAAAGAATTATAGAAAAAAACCATGCTACACTCTCAAGGTGAAATGTAGAACTACAATAAATCAAAACATATACAGTAATGTTGTTGTGAGAACTTCAATCTGCTTATGGCATGTGAAACTACATTAAACCACACAGTCATATGTTTTTTGTAAACAATTCAGATTCTCCATTTGAATAACATGGGATCTTTAGGAGCCCGTGGGGTGGGATTCTGTGGACGGATCTGCATCAAACTTCACAGAAACTATCTCGGGAGTATACAGGACAACATCCTAAAGTTTCATGGCGATCGGTTGGACGGTTTGGCAGCGCATAAACTTCAAACATATATATATATATATATATATATATATATATATATATATATATATATATATATACTAGCTGAACCCGGCGGACGTTGTCTTGCCTTTCATTTTTCATTGACATACCAAAATAAAGCAATAAAAAGAATTAAAGAAAAAAACCATTATTTATTAAATGAGTGCAAGAGGGTAAACAATATTTTTGGTCTTCTTATTTGGTGTATAAATGTAAAGGTTTTTTGTAGTGTGTGCTACACTCTCAAGGTGAAATGTAGAACTACAATAAATCAAAACATATACAGTACTGTTGTTATGAGAACTTCAATCTGCTTATGGCATGTGAAACTACATTAAACCACACAGTCATATGTTTTTTGTAAACAACTCAGATTCTCCATTTGAATAACATGGGATCTTTAGGTGCCCGTGGGGTGGGACCCTGTGGACGGATCTGCATCAAACTTCACAAAAACCATTTCGGGAGTATACAGGACAACATCCTAAAGTTTCATGGCGATCGGTTGGATGGTTTGGCAGCGCATAAACTTCAAACATATATATATATATACAAACATCCTCTTTTATAAATATAGATAATTAACTTCCTTTCAAGGTGGTAATGAGTCATCGCGTGAGTAAGAACCTGAGCCGCAAACAATAAAATTTAAAAAGTAAAGATATATTTATATTTTTAAGATATGTTTATATTTTTTGTAATTCCTTACATGAAATCTAAAATTCGTTGTTTTCGGAGAAATACATTTGCAGAAATTATTAAAAAGGAGCCAGCAAACAGAAAAAGCGCAGCTAAAGCATGTTCCATGTTTCTTGAATTTTAGCCGTAGGCTTTAAGCAAAAAGATCCGGGGGTCCAGGGGGCTTGCCCCCTGGCGAGGCCCGCAGGGCCGAGTTTTTTTATTTTGTTATTAATATTGAATTAAATTATGTCAGACAAAACCAGAGCAAAAAATATGGTAGTAGTTCACCTCGGCCTTTTTGAATTTCGGCTCCAAATTTACCACTGTAGACTGTAAAATTTCACACGTCACAATGCTATTAAATGAGCTCACCTATAGTTCCATCACAAGCCTTTTACGTACAGTACACCACATTTCTCTTGCCTACCATTGGACACATGCTATTAAATGAGGTCACCCACAGTCCCATTACAAGCCTTTTAGGTACAGTACACCACATTTCTCTCGCCTCTTATTGGACACATGCTATTAAATGAGCTCACCCACAGTTCCATCAAAAGCCTTTTACGTACAGTACACCACATTTCTCTCGCCTCCCATTGGACACATGCTATTAAATGAGCTCACCCACAGTTCCATCACAAGCCTATTACGTACAGTACACCACATTTCTCTTGCCTACCATTGGACACATGCTATTAAATGAGCTCACCCACAATTACATCACAAGCCTTTTACGTACAGTACACCACATTTCTTTTGCCTCTCATTGGACACATGATATTAAATGAGCTCACCCACAGTCACATCACAAGCCTTTTACGTATAGTACACCACATTTCTTTTGCCTCTCATTGGACACATGATATTAAATGAGCTCACCCACAGTCCCATCATACAAAATATCATTCAATTTTTAATAGTCTTCATATTGAAATGGGTGAATTATTATGATATAAATAGCCACTTCTTCTTTTAGTAACATGTTTCATGTACCTTATAAGTTATGTTTTTAATTACGTTTTTTTAAAATCTTTGTTTAGGTAAACTGGGTCATTTTAAATTATTTTTAAACCCGTACATGAAGTTTTTTATTGTAAAATTCTAGATTATTTGTTATGACTGAATTCAATATTTGTTTTACTTGCTAACGTTGTGTACATTAACATTGTATGATGATTTTTTGTGAGATTCTTCACAAAAAAGTCGTCTAATGGACAGATCTGGGAATATCGAGAGAGTTGCCGATTGTTCAAAACCCTAAACCGATGAACGATTACGGAAAATGTTGAATTGCTTTCCAACGTAAAATCGCTGGTACAGTGGACGCTCCAGTTACTCGTTGCGTGAGCAGTTGTTTTGTTGTGGGAGTTTCGCAAGAATGAGCTGAGCCAGTCAGCTGATGACACAGTTGTTGTGGTCACCTCCGGCTAGCCTCACGCACAACACGCTCCGCTCAGGTAAATACAACTCTTCACTAACTCTCCCCAAACTAGCTTCGGTTTGTTTCAGTCAAATAGTGGTAGTGATAGTGTTTTTGGCAATGGCATATCACTAAATGAAAAAACATTGTTAGCTTTTTTGGATAATCGCAATCATAACACAAGGCGTTGAAAAATGCAAATAATATTCTTGTTTAGTATTAGTACAGTTAAAAATCTTAGGTATATGATATCTGGAATCATGTTGTGATATATGACTGTTGGATATCTGTCGAAACCTGCAAAATGTTTTGACTTGGCAAAACCAACTTTATAGTAATATGTCACTCAGGGTTTCTTTACGAATGGCGAGAAACTTTTAAACACATTTTGTATCCTGTAAAATATTACTTTAGCAATTTTTCAAATGCTAGAGCACAACATAAACATAAATTATGTATTAGACCTTTAAGTACATGTATTGACGTAAACGTTATTGACAACAAAGTATTTTCAATAACCGTTGACACGGTTCTTAATGAGCCATTTCACTAATAATCGATAAGTGAACAAATTCTTTGGTAAAACCTATTTAATTATAAGACAGTAATTCGTACACAATATGCTGAAGCAAAACGAATAGTTATTATAGTTTTACTGTATTATTTTATTTATTATATAGTATGTTTTTAACTGTAAAATTTAAAGGATATATTCCTTTCAAACATTCCTAGATTACATTAAAAGTAATGTATTTTGAGTACATGTTATAATTTATATCCATGATTAAATTAACAAAAAATTAAATGCGCCACAAATAACAATACACCAGAAATATTTCCAATCGAATGCACAT
The DNA here is from genome assembly GCA_035578905.1 of Stictocephala bisonia. Taxonomy (NCBI): domain Eukaryota; kingdom Metazoa; phylum Arthropoda; class Insecta; order Hemiptera; family Membracidae; genus Stictocephala; species Stictocephala bisonia. Next base: position 383,030 of record JAQJVL010000591.1, on the reverse strand, counting down.
TTTCTCTCAGTAATCAAGAAGAGCTTTTTTTAGTGAGACTGTCTTAATGGTGAGTAATGTTTTTAAGGCCCTAAAAATTTTAATTAGTGGTACTAAAAATCAAGCACCTGAATTCAAATAGGAATTCCAAACACGGAGGGAGTATCGAAACAAAAGGTTTTTTTATGAAAAGTCGTACCATATGATCGAACCTTCTACAAAAAACAACGTGTAGGCCATCATTATTATCACATATTCTGTAGTGATAATAACATGTATATTGGAAAACAATTTCTATATAAGCGTTCTTTGTAGCAGAACTAAGTCTGATGGTCAACTCCCATTAGGCTACTTAGTCGTCCTACATACACAATCGAACCCCTAACTCTTCACGAAGGGCCCAACTACTAACGAGATACGTATAAGTGGGGAAATGGTACTTTTACTGCAACTAAACGTTTGTGTTGTCGTCTGTTGAACGCGATCTAGGCCTTGACACTCGGTGAGAAAATTATTTAATATACTTGAGTGTAAAAATTCAGTTAAAACTCGTGAATAATAGAATAGAAAACATGAACATTATTCTGAGATGAGTTTTAGTTTCTGCGAGGGCTGTTAAATGTTGTGAATTATGTTCATTCGTTTACAGAAACACGAGGGTTGTTTGGGGTTCGTGCAACTTGTTGCAAGTTACGGAAAGTAACTTTAGCTTACTGTAACAGTTCACTGGCGGTCAGACAAGAACATAACGATGATCAAATTTTACTCAATGATCAAATATCATTCCAATCTAATATTATATTTGATACATATATACAAAAACAAAGAAAATATACATAACTAATAAATACAACAAGAAGATATCTAGACACCATTAAATTACAAAAAATACAATATTTACATTTAATATTACACCATCTGTTATAATAACAATTAGACTAACCAAAACAGTTTTTATGTATTTTCAATTTGTTAACTTTTAATTAATTTAAATTTTATTATTACCTTCAAGAATTGTTACATTTTACACCTGAAGATGATCTAAGGATCGAAACATGTCGTGTATATGAAATAAAGTGATTGAACAAGGTATATATTTTCTCAATTATATAAGAACATAACGTCTAATTCTAGATACAGATATATAAGAGGGATCTTAGCATGTGATATTGAATTGTGTCACTCTGTAGACACCAAATATACGTGTAAATCTGTTTGTATGTGTATAGGAAACATGGAACAGAATAGGAAATAACGAAAAAGCCCTTCAAACAACTATTAACTACTTCCAACTGGTCTGATGTTTTGTAAACTACAAAATCACATAGACCGAGTTAATTTAATACTGTAGTTATAAAATTAAATAAAACAGGCATCAGAATAAAAACACATGACCAACGTTATACATATTGTATGTGTTGTGTAGATTGAGGAACCTGTGTTCGCACGTTTCAGTGGCAGGGACGCATCACAGCTTTAATTAATTACACGCGACCTTGACTCGTCCTCTGTGTAACATGTTGAGTCACTGGAACTGGAACAACTGGTTGGCCCAGTGTCTAAACTGTCCATCCTTACGTTCCCAGTAACACTGTATGTTAGATAACTATATACGATTTACGTATTGTGTACAGTGACTAAACAACACTGTTCTGCCCTTCTGTGGGACATGTTGAGTCACTGGAACTGAAACAACTGGTTGGCCCAGTGTCTAAACTGTCCATCCTTACGTTCCCAGTAACACTGTATGTTAGATAACTATATACGATTTAAGTATTGTGTACAGTGACAAAACAACACTGTTCTGCCCTTCTGTGGGACATGTTGAGTCACTGGAACTGAAACAACTGGTTGGCCCAGTGCCTAAACTGTCCATCCTTACGTTCCCAGTAACAATGTATGTTAGATAACTATATACGATTTAAGTATTGTGTACAGTGACAAAACAACACTGTTCTGCCCTTTTGTGGAACATGTTGAGTCACTGGAACTGGAACAACTGGTTGGCCCAGTGTCTAAACTGTCCATCCTTGCGTTCCCAGTAACACTGTATGTTAGATAACTATATACGATTTACGTATTGTGTACAGTGACTAAACAACACTGTTCTGCCCTTCTGTGGGACATGTTGAGTCACTGGAACTGAAACAACTGGTTGGCCCAGTGTCTAAACTGTCCATCCTTACGTTCCCAGTAACACTGTATGTTAGATAACTATATACGATTTACGTATTGTGTACAGTGACAAAACAACACTGTTATGCCCTTTTGTGGGACATGTTGAGTCACTGGAACTGAAACAACTGGTTGGCCCAGTGCCTAAACTGTCCATCCTTACGTTCCCAGTAACACTGTATGTTAGATAACTATATACGATTTACGTATTGTGTACAGTGACAAAACAACACTGTTCTGCCCTTTTGTGGAACATGTTGAGTCACTGGAACTGGAACAACTGGTTGGCCCAGTGTCTAAACTGTCCATCCTTGCGTTCCCAGTAACACTGTATGTTAGATAACTATATACGATTTACGTATTGTGTACAGTGACTAAACAACACTGTTCTGCCCTTCTGTGGGACATGTTGAGTCACTGGAACTGAAACAACTGGTTGGCCCAGTGTCTAAACTGTCCATCCTTACGTTCCCAGTAACACTGTATGTTAGATAACTATATACGATTTACGTATTGTGTACAGTGACAAAACAACACTGTTATGCCCTTTTGTGGGACATGTTGAGTCACTGGAACTGAAACAACTGGTTGGCCCAGTGCCTAAACTGTCCATCCTTACGTTCCCAGTAACACTGTATGTTAGATAACTATATACGATTTACGTATTGTGTACAGTGACTAAACAACACTGTTCTGCCCTTTTGTGGAACATGTTGAGTCACTGGAACTGGAACAACTGGTTGGCCCAGTGTCTAAACTGTCCATCCTTGCGTTCCCAGTAACACTGTATGTTAGATAACTATATACGATTTACGTATTGTGTACAGTGACTAAACAACACTGTTCTGCCCTTCTGTGGGACATGGTGAGTCACTGGAACTGAAACAACTGGTTGGCCCAGTGTCTAAACTGTCCATCCTTACGTTCCCAGTAACACTGTATGTTAGATAACTATATACGATTTACGTATTGTGTACAGTGACTAAACAACACTGTTCTGCCCTTCTGTGGGACATGTTGAGTCACTGGAACTGAAACAACTGGTTGGCCCAGTGTCTAAACTGTCCATCCTTACGTTCCCAGTAACACTGTATGTTAGATAACTATATACGATTTACGTATTGTGTACAGTGACAAAACAACACTGTTCTGCCCTTTTGTGGAACATGTTGAGTCACTGGAACTGGAACAACTGGTTGGCCTAGTGTCTAAACTGTCCATCCTTGCGTTCCCAGTAACACTGTATGTTAGATAACTATATACGATTTACGTATTGTGTACAGTGACTAAACAACACTGTTCTGCCCTTCTGTGGGACATGTTGAGTCACTGGAACTGAAACAACTGGTTGGCCCAGTGTCTAAACTGTCCATCCTTACGTTCCCAGTAACACTGTATGTTAGATAACTAAATACGATTTACGTATTGTGAACAGTGACTAAACAACACTGTTCTGCCCTTCTGTTGAATATTTTGCAGTAACAATTCAATATTGTTCAGTATGTACAGGATCGGACAAAAGTTATAATATATTTATTATAATAATTTTAAAACTATTGAAAGAAATTTGTATTATTTGTAATATTGAATGACAATTTTTAGTTACTTACATATTCATATATCAAACATTTAGAAACATTTTACTTGTTTTTTGCATAGCCCATGAAAGAAGTTTAAAACATTTAAAAAGTTAGCTTACCTCGAGTTATACCTCATTTTAAAGGTCTCTGTTTATACAATACAAAAGTACAAACCTGATGTCAAAAGTATGACTTGGTCAGAAAATACAGCGTCTCAAAGAATTTAATGTAATATTACTAATTATTTTTCTTAGTTATACGGCTATTTATTTATCCCCGTTTGAGGTCTCTATCGTTGATTGTTTAGAATCGTAATGAAAGACAGTGTTATATAAAAATAAGAAAAATTATCAAAAACATTTTGACAGTAGGTGTACCCTAAAGATAATTTAAGAAAATTATTATGATATGCTACTTTTTTTGTGAAAATTAAAATCTCATATTCAGTCAGTTAAATAGCTCTACGCAGCAATATATTTTCTACGCAGCAATTAACTATCTTATCCTTGTTCGTAAGCAGTATTAGTTATATGACTTAAATTCTCTGAGAGGCGATATTTTCTGACTGGGTCATCCCTTTGACCTTAGGTTTGCACTTTTGTATTGTACAAACAAAGACCTTTAAAATGAGGGATGATTCGAGGTAGCCTTACTTTTTAAATTTTGTAAACTTCTTTCAAGGGCTATGTGAAAAACAAGTAAAATATGTCTAAATGTTTGGTATGGGTACATATACATAACTATCATCGCATGTCGAAGTTTCCTATGTTTTCTTCTTCTCTTTGGCACAGGTAATTATTTATCAGTAATATTCGCATTATAATGTGCTGGTCCTCCTCCTTACTTTGAATAAGCTCTCCTCAAAGATCTATAGACTATGGAAATAGGAAGAATAATATTAAATAGGTGATCTACATTTATATTTATAAAAAAGGTAATGTTTAATTTCAGTGGTAACTAAATTCAATGGAATTTACGTTTGTACATAGTAAAGCGTTATGGATATTATTCTATTAAGTACAGTACTTTGATTTCGACAAAGTTGGAAAACCAATGACTCAGTGCGTGTGTAAGTTCAACAACCTCACCTACGCCTACACCTCGCCGACGCAGGCTGTCCATCCGGACACAGGTCGCGGAATTGTACAGTTACGTGGTCCTGATATGATCTACGCGAAACATTTCCGCGTTCATGTTTGGCAACAGCTGGTCCACCATCCACTGGTTGACCAATTTAGGTCTTGCACTTAATTGGTTGACCACTTGCAGTCCATTATAAAACTATTATTATTGTAATTTTGTTGTTACAATTAATTTTCTTTATTTATGTAGCTAGGGCCGGTTGTAGACATTATTCTAGTGTAAGTAAACTACATTGCGGCGTTCCCCTCCCCCCATAAAAAAACATGAGAAGAAAGAAGCATTCTCTCTGAAAAACTTGTAAATACAAGTAAAATAAATATAAATACTTAAGGAATAAATAATAAGAATTAGACTCAAATATTTACTTAATGCAAAATTTTTATACCTTAAAACTCAATTATGTATAAAAATCAAAGCAAAAAAGTGTAAACTACTAATAAATACAACACAAGCCAGCTTAATATTAGAACACTAAAAAGAGATTTTTCTTGATTTTATTTTGGTAAATTCGTCGAGAATGTAATCGATGTCATTTGGTTTGTTTAGTAAATCATTCTCCATGGCCAGATGAAAAGTTTGGGAAACATAAACATTAGTTATTTATCTACCAGTTTAAAACAGTAATAACTAATCGCAAAACTTTAAATATAAAAGTGATTTAATTATTAATAAAGACTTTTATTTTTGATATGCAGCATGATATCAAATTAATTCTTGTTAAAATATTTTTTACTGGCCCCATTTTCAAAGTAACAAATGGGTTTTCGTCCGCAATTTAAAAATCAACAGAGATATGGCTAGACGTATCTCAATATCAAATAACTAAGATGTTTGATATTTTAAAGGCCTTTAATAGATTCCTAATTACAAACGTTTACTTAAAGATATTTTCATTTTTCAAAATTTTAACGATTTTTGAAATGTTGCAGATGGGGTGATAAGTGCCCAATATTATCGTTATTTGAAAGGACTTGCCATTGGTAGTATTGGATTAAAATTTTATGTCCTTGTGATGCACAGAAGACTTGCAGTAACATCAACCATGAAAATTAAAATTTTTTACATTTTGGGCCACCCTGCCCCTTGGGATATGAATAATTTTAAAAATAGTGTATACAAATAATAATGGTTTACAGATCTTAAAAATGAGGTGTAATACAACCATTGTTCCAATTTGAAAATCTTACAAAAACTAATCCCCTCCCCTACAAAATTATGCTTTAGGGGATTTTTTGGGTTATAAATATTTTTACTTAATTCTTTGGGGTCGAAAATGGGGTTTTCTGTTGAAACAAATTTATGCAGCTCAGTTTTCTTTGGCTGCAATTGAGATCGCACGGCTGGTCTGAAACACCATGCAGTGAAATTGAACGTCAAATGTTTATTGACTAATAAATAAATAAACAATGTGGGCTTATAAAGGTATTTACAAACACTGCACTGTAAATATAAATAAATAAGTAAATAAACAAATATGAGCAAGTTGAGTTTGTTTAAATATTATTATATCATGATTATCATGATCGTGTCACTTTGTTAGCTTGATGATTATTCAAAACAAGTTAAGTAAAAATGCACAATTTTGTTTCAAATTTTTAACCATCATGCCTATATAATTCACTCAGTATGAATGTGTTGTTTAAATCAATAGTCCATTAATAAAACTTCATAAGGTGATTACAAGAAATGTTTAAAACTAAATAATCTGTTATAAAATATATCTAACATAAAGGCAAACTTTGATAATTTGTAAGCATTAAGTAAGCCAAACATGATTATGGTTGTTGAATTTACAATAATTCCTGCTGGAAAACTACCGTTGCCTAGTAAATACTGCCAATTAATAAACATATATAGATCTCTAGATTTGTATTCATTGGTACTGGATGATCATTGACTGAGCCAGTCTTGCGTGGGGGTTTATAGATTGTGATAGATATCTTAAATTGGCGTGACAGTTGGAAATTAATATACAGTAACAGATGTCGTATTGTCGAGCGTTACAATAGAAACATGACTAGCGCTACGTTACTCCACGGTGCAAGAGTTAACTACTAAAATATAATGTAATATCACAGATGTAATATCAGCAGCCATCTTTTTCAGCCAGAAAGTAGTGGGGAGCAGATCTGTCTGTAAAGCCTTGTTCGCACTAGGCACTAATTTAGTCGAGTGGCGAGTAGTTTGGTAACTAAACATGTCCGAACACAAAAAATTTAGTAGAGCTGTTTAGTGAATTATTTAGTAGAGTCAATCCATTTTATTCTATTCTCGACGGTCGAGTAGCTTCCCCCACCACTCGCCACTAACTACTGGCTCATCGTCTAAACAGTCCGAACACCTGGTTTTAGTCGAGTTCATTAGTTGCCATAAGAATGGCGTTTTCACTGGAGCGAGTAAAGAACTTTAAAGTTTTTTAATAAATATATTGAACATGAATGTATGTGGAATATTAAGTCATCAACTTACAAAAACAAACAAATGAAGCAATGTGTTTTTTTATTGTTATAAAATAAAAAATATAAATATAAAAATAACGTTTATTTTATGAAATAAAAACATTCTGTTTCTTTCTATTTATCACACAAATGTCTTCCTCCACCTATTCTAAAATAGCTAGTGATAAGGTTTATCAGTTTGTTTATTTTGTTGCAACGGAGAGCGTTCATGATGTACTATACTCGACTGACGATTTTTGGGCAGTAGCGAGCATTTTAGCTACTAAAGCACTCTCTACTCGACTAAATTACTAGCCTAGTGCGAACAAAGCTTAAGGTTTAGTGTCAATTTGGTAACAACAGTAACTCGAGTAGTGAATTACCTCTCAACACTCAACCTCTGTCCCCTAGTTTAGTACTGAGCGTTAGACGCCCCCTTTTCCTGGTGCCCTACGCGGCCGCGTACCTAGCTAGCCCCTTAAACCGGCGCTGTATGTAGCCTATTATGTTTTTGTGTGTTTGTAAATATTACAAAAGAATAGTTTATAGGATAAGATAGTAAGTAGGCCTAACACTTGAAGATGGCCTATGGGTTTTATAACTGTCGAAACGTTTTCTTTATTTTTTTACGCCTGAAATTTTGAAAATCTCCACTAAATTCACGATTATACAAGGAAGTACGCATATTGTGGCTATCGATTATGATAAACCTCGTTGGTTTTATTAAAATTATGTTGAATTCTGATCACCTCTGTTTTTGTCGAACCGAACAGTACGCTTGCGGATCATATAAAATGTCATATTTATAGTCCAGCCGTTCTAACTTTACCTCTGAAGGAACACAACATGGCAACATTGTATATCTTGAGCGCTTGGCTCCTTCCTGTCCCACGACTAATTTGTTTCCAGTCTTGATGAATCACAACTAGGGCCTGATAGATTTTATAAGTTAAAATTGTCCGATTGACTTCGTTTTTTGATATTTGTAAACAGTATAAAAAGTACTTCCCAGTTAAACACTAAAACAGATTTAAATTCCCACTAAAAAAAATAAATTTGTACCTTCATACATTCTTCCCAATTGTAAGTCACCGGATGTAAAATTTAGAGGAGGGCTTTGGTGGTCTGGATGCGATGTTGTCTTTGTCGATTTCTAGTTAGCCCGCAATCCTCAGAGGTAAAGTTAGAACGGCTGGACTATAGTCAGTTCACTTTCTTTGAACAGTTTTGGAAGTTCTTCAATCTCCTTCGTATCAGTAATTTCGTTACCACACAATCAAAGATTTAAGTACTGTAAATGTTAACCTACAAAAAAATAATACTATAAAAATAAAAACAAAAGAAACTCAATTTTGGCTTTTGCTAGATATGTTTTTGAAAGCTTATAATTTCTCGTAACTTGGCAAGGTTTTTGTAAAGTCAACTATCCTATTATTCAAATTAAACAGATTTCAGGTTTCCATGGACGATTATTGAAAAATAATACTCAAGAAACCACATTTTTAACCATTTTATATATATAAAAAAAGAAACTATAGATAGTAATGTAGAAATTATTTTTTTTCCTTCGTTCTATTTAGACTAACGCATTTTGAGAATTTGCATAGCAAATAATCTTTAAATCCTAAACTATCAGGACTACACATTTCAGTCACATAAAATTAAGATCATGCATTTATATGCCACCAAACAATTATTTTGAATATTTTTTCATTTTTGTATATTTAAAATTGTTAAAAATATATTTAAAATTGTAGAATTTCGTAACCTGTCCCGGCATCCCCTAATCCTAATGGATTATTAGTTTTGGTGTGTTAAATGAAAGAAACGTTTGGATTTTCACATGACCTTACACTATATTGTGCAGTTTAGTTTTTTAGTCACTGTATTTAAATTTAAACAGGTTGTTTATATTCTGCTGACTGTCTGTGAAGATTGTGTTTCTTGTTGCCCATATCAGGGATTTTTGAACTCCTCGGTTTGAGTGAGCTCTGTGGTGTATCAGCCAACCCACAGTGAAGAAGTCTCATACAATAGAGCGCTGAATGGGTGTCGAGTTATTGAAATTTGGAGTGTCGCGTATTTAGTTTTCCGTGCGGAAGACAGGGCCAGCACAGTTGTCAGCCCTTCTCCTTGTTCCCCTCAGAGTTCTGAAGGTTAGACATAGTAATTTCTTTAAATTTATAAAGATTAGTTCGACTGAAGCGCTGCCACTGAATCGTTCACTGAAGAAAGCTACTTCTTTTTTTTCTGTAGTCAATAAAAACTACCATAACATAAGCTGAGGCGTGCTGAGTTCCTGTCTGCAGCTGTACGTGCCCCCTAGGTGGTGCTAAACGAACGACGATTTTGGTACAGTAGTTGAATTGTCACTTGTCTGATATCCCATCTGTGCCAGCTGCCAAGCAAACAATCGATCCTTATCAAGGCTCAGTAAAATTATCAAGACATAGGTTCTGTGTTTAATTTCTGCTATTTAAATGTCGAGGGTCTGAGAAGAACAAAGTGTGAGTGTTTAGGGAAAGTCCTCTCTAAAAACAGTGTTGATGATGTCTGTGCACTCCAAGAACCACTAGTTTAAGAATTAGAATGCAGTGCAAGAGGCGATATCCTTGGGTATAGACTGGTGAAGGCAATCGGACATATAGCATATGGTGAAGCTTGATATTGATATAACCGTGCATAACAGTTGTGATGACTAGTATTTTGATACTGTAGAAGTGTCTGAAACGCAGTACTTCCAGTTTTCGAACTCTCTGACAAGTATGTTGATGACTTTATGACTTAATAGTCATCACATTCAGTGAGGCTACTCATCGGACGACGATAATGGTAGAAGCCTAACCAAATGGGCTGAAACCAGCAACTTGTTTCTTGTTGTTTATGTTAAAGATACAAGCACTTTCTTCTCATCTCATTGGCTTCGGGGTTATTCCCCGAGCTTGTGCTTATATTCGCGTGAACCATCTCTAAGACCCCTAAATATTAGGGGAGTGTTCTTGGTGCCCGCCATTCACAACACAGGCCTGTTCTGGTATATGTAGAAGTTCAGCTTCCTCTTGTCCGATCATTCTTCCAGATGACTGAGAAGCCTCTTTACTTTAAAGCTTGAAGATGGCATCAGGTCCCTTCAGAAAACGATAATTAGTTCTTCACCTTTAATAAAGAATTATGATCATTTCACTAGACATGTAATTTCCTCTGCTAATGTATGTATACCTAGGGGCTTTAGAAAATAGTACATTCCAGGATGAGCCGAGAATGTGAGGATGACCTGTACAAGGAATATAAAAACGCCGAAAACTCTGACACAACTGGCTCCTTACTACACTCTCTCGATAATGCAACAAAAGAGAACTGTGTAAATACAAATGATAACCTAAACTTTACCCACAACAGCAGGCAGGTTCTTACGCATCATTACTTATTATTGTATATGGTCTTCATTCAATCGGAAAACAGCTGTTGAATGGTTACGAAACGTGGATTTAGCTCTTTGACGGGAGATCAATATTCAAACACTGAGATATATGTACTTTATACTTTAGATTTTATTTAGTAACTATCTATTGTTATGATTTTTAATTTTTATTTTTTCCTCCTCCCTTGAGTTTAATATTAGGTTTTGAAAGCCATTCAATATTTGTAATCAACTTAACCTAAGGTGACTTTACCAAACCTAACCTAATGGACTCATTGCACACACGTAATGATTGGTTCTCATTGTTAGACGACAAGCTTTATCATAACGATCCACGAAAGTGATTTTTAGGGTTATTTCTGTTTCTGCCACTAACAAAAGACATACATAGTTGTAAGGTTAATATATAGAAACAACATTTTTTGTCAGGATACGCTGTACTAAATACATACTAATTTTGTTTTATTTTTCAGAAATAAGACAACTTGGTTCTATCTACGTGTTATTTTTGACAGCAGTATTTATGAGGGTCTGTATCTGGCTTGTAGTGCTGGCGGGAACGCTGACGATATGTACAGCAGCACCCAAGGAGGTCACTACGTGTGTTAAACATGGACTACCGGTAAGTACAGGTCAGGGTCTGTGTGTGGCTTGTAGTGTTGACGTGTACACTCAAGATATGTACAGCAGCACTAAATGACGTCACTAGGTGTGTTAAACATGGACTGCCGGTAAGTACAGGTCAAGGTCTGTGTGTGGCTTGTAGTGTTGACGTGTACACTGAAGATATGTACAGCAGCACTAAATGACGTCACTACGTGTGTTAAACATGGACTACCGGTAAGTACAGGTCAAGGTCTGTGTGTAGCTTGTAGTGTTGACGTGTACACTGAAGATATGTACAGCAGCACTAAATGACGTCACTACGTGTGTTAAACATGGACTTCCGGTAAGTACAGGTCAGGGTCTGTGTGTGGCTTATAGTGTTGACGTGTACACTGAAGATATGTACAGCAGCACCCAAGGAGGTCACTACGTGTGTTAAACATGGACTACCGGTAAGTACAGGTCAAGGTCTGTGTGTGGCTTGTAGTGTTGACGTGTACACTGAAGATATGTACAGCAGCACTAAATGACGTCTCTACGTATGTGAAACATGGACTGCCGGTAATTAAAGGTCAAGGTATGTGTGTGGTTTGTAGTGTCGACGTGTACACTGAAGATATGTACAGCAGCACTAAATGACGTCATTACGTGTGTGAAACATGGACTGCCGGTAAGTACAGGTCAAGGTCTGTGTGTGGCTTGTAGTGTAGACGTGTACACTGAAGATATGTACAGCAGCACTAAATGACGTCACTACGTGTGTGAAACATGGACTGCCGGTAAGTACAGGTCAAGGTCTGTGTGTGGCTTGTAGTGTAGACGTGTACACTGAAGATATGTACAGCAGCACTAAATGACGTCACTACGTGTGTGAAACATGGACTGCCGGTAAGTACAGGTCAAGGTCTGTGTGTGGCTTGTAGTGTAGACGTGTACACTGAAGATATGTACAGCAGCACTAAATGACGTCACTACGTGTGTGAAACATGGACTGCCGGTAAGTACAAGTCAAGGTCTGTGTGTGGCTTGTAGTGTAGACGTGTACACTGAAGATATGTACAGCAGCACTAAATGACGTCACTACGTGTGTGAAACATGGACTGCCGGTATGTACAGGCCAGGAACTGTGTATTACCCTGGACACAAAATTGCTGTTGTTATTTGTAACCATTATGCAATCGTAAATTATTCCGTTCAATCACTACTTTTCATCGTTAGTCAATAAGCTAGTTGGTCTGTGTTTGTTCCAGTGCAAGGACGGAGGGGAGTGCTGCGGGGGTTGCTGTCAACAGAACCGTTGTGTCCCCTGTGAGTAAATATATAACTGACCACTACAGTGTACAATTACTTAATAAGTAGGCATAAAATACCGGTTCTGTATTTACCAACCAAAGTTACAGAACAGATTTCAAAAACTGTAAATGATTAGAAATATATTGCCAATTTAACTAATTATTATAATATTAAATGCTTTTAATTTAAATTTTATCATTCAGTTTATGATTCATTAAAAAGAAACGCAGAAAAAGATCCTATTTCGACACTTAATTAACCTATTAAATGACTTTTAAGATAGTCATTTTTTAGGCATGTGAAATACATGTAGACAATATGAAATTATATTTCCTGAGGCATTAGGAGCCTTTCAAATTCAAAGTTTGTGAAAGGGTTTCCATATTTTGTTCCACATTGTATTAAAACTTATATAAAACGTGTCATAACTGTATTATAATTATGCTTTTACAAACTTTGTATGATTTCACTTTTAACAGTAAAACCTCGTGCATCATTACGGTTACAATGGACATACTTTTTGACGTCATTAGCGACATTTCATCTTTTCAGGGGGACGGCCCACGAGGAGTTGAACGACATTCTTCAACGTAAGCTAGGTCGAATTTGGTATCAAATGAAAGGTCTATTCAATAAAAATGAATTCCCCAAACCGGACTTCAAAAGGATAAACCTTTCCAGAGTAGCGGTAATTTAAATTTCAAAGTAACTAATTTGAACAATATTATTTATCTGAAATTTAACGGTTTTAAGTTAAGTATTCTGATCAAAAATTACTCTTTATGGAACACAATTATTAAAAAAAATCATCATATTATTCATGGCAAAAATAACCATTTTACAATTGAAGTCGTTGAAGTCGTACAGAAGTTGTGAAAGCATTTCCATATCCCCCCCCCCACCTCATATATATTTTAATTCGTATTAAGGTAGTGCATTCTAAAATTAATTATTAATTTAAAAAAAATACTATCAGAAGCTTAGCATGACACGGAGATACCCCGTTTATACGGCAAAATGTCTAACCATAGTACTTTCTGTAAAATGTTAATCATGCTGGTATATATTGCCATGCCTTTTATCTGACTATCCTGGTTGTTTCTAAGAGACGCGGACAAAGTGTCCCAAATAAACTTGCTCAGTTTTTCGTGGACACTTTGTCGCGTAACCGTTTCTAACGATACGAACTGTCATCAAGTATTCCATTGCAGATTCAGACGCCTGTGTAGTGGCGGCCAGCCCCTGCTACCTGCACGACTGTGTGCCTCCCAAGGTGTGCTACCTGCAGCAGGTACAGTGCCTGCAGTCGCCCTGCAAACCTATCCCCGCCTGCAGGGCTCCCGACTCTGACTACGACTGAAGGCTGGCTGTGGGAAACTAACTCTTCGCTTCACTACCACACCAAAGCACACTGTTTCACATACATTATTGTTGTAATTTGTAGATTTTGTACTACATTCCATTAAAAGGTTAATAGAGATTAAGTGTCATGAGCAGTAATTATAAAAGGTTTCGTTTAAAATAAAAATGTGACACGTTTTTATAAAGTTTCGAAAATACAATTATTTAAAGTAAACCAGAATAAAATTTAATAAGAACATTCTTTTATAAAAATAAAATTGATAAAAAGATAACTAATAACAATTATTACTTCATATATATTTCATTTTTCCTCTGTAATAGGAAAACGTATAAATATTATTATGTATTTACCTTTTTATATACACTTAATAAAATATTTTAGGTCAAAGTAATATTTTATCACTGACCTATTTATATAATCTCTAATAATTTGTTTGAATAATTGTATTAAAGCTACACGATCACATATAAAAGCCATATTATTTAATCACACACATTTTACTTTCCTCAATAAAACAGTTCATATCGTAGAATGTATATTAAGTTTATATGTTGTGAATAATAAAAAGCTTCCTTTTGTATAGAGCAGTTTTCATTCCAAAGATATTTTTATTATTATTTTATGGTCTTATAAATTACAATATTAGATCTTGTTTTATCTTTAATTTGTGATAAAACGTTCGAACGAGTTATTTACCTTTAATGATAATTATTTTATTTTAATAATTGTAAATAAAAAGTACTTATAAAATGTTGAATTATAATTTGTATGCTTAGATAAACATTGAATAAAAACTCGTTCAATAGTTAAAGTTAACACTGTATTATTGTTATGAATTATAAGTTATTATGACGAGTTTTTTATTTAAAATATTCTAGAATTACATTTACGTTTTAAAATATTTAGATGTAACAAATGATTTAAAATCTAAATTTTTTACAAAAATTAACTTTTTACTACACTACTATGAGTTCAGCTGTTTTCGTTATGTGTTTAAAACCTGCGAAACATCATATTTTCAACAGGTGTCTATTGTTTACTACCGAAAGTAACATTGTTTACAACCGAAAATTTTCCACAGTCAACAACACCTGTTTTTAAAACATGTTTCTAATTTAATAAACAGTTAACATTCCAAAAATGAGTTTTTATTCCGTAGTGTAGTGAAAAGTATCGTTCAAAACTCGAGTGAAAGTGTTTTGTATGTTCTCGACCATTTGAAGTGCTCGACAAGTCTCGCACTTCAAACATATGGTCTCGAACATGCAAAACCCCGCTTTCCGCTCTTGTTATGAAATATACTATATTGTGTTGTCTAATAGTATATTTTATAACAAGAGTAGAAAGTGGGGTTTTGCATGTTCAAGACCATATGTTTGAAGTGCGAGACTTGTCGAGCACTTCAAATGGTTGAGAACATACAAAACACTTTCACTCGAGTTTTGAACGATACTTTTCACTACACTACGGAATAAAAACAGATGTTGTTGACTGTGGAAAATTTTCGGTTGTAAACAATGTTACTTTCGTTAGTAAACAATAGACAGCTGTTGAAAATATGATGTTTTCCAGGTTGTAAACACATAAGGAAAACAGCTAAACTCATACTTAGCCTATTTATATTTACTTAGCCTATTTAACGACACTTAAAATTTTTAGATACGATCATTATTACATATCGAATCCACAAAATAGAAACTTATGATTTTGACGTTTTCGTGGAGCCAAATGGCTTCCTTAATTACTAGAGGTAATATTTCACAATTAATTTACATATTGTGTAAAAGTAATTTATTTTTTAAGTGAAGCGTGTCAAATACATTTTAGTGGTTGATGACATCTGAACCGGAATGAGGGAGTTCCACCAATAGGAAGGACGTGTATCGCGCATGTTTCAGTCTTACCTTTTGGGCCGTGATTGGTGCGAAAAAGCAACAGTTGCCGAGTGCGCGGGTCGTTGCTGAAACTGTATCTGTTTGAGTCATGCGCACCCCCCGGTTCCACCCCTATTGAGTTACTGTTGGCAATGTCACAGAAATTGTTGTATTCATACTTTTTTACGGATTTCGACAGGTCATAGTAAGTTCCACACTATCAAGTTTTGAGAAGACTGTAACTTAAATTTATTGGAGTAAAATAGATTTTTATTTTCAGCATATCCACTATAACACGTCGAGATCGTATAAATTAAGAACCTCACAGAAATAGAGATAACGCTTGTTTTGTGCTAACGCCCCCTCCCCACCAAAAAAAGTCACTACCACGAAAATGCGCAGACAAAACTTTTAATTTATTTACTTATTTATTGACTATTAAGATGCCGATCATCAAGATACTTGCAAATGAGTTTGATGAGTGTAGATGAACGAGTGTAGTCATTGTAAACATGAATATCACACTAGTTAGAGTAACTACGGAACCTACAGCTTTGCGTGGGACAGTAACGTAGTATTGTTCTGATTTGTAACTGTAATTTACAGGTCTGGTTCTCTTCTCTAGACGACATCAGCACCCTGACTTTCACCCAACAAGGACACACAAGACTTTTCAGAAGTTTTTTAGAAGATGATCCCCACTCTTGAAACTTTTTCTATAGGAATAACCCAACAAATGGATATAAAACAAAACTTAACTGTGGTTCAGTAAATTTAATGTTATAATGAAGAAAAAGACACATTATGTAATTCTGGAGGCCAGAAAAGTTTATGTCGTGCCAGATTGCGTCACCAAATTTGGGTCTTTTTTATTCCTGCGATGACAAACGATCTCACACAGATATGAGTCTAGCACCTAACCTAACCTAACCCAACCCAACCTAATTTAACCTAACCTAACCTAACGTAATCTAACCCAACCTAACCTAACCTCTTCCAAAAAAGAGGTGGGGGTCCTCTTCTAAAAAAATTGACTTTTCTACTCATGTTCGCGTCTATGACAACCATTGAGCATGCTTTTCTATACATTGATCTTTTCAAAATACATCGTAATTCAGTTTATAAGTGTTAACTGCAATCAGAACTGTTCGTTACATTAATTGGCAGAACGAACTCATTAGTTTAAATGGATATAAAAATAGACCAAACACTAATTATATCGAGATACAAACTCTTCTAGACTATAAGGACGTAGATCTTTAAGTGTATGATGTATCTCAACAAACTCTTCCAGACTATAAGGACGTAGATCGTTTAGTGTATGATGTATCTCAACAAACTCTTCCAGACTATAAGGGCGTAGATCGTTAAGTGTATGATGTATCTCAACAAACTCTTCCAGACTATAAGGACGTAGATCGTTAAGTGTATGATGTATCTCAACAAACTCTTCTAGAATATGAGGACGTAGATCGTTACGTGTATGATGGATCCCAACAAACTCTTCCAGACTATAAGGACGTAGATCGTTAAGTGTATGATGTATCTCAACAAACTCTTCCAGACTATAAGGACGTAGATCGTTAAGTGTATGATGTATCTCAACAAACTCTTCCAGACTATAAGGACGTAGATCGTTTAGTGTATGATGTATCTCAATAAACTCTTCCAGACTATAAGGGCGTAGATCGTTAAGTGTATGATGTATCTCAACAAACTCTTCCAGACTATAAGGACGTAGATCGTTAAGTTTATGATGTATCTCAACAAACTCTTCTAGACTATGAGGACGTAGATCGTTACGTGTATGATGGATCCCAACAAACTCTTCCAGACTATAAGGACGTAGATCGTTAAGTGTATGATGTATCTCAACAAACTCTTCCAGACTATAAGGACGTAGATCGTTAAGTGTATGATGTATCTCAACAAACTCTTCCATACTATAAGGACGTAGATCGTTAAGTGTATGATGTATCTCAACAAACTCTTCTAGACTATGTGGACGTAGATCGTTACGTGTATGATGGATCTCAACAAACTCTTCCAGACTATAAGGACGTAGATCGTTAATTGTATGATGTATCTCAACAAACTCTTCCAGACTATAAGGACGTAGATCGTTAAGTGTATGATGTATCTCAACAAACTCTTCCAGACTATAAGGACGTAGATCGTTAAGTGTATGATGTATCTCAACAAACTCTTCCAGACTATAAGGACGTAGATCGTTAATTGTATGATGTATCTCAACAAACTCTTCCAGACTATAAGGACGTAGATCGTTAAGTGTATGATGTATCTCAACAAACTCTTCCAGACTATAAGGACGTAGATCGTTAAGTGTATGATGTATCTCAACATACTCTTCCAGACTATAAGGACGTAGATCGTTAAGTGTATGATGTATCTCAACAAACTCTTCCAGACTATAAGGACGTAGATCTTTATGTGTATGATGTATCTCAACAAAATCTTCCAGACTATAAGGACGTAGATCGTTAAGTGTATGATGTATCTCAACAAAATCTTCCAGACTATAAGGGCGTAGATCGTTAAGTGTATGATGTATCTCAACAAACTCTTCCAGACTATAAGGACGTAGATCGTTAAGTGTATGATGTATCTCAACAAACTCTTCCAGACTATAAGGACGTAGATCGTTAAGTGTATGATGTATCTCAACAAACTCTTCCAGACTATAAGGACGTAGATCGTTAATTGTATGATGTATCTCAACAAACTCTTCCAGACTATAAGGACGTAGATCGTTAAGTGTATGATGTATCTCAACAAACTCTTCCAGACTATAAGGACGTAGATCGTTAAGTGTATGATGTATCTCAACATACTCTTCCAGACTATAAGGACGTAGATCGTTAAGTGTATGATGTATCTCAACAAACTCTTCCAGACTATAAGGACGTAGATCTTTATGTGTATGATGTATCTCAACAAACTCTTCCAGACTATAAGGACGTAGATCGTTAAGTGTATGATGTATCTCAACAAAATCTTCCAGACTATAAGGACGTAGATCGTTAAGTGTATGATGTATCTCAACAAACTCTTCTAGACTATGTGGACGTAGATCGTTAAGTGTATGATGTATCTCAACAAAATCTTCCAGACTATAAGGGCGTAGATCGTTAAGTGTATGATGTATCTCAACAAACTCTTCCAGACTATAAGGACGTAGATCGTTAAGTGTATGATGTATCTCAACAAACTCTTCTAGACTATGTGGACGTAGATCGTTACGTGTATGATGGATCCCAACAAACTCTTCCAGACTATAAGGACGTAGATCGTTAAGTGTATGATGTATCTCAACAAACTCTTCCAGACTATAAGGACGTAGATCGTTTAGTGTATGATGTATCTCAATAAACTCTTCCAGACTATAAGGACGTAGATCGTTAAGTGTATGATGTATCTCAACAAACTCTTCCAGACTATAAGGACGTAGATCGTTTAGTGTATGATGTATCTCAACAAACTCTTCCAGACTATAAGGACGTAGATCGTTTAGTGTATGATGTATCTCAATAAACTCTTCCAGACTATAAGGACGTAGATCGTTTAGTGTATGATGTATCTCAATAAACTCTTCCAGACTATAAGGACGTAGATCGTTTAGTGTATGATGTATCTCAATAAACTCTTCCAGACTATAAGGACGTAGATCGTTTAGTGTATGATGTATCTCAATAAACTCTTCCAGACTATAAGGACGTAGATCGTTACGTGTATGATGGATCCCAACAAACTCTTCCAGACTATAAGGACGTAGATCGTTAAGTGTATGATGTATCTCAACAAACTCTTCTAGAATATGAGGACGTAGATCGTTACGTGTATGATGGATCCCAACAAACTCTTCCAGACTATAAGGACGTAGATCGTTAAGTGTATGATGTATCTCAACAAACTCTTCCAGACTATAAGGAAGTAGATCGTTAAGTGTATGATGGATCCCAACAAACTCTTCCAGACTATAAGGACGTAGATCGTTAAGTGTATGATGTATCTCAACAAACTCTTCCAGACTATAAGGACGTAGATCGTTAAGTGTATGATGTATCTCAACAAACTCTTCCAGACTATAAGGACGTAGATCGTTTAGTGTATGATGTATCTCAATAAACTCTTCCAGACTATAAGGGCGTAGATCGTTAAGTGTATGATGTATCTCAACAAACTCTTCCAGACTATAAGGACGTAGATCGTTAAGTGTATGATGTATCTCAACAAACTCTTCTAGACTATGAGGACGTAGATCGTTACGTGTATGATGGATCCCAACAAACTCTTCCAGACTATAAGGACGTAGATCGTTAAGTGTATGATGTATCTCAACAAACTCTTCCAGACTATAAGGACGTAGATCTTTATGTGTATGATGTATCTCAACAAACTCTTCCAGACTATAAGGACGTAGATCGTTAAGTGTATGATGTATCTCAACAAAATCTTCCAGACTATAAGGACGTAGATCGTTAAGTGTATGATGTATCTCAACAAACTCTTCCAGACTATAAGGACGTAGATCGTTAAGTGTATGATGTATCTCAACAAACTCTTCCAGACTATAAGGACGTAGATCGTTAAGTGTATGATGTATCTCAACAAACTCTTCTAGACTATGTGGACGTAGATCGTTACGTGTATGATGGATCCCAACAAACTCTTCCAGACTATAAGGACGTAGATCGTTAAGTGTATGATGTATCTCAACAAACTCTTCCAGACTATAAGGACGTAGATCGTTAAGTGTATGATGTATCTCAACATACTCTTCCAGACTAATAGGACGTAGATCGTTAAGTGTATGATGTATCTCAACAAACTCTTCCAGACTATAAGGACGTAGATCGTTAAGTGTATGATGTATCTCAACATACTCTTCCAGACTAAAAGGACGTAGATCGTTAAGTGTATGATGTATCTCAACAAACTCTTCCAGACTATAAGGACGTAGATCGTTAAGTGTATGATGTATCTCAACAAACTCTTCCAGACTATAAGGACGTAGATCGTTAAGTGTATGATGTATCTCAACATACTCTTCCAGACTAAAAGGACGTAGATCGTTAAGTGTATGATGTATCTCAACAAACTCTTCCAGACTATAAGGACGTAGATCGTTAAGTGTATGATGTATCTCAACAAACTCCTCCAGACTATAAGGACGTAGATCGTTAAGTGTATGATGTATCTCAACAAACTCTTCCAGACTACAAGGACGTAGATCGTTACGTGTATGATGGATCCCAACAAACTCTTCCAGACTTCAAGGACGTAGATCGTTACGTGTATGTTGCATCTCAATCGTACTCCCAAAGCGTTTCAAGTCCGACTTCCTTTTTATTTCAAAGATATTGATATTACTACGACAAATTTGTTTACGAAAGACTCTGACTTTGGGTGGGTGATAAATACCTTACTAACTGTAGGGGCTCGGAAATTATAAAGACGTGTGCAATGCCTATTTTGGATGTCAGGGAAGGACGGGCGACTAAATGTAATTAAATGTAAACTTAGGAGAATAAGAGTATTTTTAAAAATAATTTTTAACACTCATTATTTTTACTACTAAACATAGAAATGATTCATACAAGCATCTTAGTGTTTTCCTTTGATGAGTTGCAAGTTTGCCTAACTCATCTTCGGTATTATCATTGATATGGTATTATACATAGGGAAGGCAACGATATATCGGAAATATCGATAAGTATGTTTCGATATATCGATATATTAGTATCGATATTTTCGTTCGATAATATGGCCATTTCGATATTTTTGTCCGATATATCATATGACTAACTATTGACGCTATTCTATTTCTTCAAAATATCACGATTCGAAAAAACACATTTAAATTGTCTCTTATGCGTAAAAAACATGCATTTAAAGTGTTGAGTGGAAGAGAGGACTTCGTAGTCCTAACTCCGCCTTTAAATAAAGACATTCATTCATTCATTTAAATGATAATGTAACTTTATTTAGGTTTTTTACGTGAAGTTAACTCACTAAAATGTAGTTATTACACTATTCATTTATAATTAACACAATACTTAATTAATCCTATTTTGAATCTTTTTCATTCAACCCCAGAGACCACAGCTTATTTCGTGTAGATAAACGTATTTAATTTTTACATTCAATAACTATTCTAAATAGTGACAGCAAATCATGAGTGTAATTTTGGTCATGACAAAAGAGTTATTGCATAATTTTAAACGGATAAATCGTTTACTATTAGATATATCGATTACCCGATATAAAGATATTTTTCTTTCGAATATAGATAGATCGATATTTGATTTTCGATGTATCGATAGTTCGATATATCTATCTATTGAAAAAAAATTTTTCCACTGCTAATTATAGACATAATTAAACGCCTTCAGTTGCAGAGATAGTCAATATAGGTACTGTAGCCAGATTGCGGTCACCGGATTGAAGGCGCGCTGATCGCTGTACAAGTAGTAAATTTTGACCTTAGCTTTTTATTCTAATTTAAATTGTATTCTACCTAAATAATATCTGTATGAGTATGAATATGTATAATTATATTATCTCAAATACCGAGGCCCAATACACTGTCTAATAAAAGGCTACAAAGAATAGGCACAAACGTTCCCCCATATTAAACACTAAAAATTCAAAGCTTTGAAAATTATCTGTTTGATTCCTAAACATAACTTTGCCATAACCCAAAAACACACGGTTTTTACTGAAATATTTTAAATTATAATTTACATATTTTCTGAAAATTGAATCAAAATCGTTAGAGCCGTTTTTGAGAAAACTCAATTTTTGTATGTTTTTGCCCATACAAATAAAAAAACTAAAATTTCATAAAAGTGAAAAAGAGTTTGGATATTTTGGCTAAATACACCTGCATACCAAATTTCATAAAAAATGATCCATCCGTTTGGTCTCCAGCGAACTTCACGTACACACAGATAGACACACATACGGACAGCAACCAACATATCTTTTCGAAAAAACCCTTTTTGGGTTCAGGGACCCTAAAATGGATTTTAAGAGCAACTTATAAAAAATTTTGTTTGACGATCACAATACTTTCTCTATGCTTACGCATATGGGAGAAAGTAAAAAACATTAAAGTGGTTAGTTGCTTGTCTGTACCAAGACATTGTATTCTTTGACATGCTTCTAATGAGTCCTCGAAATGGAATTAATATTCAACACTTTCTAAAACATTTTAAACTGGTTATTTATTTATTATGAATATAATTTTCATTTGATATAAAGTACATGAGGTCACAAGTCTGAGGTTTACCGATGTAGTATCTGGTTAACCTAAATCCTTTTATAAATATATTATAAACCTAACAAACCCGAATTGCGTAGGTTGTAGAAGGTATATTATTTCATAACATGTTAAAAAATATTGTTCCCTGTCTAAATCAACATTAAATGTATCTTTTGATATAATACTATAAATAAGTTACCTTTGCAACGATGATTTCTAGGTTCTATCATTTTCTAGGCGTTCCTAAAAGTTACTAACTTAAATACAGTAGCTATTAAGTTTTTAAGGATGTTTCAATAACATTATTTAATATATTCATATTATTGTCAACCATATTTTCGTTTAGAGAAAATGTTTAAGGTCAGTCTACATCTGCAGTATATTTTGTCTATTTAAACACTTAACACACAGGTTTCTTGTCTGATCTCAACCATATTAATTTACGCCAGTAGGCTTAATAGAAGTGGAATAAATCAAATAAATGCTTTGTGTACCTAGTAGTATTATTACCTATTATTCAATAGTAGTGAAGTTGTTGATCTGATCTTCCACAGTATGAAATGCTGCAAAACATTAAACCAAAAACCTACCACATGTACAGTGTAAGTAACCCACCCACCCACCAACCCATACACGGACAGTGTAAGTAACCTACCCACACATGTACAGTGGAAGTACATACCATTGTACCATTGTACCATTGTACCATTCAATACCATTGTACGTGTATGGGCGGGTGGGTGGGATACTAGGCATGAGGGATATTTCACTAAAAATGTATTTATGAAGAAGGGATTACAAGCTTTAATATTAGTTATTTGAATCCTAAAATTCAAATATTATTAGCTGCTCTTGTCTTAGGTGTTAGATGAGTCACAGGTGGTAGAGACTGAATGTTCAGTTAGGTAATGTGGACAGTTGTGACTAAAATAAGCAGTCACCCATACACCACCCCACTGCCCATTGACACACCCGCACACCCATACATGCATAGTGGCATTGGCCGTAACGAGGACGGACTAGATCCTTTAATCCCACTAAACTGTGTACTGAAGCACAAAATGATCTATTAACGAACAGATAATCTGTATAAACTAGAAGATACGCCTGCACGCTTCGCGTGCCAAACACATCAATCGCTGCGCTTGTCACGCCTCGGCCTTCGGCCTCGGCATCTGACTTTTAAATTCAATTATTAGTTATTAAAACATCAATATTAGTAAAATCATAATATTTATGTTTATTTAAGTAGCTCTCTCAGTGGATCTGATTTGAAACCTGTTTATAGTATAAAAATAAACACGCAACGTTATTACTTGGTCTACATCAAAAGTTTACATTTAAACTTCCACTGAATCAATCAAACTTACTCTATCTAACATTAAGAAAGACCTTTAACTCAATTCTCATTGATCTTTAACTTCATTATTTACATTCCAACAGATGTTGCATATGTATCATAATCATTATTTGAATTTAAACAGCTGTTACTTTTTGACTAATTTAAAGCTCCCCCCAGGTTATTCTTATGGCCGAAAATTTAATTTGAGGACTTCCAGTGACCTTCAGGGTAAAAATAAAATTTTTAAGTTACTGTTATTTTAATAGCTTTTTTTAATAATAAACTTTTTTGAAATATTCAGCTATTTATTTTTAAATGTTGTCATTTTAAAACGACTAGAGATATTTTAGCAATTTCATATATTATTTTTTCCAATAATTAACTGAGTAAGACTGCCAAGTTTCAAATCATTTCCTCAATGTGCTATGAAGATATAAATATTTTTATGAAAAACACAAACGGACACACAGAGAGAAAACAAACCATTGTAGGACATGTGCTTGTTTTCGTTGTCTACTATCACTCTCTGAAGTTGTGCCAATCTCTCACAAAACACCCTGTATAAGGAAGATAAAATCACAAAACAACTAAAAGTAGGACAGTATATTAGACATTGAATTGTCTTTGGGGCAATATTTGTCATGTTGAGAATAATCTTATGAAATTAAAGCTTACAAAACGAAATTATGAGTAATATAACTAAGTAATATAACTATGTCGTCTTGCTAAGGTACATAATGCACTTTTACTAAATGAAATAAATCAGCATTTCTAAGTGTAATGATTTATTCAAACTAGATGAAATAATGTACTTTCATCAAGTTCAATAATGGAGTCACACTAAATGAAATCACGTAATTTTTCTAAGTGATGTAAAGTAGTGTTATTAATTGAAATAATGTAATCGTTCTGACTTGACTAATGTAGTTTTACTAAACGAAATAATGTAATTATGATATTTGAAATAAATGCATGGTACTGAATAGAATAGAATATTTTTGGTTAGTGAAATAAAGTATTGGTACTAAATGAAATTACGTTCTTTTGCAAAGTTAGTTAGTGTACATAATGATAGAAGAAATAGTTTAGTTTTTGTAAGATAAATTAGTGCAATAAATGATACAATGTCTTCTTACTGAAATTATTTAGTTATTTTAGCTGAGATAAAGTAGTGTACAAAAAAGTACAATGTCAACTTAATAAAATGTTTTAGTTTTGGATAAGTGAAATAAAGTAGTGTACAATGTATTTTTAATGAAATGGTTTAGTTTTTGTAAGTGAGATAAAGTAGTGCACTAAATGATACAATGATGTCTTACTGAAATGGTTTAGTTTTGGATAAGTGAGATAAAGTAGTGCACTAAATGATACAATGATGTCTTTCTGAAACGGTTTAGTTTTGGATAAGTGAGATAAAGTAGTGTACAAAATAATACAATCTTTCTGAAATATTTAGTTTTGGAAGGTAACATAAAGTAGTGCACTAAATGATACAATGATGTCTTACTGAAATGGTTTAGTTTTGGATAAGTGAGATAAAGTAGTGCACTAAATGATACAATGATGTCTTACTGAAATGGTTTAGTTTTGGATAAGTGAGATAAAGTAGTGCACTAAATGATACAATGTCGTCTTACTGAAATGGTTTAGTTTTGGATAAGTGAGATAAAGTAGATTACTAAATGAAACAATGTCGTCTTTCTGAAATATTTAGTTTTGGATAAGTGAGATAAAGTAGATTACTAAATGATGCAATGTCGTCTTACTGAAATAGTTTAGTTTTGGATAAGTGAGATAAAGTAGATTACTAAATGAAACAATGTCGTCTTACTGAAATGGTTTAGTTTTGGATAAGTGAGATAAAGTAGATTACTAAATGAAACAATGTCGTCTTACTGAAATGGTTTAGTTTTGGATAAGTGAGATAAAGTAGATTACTAAATTATACAATGTTGTCTTACTGAAATGGTTTAGTTTTGTTAGGTGACGTAAAGTAGTGTACACAATAATATAACGTGGTCTTGTTGAAATAATGTAGTTTTAATATGTCAATAAATGTATTCTCATGAAATGAAAGAATCTAGTTTAACTAAATGAAAACTTATATTTACTAATTTAAATTGAACATTATACCTTCAATATACACTGACCAAATGAAAAATGAATTCTAATTAAGTAAGCAAATGATACCTAACTGTACCGACTACATATCCATTTTGTACTAGACTTTAAAAAGTCATACAATATAATAATTCATACAAGATGTCAACAATAGATCGCAGCATGACCTGTAGTGGTGGAGGGAGGGGCGACGTGAGACTTCATCCAGCCAGTAGCTTTGGCTTAGCTAATAAACTATTTTATTAAAACTGCAATAAAGTGGATAAATGAGTGTCAGGTACAGAGGGAGAGATAATCCGGGGTCGGAGATGTAATTAAACAGTGTGATACAAAGAAAGGGCGGGCGCGAAGGGCGCCCCGGCACAATGGCAGACGTGACAAGATTTGATTAAACTGACACAATGGTATATTGGCATATCGGCCACCTGTCCCCTGGTAGCGGGTATGTGCTGTATTGTGCCCCCACCCACCCCACGAGGGGGTGTCGGGGCTACATCAACATATCAATACCGCGTCTCACGTCAGGGCAGTGTTGAATATTTACTAAACAGGTCGACACGGCGAGTAGGCGTTGATTAGTAACAAATAGACAGAGGTACGTAAACAGGCCCTGCTGCAGCAAGGGATGTTTTAACACTGACTGGCGAAACAAGTAGACCGTGAAATATGATATATTTGCTGTAGACCCACGCTTGTGCATGTATTAACTGCGACTATCTTCAAAATAAAATAATATAACTAAATTAACAAAATTTAATCAGTAGATTGTCTGAGCAACTAAGCAACCATTTTGTTCGATTTCTATTTTTCAGATATTTTTTGTAAAAAAGAACAATTAAATTTCTCCACGGAGGTGACACTTGAATGAGGGAGTAAATCTCACCCAACACTTGTCAAAAATTGTCCCAATCAAGTCCCCATTACCCCGCAGATTGTGAGCACTAACAACGGCGCACGCTACTCTAGCGAGAACCGAACGGTCGTTAACTACGATCGAGTACGACGTCTCGTTGACAAGTGTTCATTCAAACGCCTCCGTACGGATTGATCATATTGTTCGACATTTAGTCTGTAATTGCCACAGTGTTAGTGAGCCCAATTAAAGCCTCGCCCTCGGGGCGAGTGAATTCACAGGTTCGTATCCCTCATACCCACTACTTGGAGCCATTATGTGCCCCTAAATGCCGTCGTTTACCGACTCTACACACTTGCCTTTATTGACAGACCTTTACATTTACCCACCGTTCCATTCCTCTGCTAATATCGCGAGTGTTATTGTAAACGGAACTGTTTTCAGTAAGTGGTTTCTTTTATTTGCATAAATCGAATGAGTTAACTCTGCTTTTCAAATAATTTTGTGATTAATCGTTGCTGTTTTGTCAATTGCAACGTTCTGTTTAAGAGGAACGAGAACCTTTCAGTTTTAAACTCTCTCGAATTTTACTATTCAAATTGAATGCTACAGATTTGTAGAGCCATTACTGGTTAATGGTATTAAACTTTTATTATAAAAGAGAGCCAATAAAAACATAAGACTGAATAATTTACTTCCAAATATTGTAAAATAATAAAAAATGGTATAGTTCTGCTTAATAACTAAAAATATTTTCTAGTGACAGTAAAATTAAATATATTTAATACATGCTTTTTAAAAAAATTCATTAAAAAACAATAAGGTCTTCGTTGTAAGAAAATTAACTTATGTTCTCAATTAGCATATTATGTGCTTCTAGGAATACAAAACAAGCGATTGTTACACAACACAAATGTATTACAATATAACTAAAAATTAACTATTTATGAAAATAAATTTTGAAATATTTCCTCACCAAAATGAAAAGCTTGAATGCTGGAAGTTATCAAATGTTAGATGAAAAATATTTAAATCCATTTTTTGTTAATGCTTTGAAAATAATTGCACTGAACAAAATCATTTTTTTGTTTGGTGATTCTTCCACTTGATTTTACGTCGAATTATGAGATTTTTACTCATGAACGCGTATTTTCTAAACTGTCTCAATGGGACATCAGTATAAAAAAATATATTACAACACAAAATAAATATTATTCCACAAATTCTGCGAAAGTTACTAGCCAGCGTATATTTAAATAAGACGTTTCTTGTTAAAACCATCAAAATAATAATAAAACCCACCAATAAATTAGAAATACTTAATAAAACTGCATTATAAAAGTGTTGTTCAACATAATAAAAACATAAAACGATAACAATTATTGTTACCTTAGCTCTAAACAAAATTCAATGTAAATTTATTTAAATTTGAGGAAGACTGTTAAATAAATTGTTTTTTTTTTTACCTGAAAGCGTACAGTGATAAAAAAGTTTCCCTTGTGATACTTATTATATGAAAAACAATCCACTTATAAACTACTATTTTTCTGATAATGTAATTTCATTGCTATATTGTTATACAAAACCAGCTTTATTGTTATAAACTTCTAACAAACTATATCTAAATTGTTTGTTTATGATCAAATTTACCCTTGTTTGGTATCCTTAGTCTTATTTTTTATATACTGTACTTCTCAAATATTTGATCAAATTTTGTAAATTATGATTCGTGTAAAAAAGTTAGTTTATCCAGTGGGGAAGATAGTAGGTAACTCATTACGGAAACAGCTGCGGACGTCTCAGAGAGCCGGTGAATCTACCGGGCCAGTCCCAGGTAGCCGCGGGCCTGGAAACAGGTTACCAGACTATACATACAGACTGTACATATAAACATAATAATCATTCTTTGGTCAAACACAATTTTTAAAGTCAACAGTTGGTGACCCTTAATTCAATAGAAGATATTGAATGGTTCATTTGTTATTAGAATTAAAGAAACGCTCAACTTTGATTTGTAACAAAGACCACATTCGTTCATTTATACTCATTAGATAACCACATTCTCTAAGTAATAAGTAGATTTTAATAGTTTTACTAAAAGACTAATTTGATTCGATGTTTATTTATTACATACTGCAAGTAAATTGATCATTCAAACTCAGTTAGACGAAACCAAGGAATCATGATGTGTAATATAGTTTTTAATATATATTGAAAACCTTAAGAGTCTGCAGAGGTAGTCACCATATTGGATTTAATCCCACAAGAGCAAGGTTAAATGCTAAACAGTACTATGACTTAACGATTTGTGGGAAAGTTATAATTTTTACATAGTTTAAAAGACCATAAAAGTTAAAAATGGATCCACTTTTTAATTTTCAAAAAGATTTATCAGGGATGAAATAAAAATATTGAGTCTTAATTTATTAGTTTGTGATTTTTATAAAAATAAAAATTAACAATCAACATTTAAAAAAGTGAACACACTACTAACTTTACGCACTTTTAAACGACGTTAAAATTATAATTTTCTGTCAAACTATTAAGTCAGAGTGTTGTACCACATTTAAAATTGCTGTTATGTCATATAAATCCAATATGGTAACAACATTTGCAGACTCTTAAAAATAATCTGTTCAGGAAAAGTATAACTACTTACTTTGGAAACAACTGAACACACAAAAGAAAGTCAAAAGCAAAATAATGCAATGAACCAACAATTTTAAGCAGCATGTGTTACAATAAATCTCCAGTTCGTCACAATAAGATTTCTTCACGCTGAAAATAGAATAAAAAAGGCGAGGAGTTGTGGAGGAATGACATGCCTAATGACTGCCGTGTTACATGTGCAGGAGTATTGGAAGACATTCCGAGCTCGCAGCTACATGCCTTCGTGGAAATTAAAGACAGACCCGACAGTACTAATGACGTCTTTAACTCATCCCGGGAATGCGGCGTTTAATAGAACTCGGAAATCGAAAACAATTATCCCGTATTGGGGGGGGGGAGGGGAAGCCCTTCCATTGTCAAGTGTCTGGCCGAACTAGATTTTGGGGGGAAAAGGTTAATTTAAAAGTGATCTCTAACATGTTTATTTTAGATACTTTGCGATCTTAAATAGTGAAATCTGACGATTCGGTAGGGACCATTAACTGAATTCTCGTTACTATGTACATTTATATAGATCAGGGAATATCACCCAATAGTTGGAACAAAATCTTACAGCCAATCGACTGTCTGAAGAAGAACTCGGGCATTTGTACTGTTAAAAATATGGTATACGGTAAATAGGACGGCATTTCCACTTGCCTTATAACCAATTATTTAGAAATAAAACTTGATGATTCCTCTTGGATCACCAAGCTTATGACATGAGATTTAATATTGTCAATGGATTAAGGCAATTTTAATTGTAATTTTTTATTCTATTTTCAGCGTGAAGAGATCTTATTATGACAAACTGGAGATTTATTGTAACACGTGCTGCTTAAAATTGTTGGTTCATTGCATTATTTTCCAAGGATAAATGAGTTAGTAATCTTTTTTATAGTAATAACACATTGGCCATGTTAACAACCAGTTGAACCCTCACGTGTCCAAAACAGCCTTCAGGCTCAAACATGCAACACTTAAAAGAAATGTGGTTTACTGGCTGAGTGTGAGTTAGGTCAAACAGTCATTATTGATTTCAGCATCCTTAGAAACCGGCCATTATTGTTGTCGTAAAAATATAGGTGGCGAAGCCTGTTTGCAATGCTAGCACATCTAACCACTGAATCACATACTCCAAAGTATGAGTAAACAAATGGATCTCTTGATCGAAAGGTGTACTATGGAACTCTTACACCAATAGTCTCAACTGAACCAGCGTGACCATGAAACACTCTGTAAATATATTGCAGTTCAGTCACAGCTAGGCAAGCTAATAAGGTTGATAAATTCAGTTCTCTAAGAGTTACCACTTCACCAAGCTCCGGAAACTTCCACTCCATCCAAGAGAGGAATTTCCTCTGGACGGCCTCGACGGCTGCATTTGTGTACACCCAGTCCGCATTTCATATAGCAGTGGCATACTCAAGGTGACTTCGGACTAAGGACTTGTACAGTGTTAAACAAATCGGCTTAACGCTGAAATACCTGGTGATGACGAGACTCAAGTTTCTCATAGATTTTGATACAACCCCGTTTACGTGTTCAAATACGATTATCGTGAAGTCTACAAGGACAACAAGATCGTGAACAGCACGCTCTCTTTGGATTCTACAGCCACTAATGTCATAAAAGAAGAATAACGTGTACTCGTGAACGAAACCACCACTGTTTTGCTAAGGTTGAGTGGCATGTAGGGCCTAATTGCCTTTGGCTCACCTCACAGCCGAATCGATACAAGATTTAAGAGCCAGATGGTTCTTAATATCTCTTTTATTAGCAATCTGCATAGATATTTTAATATCGTCGGCATAGAAATAATCTGCACAGTTCAGGAAAGATGTAAGTCGTTATTAAATAACAATAAAAACAAAGGTCCCAAGGTAGACCCTTGTGGTACTCCTGAACTGGCAACAAAGTTCTCTAAATACATACCGCCCAATCGCACTTTAAATGTCCTACACAAGAGGTAAGATTTTTTACACTGAATAAGATCCGGGGAGAATCTAAAGGAAGGGTGCTTCTTTAAAAATAAATGCTGAGGAAGCTTGTCGAACGCTGAGACCCATCCCCCCCACCAAACTGGAAAGCGTGCCAACTGGGGGATGGCTCAAAATCAGTCAAGCGATGGGATCACGGGTGGCAGTTGGAGGGTCAAAGTAAAACTCGGCAGCTGAGTAAAACTAATTTATTTCCAAGCCAAAAAAATGCAAAACTGACAGGCGGAAGGCCACAATATAAATGGGCAGAGGGCCACAATATCAATTCGCACTTAAATAAATAACAAGAAACACTAAAATTAACAAGATAACGACAAAAGCTACAAAACAACGAACGCTACAAATACCAAAATTAACAAATACAGCTACATGGCCTATCTGCAGCCTAGCCTGAGACACCCTAAACGTAAGAAATTAAAGACCAAATTAAAAATGAAATTCAAACTAAATAGATAGGCTAGGCTATTGTCAAAGAACAAACAAAAGAATAGTAAATCGTTAACTCCAACTGAAAAGGCTCAATAAACATTATACAGAACTACAATTGAGTATAAAACAAGATATAATAAGGCAATTAATGGTAACATTGAGCACGTGGCTCGAACCTAGGTTAACAAATATCTAGACAAAGAATACAACTTTAACAATGCCCTGAAAATGACAAATAAACCAGAATATTATTATTCAAACAAAGTATTTTCACCAAAAGGGTGATTAGATATTAGAAATTACAAAATGAACACTTACGTTTATGGAGTCTCTAGCCGGGCATATTTTTACTCGAGGCGGAGAACAAGTCAAATGACGGCCAACCTGACAGACCAGAGCTGGAACAAGGAACGAACGAGTCCGAGCCAACGGCCACCAAAGTAAGCGAATCGCCGGGCACGAGCGGTCTCAGGCAGCCCGGCAGACCACGACGAAAGTAACGAAACGTACCGGTCAAACGACCCAGTACAACGCCTTCTGAAAATGTAAATAAATGTGGTATCAACCTGAACTCGACGCTCGACCGCAGGACTAGTGACTGCAAGAAACGAGGACAACAATTTTTCATGATGAGGAGATATAAGATGACAGACTCTCTTGTACAAAAAGCTATGTACAACCTATTCAAATATCTTAGGAACTACACATAGAACAGACATTGGTCTAAAATTAGACAGATTCCTAGGTCCTTTTTATGGAATCGGCGTTTACTATTGCTGTCTTCCAGACCGAAGGAAATTCTCCAGTTATTAAACTCAAGTTGAGTAATGAAGAATTATGTCACGAACTCTTTTGATAACAAAAGATGGAATATTATCAATACAGATCAAAACAAGTCGCTAAGCGTGTCTTTAAACTTCTGATGGCGTATTGAGCGTCGTCAACAGTTAGTTATGAAGGGAATGTCAATAACTGAAATGTTGCCTCTTTAAGGTGGATGTATAATATCAGGTTCTGCATTCAGTTGCACATGATTAAAAGTTTGACAAACAGACTTCAAGTATTCGCCGAATTTTGATCACAGCACAGCGGCATCGGTACAAAACTTGTCTTCGATGTTCACTGCTTGGATGGAAGAGGAATCGTCTCTTAATTGGTTAAAATATTTCCAGAAGTTAGTGGGTTTTGACTTCAGATCGCGACCATGCTCCGTTCTGCAGCGATCTAATTCCACTTTGACACCTCTCCCCAGTGCCCAATAAACCTCCTACTGGTCTGTATCACCTGAAAGCTTACATTTCTTACGAGCAGAACGTTTCTTCTTGAGTAACCTTATTTAGTCAGGTGAGAACCAGTTATAACTCTCTGTCGTTTCAGTGGTATATTATTTTCCATTAACTCAATAATAGCTGAATTAAAGGCCTTGGCATCTGCATTAACAGTAGTGCAAAGAGAAACATCGGTCCAGTAGTACAAAGAAAGGTAATTTGTTTATAACAAGTTAATATGTTTCTCATATACATTTGTACAAGTATAATGACAGTTTTGATCCGTTGATAAGTATCGTGTAAAACCACTGTCAGAAACAGAGCACATCTAGAAATATATATCTCATATACATTTGTACAATTATAATGACAGTTTTGATCCGTTGATAAGTATCGTGTAAAACCACTGTCAGGAACAGGGCACATCCATAAATATATTTCTCATATACATTTGTACAAGTATAATGACAGTTTTGATCCGTTGATAAGTATCGTGTAAAACCATTGTCAGGAACAGGGCACATCCATAAATATGTTTCTCATATGCATTTGTACAAGTATAATGACAGTTTAGATCAGTTGATAAGTATCGTGTAAAACCACTGTCAGGAACAGGGCACGTCCATAAATATATTTCTCATATACATTTGTACAAGTATAATGACAGTATAGATCCGTTGATTAGTATCGTGTAAAACCACTGTCAGGAACAGGGCACGTCCATAAATATATTTCTCATATACATTTGTACAAGTATAATGACAGTTTTGATCCGTTGATTAGTATCGTGTAAAACCACTGTCAGGAACAGGGCACGTCCATAAATATATTTTCTATCCTATATCTTCAGCTATTGCTATTAAGATACACGCTGAGTGTTGATACGATCTGAGGCCTGCTAGTAATACTTTATATCCTCCCACAGTATTACTTCCAGGTTCTCCGGACAACGCGTACCCTCGTCACCCCACCAAACCGCCTGGGGTCGTGACCCTGCAACATAAAATCACACAAGTATCTAGGGGCTCTTGTCAGTTTTTTAGCCCCCGACAGAAGGCCAGGGCGGGCTGGCCGAAGGATTAGCGCCCGGCGTTAGTAATTTCCGGCCTCCAAAGTCGCTACTATATCATTAGTTGTTTTACATTTCCATTTGTAGCAGATTATCCTTTGTAAGACTTGCAGTTCGTTGGGTCGGGGTGTGAAGGGGAGGGGCGTAGTTTTTATGTGGATGGTGCATGATATTTTAGGTACATAGGCTACCGATATATCGTATGAATTATATCATATTTAAGTAGATTATTTCCTGTTACAAAGATATTTTTTTAACTTTTTTTGATGCACGATGTTTTTTAAAATTTGTGCTTACCTTCATGAAATTTGTCAACTCGTATATATTTTCAACGTGTCTGGTTTGCAAGTTTGAGCAAATATTTCATGTAAATTTACCTTTATAACATGTATGAGTTTTTAAACTATAAATGATATTTTTAAGTTTATGACAGTTTATTAAGACATTTTTTATATTAAGACACAGACATATCTAAGACACAGTTTATTAAGACATTTTTATGAGTGGAAACAAGGGAGGCATAATTACAGTAGTAGGCCAATCAATAGAACGACAGTTTAAAAAGAATAAAACAACACGTTTAATTGATTTATATAGAGAAAGCGTTTGGCAATGTTAGCTGGACAATACTATATAATATTTCATGAATATAAAAAGAAGGGATTACATTTTTGGGTAGACGAATAATTTAACAATTTTACAAACGTAAGGCTGGTTGGAGTGTTTAGTTGAGGTGAGTCTGAAGAAGAGGCAAACATTAATAAAGGCGTTAGGCAAGGGCGCCCTCTTTCACCAGATTTATTAATTTTCTTTTACAAAAAACAATTGACAGAATAAGAGAACATATACATATTGGAGTAATGAGAATAATAATAATAATAATAATAATTCTTTTAATGCAAACAAACATTTAACATAAATGTATCACAATCGTCAGGTGGTAAATAAATATATAAATATAGACAAATAAAACATATAGACAAATAAAACATTCATTCACATCAAGGTCGCAATCAAACATACAAAGATATTTCATACATTCTTAGTCTAATGGTGATTAGTCACTCAGATACAGTCCACAATCTCAGTTTTGAACTTTATTACAATTAATTTTTAATTTGCCCAGCGGCCAGTCATAAACTCATCAACTGAATAAAATGATTTTGACAACAAAAATCGTTTCAAACGAGTTTTAAATATATTCGGAGAGTTAATATTTTTAATGCTTTCGGGAAGCTTGTTAATTAGCCCAACGCCAAACACCTGGGGTAGATGATCGGTTACCGTTAGTCTGTGATGTTGAATTCTAAAGTTGTACCTGCCTCTCGTCTCATACTGGTGAACGCCTCTTCCCTGAGTCAGATCTACACCCGATCTACAGTGCAGAACTACATCAAGTACGTAGAGGCTGGGCAGGGTCAACAAACCAAGCTCCCCGAAAGTTGCTCTACACGACTCTCTGTAACCTAGTTTGCCAATAATGCGGACTGCTTTTTTTTGGAATTTAAATACTCTCTCAGAAGATAATGATCATGATCAAATTCGCTGTTGACAGACAATAGCGAGGACATGCAGAATAATGGAAATAGTAATGAAGCAGGGTTATGGAATGAACATAAACAGAATAAAGACGTAGGTAATTGTGTGCAGTAGGGACGAAGGAGAACAAGTTGATCTAAACTACTGCTACCAAACGAGAAAAGAAGTTTAATTGTTTAGGGGATTGTAATGTTGTATTGTTCACAGTATTTTTATTACCAGCTCTTCAATAATTCACTCGTTTCACTGTGTTATAAACATGCGATAATGTCAAACACCTGATTGCATGCCACACACCAAGACGTACACCCACCCGCCCACCCACACTTGTACAGTGGTATTGACCCACCCGCCCACCCATACCCGTACAGTGGTATTGACCCAACCGCCCACCCATACATGTACAGTGGTATTGACCCAACCGCCCACCCATACACGTACAGTGGTATTGACCCACCCGCCCACCCACACATGTACAGTTGTATTGACCCAACCGCCCACCCATACACGTACAGTGGTATTGACCCACCCGCCCACCCACACATGTACAGTGGTATTGACCCAACCGCCCACCCATACACGTACAGTGGTATTGACCCAACCGTCCACACAACACGTACAGAGTGGTATTGACCCACTCGTCCACCTAACATGTACAGTGGTATTGACCCACTCGTCCACCCAACACGTATAGTGGTATTGACCCACCCGCCCACCCACACACGTACAGTGGTTTTGACCCTCCCGCCCACCCACACATGTACAGTGGTATTGACCCAACCGCCCACCCATACACGTACAGTGGTACAGGACATCAGCAAACTTACCTTAGAAGACAAGTTCACAAACACCAGAGTAGTAGTAACATACACAAAATAAATGCATAATCTCACAAATTTTTAATGCCTTACATGTACAGTGGATTGACCCACCTGCCCACCCTTACACGTACAGTGGTATTGACCCACCCTTACACGTACTGTGGATTGACCCACCCACCCACCCTTTCACGTACAGTGTTAATGACCCACTCGCCCACCCTTACACGTACAGTGGATTGAGCCAACCGCCCATCCTTACATGTACAGTGTTAATGACCCACCCACCCACCCTTACACGTACTGTGGGTAACAGTACCACCGTACGTATATAGGTGGGCGGGTGGGTCAGTACCACCGTACGTGTATGGGTGGGCGGGTGGGTCAGTACCACTGTACGTATATGGGTGGGTATATGGGGGGGTGGGTGGGTTGTTACCTTTGCCTGATGAGGTTCTGTTGTTTGGGTTGAATCTTATATAGTGATTGTTTTGAATTGGTTTATCTTCAGGTTGAAATATTAGCATAAATCTTTTGGATGTTGGCGTATTCTTCAGTAGTGGTGCAAATTAGGTGTGGTTCTGCTGCTCTGAATATGGTAATATGATCTGCGAACCATTTAGCATACATACACAATGGTGATGACTCTCCTACCCACCCAGACACATACAGTAATAGTGACCCACCCATAAACGTTCTGTGGCCCACTGACCCACCCATACAAATACAGTGGACGTGCGGGGAGTATGGATTATCCACCCGCCCACCCATACACGTACAATGGTACTGACCCACCCGCCCACCCATACACGTACATTGGTACTGACCCACCCATACACGTACAATGGTACTGACCCACCCGCCCACCCATACATGTACAATGGTACTGACCCACCCGCCCACCCATACAAGTACAATGGTACTGACCCAACCGCCCACCCATACACGTACAATGGTACTGTTATGGGTGTATACTTGTGGGGTTGTTCATCGAACAGCAATATAGATATCATCCAAAGATTTCAATCAAAAACACTACGAAACAATCACGTACAGTGGTACCCACCCGCCCACCCATACACATACAGTGGTATTGACCCACCCATCCATACACATACAGTGGTATTAACCCACCCGCCCACCCATGCACATACAGTGGTATTGACCCACAAGCCCGCCCATACACGTACAGTGGCATTGACCCACCCGCCCACCCATACACGTACAGTGGCATTGACCCACCCGCCCACCCATACACGTACAGTGGTATTAACCCACCCACCCACCCATAAACGTACAGTGGCATTACCCACCCACCCGACCACCCATACACGTACAGTGGCATTGACCCACCCGCCCACCCATACACGTACAATGGCATTAACCCACCCACCCACCCATAAACGTACAGTGGCATAATCAGTGATAATTTCCACTGTACGCGTATGCGTGGGCGGGTGGGTCATTTCCACTGTACATCAATACCACCGTACACATATGGGTGAGCGGGTGGGTCAATACCTCCTCCGTACATGTATGGGTGGGTGGATGGGTCAATACCCGTACGCGTCTTTGTGTGGCTTGTGCTGGGAATGACGGAGAAGAAAGTGAAGATGATCAAGCCTAAGATCTGTGACAGTAGAATCTTTTTATCAAGTTGAGTATCAATACCACTGTACATGTATGGGTGGGCGGGTGGGTCAATACCACTGTACGTGTATGGGTGGGCGGGTGGGTCAATACCACTGTACGTGTAAAAGGAGAGTTTCAAAACTGCTGTCAAATAATTATTCTCTTTATGTGATGTTAGACTGTTATAGACACAATACGTGTATGGGTGGGCGGGTGGGTAAGTACCACAGTACGTGTATGGGTGGGCGGGTGAGTGTAAGTGTAAATGTAAATTAAAATGTAAATGTCTGGGCGAAGTATTCATGGTGACTTCCTTCATGGCCCGTCACGTGGCTATGAAAAAAAGAGAAAAAAAGTTAAATATGTCTAAATGTTTGGTATAGGGACATGTACATAACTGCAAAGTTTAATTACAATTCTTTCGATGGTTGTGAAATTAATAAATATATTCCAGACTTTTGTCCAACCTTGTATATAAGTATAGAACCCTTTCACCTAAATGATACACCCTTTCACCTAAAAGATTACATGAACGGGAGAAGTACAAAGGAGATAAAATATAGAATTGACCAAGCAAAGCTACCTTTTAATAAAAACAGAACTTTGTTGACATCACGAAATATTATTGAAAACTTATATTTGGAGTATAGTATTGTATGGTAGTCAATCTTGATTATAGGAGAGAGAGATAAGAAGAGGCTGCTGGCATTCAATCTGGTGCTATAGAAGAATGATAAGATTGAGCTAGAGGGAAACGAAAACGAACCAGGCAGTTTTTGAGGAAGCTCAAGAACGAAGACAGGTAATGAGAATGATTAAAGAACCAAGAGGCAAGTTTTTTGGACATGATTTAAAAGAATTTAAGAGGGAAAAATTGTGGGGGAAAATCTCAAAAGGAAGCCTCAGCTGGACTACATCAGTCAGATAACAGAGATATGGGATGTGAGGCATATCACCAGCTAAAATGAAGGTGGAGTAGGGGAATGAATGGAGTGCTGTCAACCAAATTTATGGTCGAAAAAAAATAGAAAATGTATTTTTATTTTGGAACGGTTAAAATAATAAATATTACTCATGTAATGCGAAATTGATACAGACTATAAGTACGTGTTACACTGTAACCAGCAGAGATAATGGTTGACGGTTAATGCACGTTACATTATGAACAAAAAGGGTATTAGAAATGTCGTCGTTATCATACGCAGTCATTTTCCAAGACACCCTTTCGTGTCCACGACAGATTTAACATTTTGATGGTATTTATTTTCCAAACGTCTCAACTTCCATTCTCCAAATGTAGATGAGTTAGAGATCTGTTCTTGGCATAGTTCACCTAACTGACAAGTATGGTATTCACTTAAGACATACCACGGTCTATGTGTGGAAGTTTATAACCGGAATGAGCGAGTAGGTATTAGAGTACATACTTGCCGAGTGTTGGGAACTTCCATTCTCCAAATGTAGATGAGTTAGAGATTTGTTCTCGGCATAGCTCATCTCACTGACAAGTACGGTATTAAATCAAGACATACCACGGTCTAAGTTATGTGTGGAAGTTTATAACCGGAATGAGCGAGTAGGTATTAGAGTACATACTTGCCGAGTGTTGGGAACTTCCATTCTCCAAATGTAGATGAGTTTGAGATCTGTTCTCGGCATAGCTCATCTCATTGACAAGTACGGTATTAAATCAAGACATACCACAGTCTAAGTTATGTGTGGAAGTTGGTAACTGGAATGAGCGAGTAGGTATTGAGTACATAGTTGCCGAGTGTTGGGAACATCCATTCTCCAAATGTAGATGAGTTAGAGATCTGTTCTCGGCATAGCTCATCTCACTGACAAGTACGGTATTCACTTAAGACATACCACGGTCTATGTGTGGAAATTGGTAATTGGAATGAGCGAGTAGGTATTAGAGTACATACATGCCGAGAGTTGGGAACTTCCATTCTCCTAATGTAGATGAGTTAGAGATCTGTTCTCGGCATAGCTCATCTCACTGACAAGTACGGTATTCATTTAAGACATACCACGGTCATGTGTGGAAGTTGGTAACTGGAATGAGCGAGTAGGTATTAGAGTACATACTTGCCGAGTTTTGGGAACTTCCATTCTCCAAATGTAGATGAGTTAGAGATCTGTTCTCGGCATAGCTCATCTCGCTGATGAGTACGGTATTCACATAAGACATACCACAATCTATGTGTGGAAGTTTGTAACTGGAATGAGCGAGTAGGTATTAGAGTACATACTTGCCGAGTGTTGGGAACATCCATTCTCCAAATGTAGATGAGTTAGAGATCTGTTCTCGGCATAGCTCATCTCACTGACAAGTACGGTATTCACATAAGACATACCACAATCTATGTGTGGAAGTTTGTAACTGGAATGAGCGAGTAGGTATTAGAGTACATACATGCCGAGAGTTGGGAACTTCCATTCTCCTAATGTAGATGAGTTAGAGATCTGTTCTCGGCATAGCTCATCTCACTGACAAGTACGGTATTCATTTAAGACATACCACGGTCATGTGTGGAAGTTGGTAACTGGAATGAGCGAGTAGGTATTAGAGTACATACTTGCCGAGTTTTGGGAACTTCCATTCTCCAAATGTAGATGAGTTAGAGATCTGTTCTCGGCATAGCTCATCTCGCTGATGAGTACGGTATTCACATAAGACATACCACAATCTATGTGTGGAAGTTTGTAACTGGAATGAGCGAGTAGGTATTAGAGTACATACTTGCCGAGTGTTGGGAACATCCATTCTCCAAATGTAGATGAGTTAGAGATCTGTTCTCGGCATAGCTCATCTCACTGACAAGTACGGTATTCACATAAGACATACCACAATCTATGTGTGGAAGTTTGTAACTGGAATGAGCGAGTAGGTATTAGAGTACATACTTGCCGAGTGTTGGGAACTTCCATTCTCCAAATGTAGATGAGTTAGAGATCTGTTCTCGGCATAGCTCATCTCACTGACAAGTACGGTATTCACATAAGACATACCACAATCTATGTGTGGAAGTTTGTAACTGGAATGAGCGAGTAGGTATTAGAGTACATACTTGCCGAGTGTTGGGAACTTCCATTCTCCAAATGTAG
Source organism: Stictocephala bisonia (assembly GCA_035578905.1). Lineage (NCBI taxonomy): Eukaryota > Metazoa > Arthropoda > Insecta > Hemiptera > Membracidae > Stictocephala > Stictocephala bisonia. The sequence goes on along the minus strand of JAQJVL010000591.1, from coordinate 341,042 downwards.
ATGAGTTAGAGATCTGTTCTCGGCATAGCTCATCTCACTGACAAGTACGGTATTCACATAAGACATACCACAATCTATGTGTGGAAGTTTGTAACTGGAATGAGCGAGTAGGTATTAGAGTACATACTTGCCGAGTGTTGGGAACTTCCATTCTCCAAATGTAGATGAGTTAGAGATCTGTTCTCGGCATAGCTCATCTCACTGACAAGTACGGTATTCACTTAAGACATACCACGGTCTATGTGTGGAAGTTGGTAACTGGAATGAGCGAGTAGGTATTAGAGTACATACTTGCCGAGTGTTGGGAACTTCCATTCTCCAAATGTAGATGAGTTAGAGATCTGTTCTCGGCATAGCTCATCTCACTGACAAGTACGGTATTCACATAAGACATACCACAATCTATGTGTGGAAGTTTGTAACTGGAATGAGCGAGTAGGTATTAGAGTACATACTTGCCGAGTGTTGGGAACTTCCATTCTCCAAATGTAGATGAGTTAGAGATCTGTTCTCGGCATAGCTCATCTCACTGACAAGTACGTGTTGGGAATGTGTATTCTCTAGATGTAAACTAGTTTGAACTTGTTTGCAGGCATTTCTCATTCTATGCAAGGACATTACCAAGCTGTTCTGAGTGGAATTCCCACGGTTGTTTCATGTATGAACATAAACTCGCGATGTGAGATGGTACATGGAAATGTTTATTGAATTTTCTCTCGAAAATAGACGTGGTACTATAGCGTTTCAATAAATGGGCTATTGTTTTGTACAAAAACTAAAATTCTTTAAAGTATTGGTTTTTTAAAACTATTAAAAATTGGTAAGTTTTAAAAATATATTTTAGATGTTCTAAAACATTTAAATAATAGTATAGACTTTATATATTTCATAAACATAAAATTTCTATAAACTATATTACAATTATATACTACGCTTATATATTACATTTATATTGTACTAGTGGCTTGTAGGAGCAAAAACCCCTAAATAAAAATGTTGCTGTTAAATATTTAGTGTATAATATTTAATTATTAATAATTATGTAACACCCATCATCATATACAGATTATTCATATATTATTGTCGTGTTAAAATTTCTCTGCGCACTATATTTTTGTGTAACAATTCATTGTCTGTTTCGTTGTTTTGGTCGACAGTATGTTCAATAAACGATTAAATTTAATTCCGTCTAGGGATTTTATTCTACTAAATGCAACATAAAGTTGCCCATGTGTAAAAATTGGTTTGTTCGGGTAAACATCAGTTTTTTAAAGGTTTGGCCTTGTGCCTTGTTTATTAGATTATAAAACATTAACAGCTGGAATATTTCATTTGTCTTATTAACAGCTGGACCCAATAAATCAAAACAAAAGTTAGAAACCCTTTTCACATAAGACTAACATAGGAACTTTGAAGGCCAATGGGGTGGAGCCCTAAAGGTGAATTGCACAAAATTTTTCCGTTATCTACAATATCAGAGCTTTAAAATGAGACATTTCCGAAGGCCGTAGATGGAGTATAACCCCTAGAATTTTGACGCAACCGATTTGACTTACGAAAATATATATATATATATACAGGGTGTTTTTTTTTTGTTTTTTTTAACTGTGCCACCATTGGGATCTTGTAAATTATAAATTTGACAGCAAACTTTAAATAGGGATCATTCCCTTGTTTTGGAGTTGTTTAAAAATATGTAGTTAAAATTTTCCAATATGGCGGTCAACTCAATTTTTTCTTGGAACACCCTACATATTTTATAGTTTCGGATAGTGAATTTAATTCTAAGAATTTTTTATTCGTTGATTTTTTTTATATACGCAACCGTTTACGACTTAGATAGAGATAAAAGTTTAATATAACACTGGTAGGCGCCTAGGCCTAAGTGGGGTTTATACATAGTAGACAATTACCGGTAGTTATTTATAACAGTAAACTATCGAAAATAAAGATAACAATTTATACAAATACACATAAACAAAACTATTTTAATATTTTTATAATTATTATAATAACAATGAGAATGACAGTAAATGTTCTCTAAAATTTGTAAATACATATTGCCAGTCAAATTTCCCTCATAAAAATGTAGAGCCAGTACCCTGTTATTAGTATGGCACACCAACAGTATATTGAAAATCATGTCCTTCTCTAACTACCAAATGATTCACTCTAGCCCAGTAATGGTTGTTTTTCCTGTTACTCATTCCCCTATTTGAAAAGGTTGTTTCGTGAGTCCATATTACTTTCAATAGAAACTCTGGTGTATTTACAGCCTCCTGAGCTAGTAACTTCAGCCTTTCATTTTTATCACCGGGTAGTAAAGCTTGAACTTTAGTCTTCTCATAATGATGGGACTTTTTTTAAAGCTTGAAAATTATATATATACAGTATAGGACCTTTTCAGCAACAAATGTTCTTTAAATATTTGCTGTTGATATTAAAACAAAATCTCAATATTTAGTTTTTTATTATATGACATTTTGTCTAATATTACAGTTATATAAATGAATCATCAAAATAAAATGTAAAACTATTGATTTGTTGAAAAAATGCCCGTTAAACAATAGGCGTTTAATATCTAGATGTTGAGATGGTATGACACTTTGCAGTCGGAACCCTCAATATTCCCTCAATGACCGATATTGAGGTACGTCGCCACTGTAAGGTCTGCGCCAGGAATGCCCTCGGGATAATATTGAATGATGTGTGCCCGCATACTTTGAATTATTCATTTCCGATACCAATCTCTATTCAATTCAGTAAAAAGACGGCGCGGCGAGGCGGGAATGTTTGCGCAAATGGAATCTGTGAAAAGTGAGGAGTTTTCAAGTGTGTTGGATATTTAATTAAAATATATTCGCGGTCTCGGATTGGCTGCATAACAATGGCCTTTCTTCCTCCGAATAGAACGCTTCAGGAATTTGACAGTGTGCTTCTTCATCGACTCCCCTTCTCTAGTGACATCTTCTTTCCATCAATGACCTTTTTTAATTTTCTTTTTCCTTGCTTTTATTTCCTTCCTTCTCGAGTATTCTTCTGGTGTCTTTATAATATTTATATATTAACTAATCAGCTGATATTTAATTTATTTAATGAATTTTAGCTCATTGCTTTTAACAATCCAAATCGACTTTCGTTTTATAAAATAAAGAATGATTATTATGTATATTTTAAACTGTAGTATTTATTACAGGTTTTTATAACTCTCACTTTTTTGTTTCACGATTATTCCTTGGTCATAGCGCAAGTAGAAGCATTTTTTCATTGGAGTGGTCGATGGCCTTTGAAAAAAAATGGTTAAGTTTAAATAGTTTATCGTCCATTGACGTTAAAGTTTTTACAGATCATCTCATAACAGTTAATACTAGGAAAACGAAATACATGCTTATCTTCAACTGGTCAATTGAACAAATATTAATCTGATTTTAAAATATTTTGTGAATTTAATTCTTAAAAGATAAATAAATAAAAAACAGACAAATTTACAAACCTTAGATAACTTTAAAAGGTCTGTATTTCTTCTATATTTTATTTCTTGTCTTATTTTGTGAGTATAATGCCACAATGCTATATACAAAAGTGGAAAATGCGTGTAGCCCCTGGCTGACAGAACTGAGCAAACTTTCGCCATTTAGGAAATTGAGGAAGTGAAATGTAGACTTACAACGGGTTGGGGTTAAACGTTTCGTAAGTGTCTGATAGAAAACAATAGGGTCAAAATTCGAGGTCTAGTCTATATCGGTTATGATTGTGACACCAACAAAAATAAATAAAAATATAAAATAAATGTTAGAGAAATTCATTAGTAAAATATACGTATACATTCTAGATACTGTAATTACGAATGCATATTGTATTTTAAAACAACAGCAATACATTCCCCAAATAAATAATAAGAAGCACCCACAATATTATTTATCTAAGGTTAGTATAATATAATTACTTAGTTATAAATAGATAATAATAAAGTAACTTTAAAATTGAAAAGCAACGAGCATTGAAGACAATTAATATGTACGTTAATGTAATTAATATGTAATGATGTACGTGGGTTTAATAAACAGATGATTTTTCAAATGTATCTTGATTGATGTAACAAACAGCTTTAACCAACAATATGTTTGTTTAAATGAGGACGTACCTACTATCTCTACGTGGCCATCCCCACTTTACATACCCTCATGTTAAGGTGGTTCTGCCGGCATTAGGGACAACTGAATTCCGATCGCAGCGCTGGCTGTACGTCTGACCGCCAGTCACTCACACACAGCCACTCGACTCCTTCCCTCCCTTTATATGTAATTGCAAGAAGTCGTTGAAGCGCGATCCTGCGGGTGCTGGTGCTGTCTCGCTATACGTGTGCGTAGCAATTGAATTCTAATATAACATACGGGTAAAAGTACAACCACAAGTTGAGTACATACAGTTAATGAATTTTGTTAATTGTGTGGTATTAAAAAGCGTAAGATTACTTTGAATCTCGTCGCAATAAAATAAAAACAAACATATATTATTAATTATTTTAAATTAAATTTCCTAATTTGTGGTAAAATTAAGTAATTTAAAACTGACGAGCAAGACCAGTCCTGTGAGGGTCTGTTTTTAAAATTTGGGAACAATCGGGAAAATAGTTTCTTAATTCTATATGTACCAAGAAAGCCCAAATTCGCATCCTTGAGGTGGTGTATTTATAACTCTAAACATAATTTTAATGAAAGAACTACTTGGGAGGCGTTTAATAGCTGATATATTGTAATTGAAATCGGAAAAATCGATTTTTTTGACCAAACAGCCGTAATGGTCAACTTTGTACCTAAACTGAGGGGACAAAATTAGGAAATAACATTACATAATTTGACAAGTGTTTCTCATCCACCCTCCCTACGATTAAATGTAAAGGTATCTCAATCAACAGGCCAGTAGGTAATTAAGAACATGAAGATTATGTCCTATTTGGAAAGTTAGATCACGAGTAAGTCACCCACCCTTTCACTTTAGATACTAGCATGTCATATCACAGCCGGCATTGTGGTGTAGTGCTGTAATCGAAATAATGAAATAATGACATTTATTCCTTTATAAAAAACACATTACAGGTTTGAATTACTAAATAGGAATACTAGGTGGCCACATTTACCAGTATTTGTGGCCAACCACTTAAAACTAAAAATATAAATAAAACACTTAAACAAAACTTTAAAATCAGTCCAGTCCAACACTGTAAAAACTTAACTCGCCCTTCGCGGCGCCTGAATTATGATAATAATAAAACAAAAACTAATATGTTAAACTGTAAATAACTGTGTAAAGCAAAACACACTATGCTACTAAAATGTAAAACTATTTGAGGCTCGTAAAACTAAACTTATGGTTGTTATATAAACTAAACATTTCAAATCTCTTAAAAGAAAAAAAAAAAAAACAGTAACAAAATAATCTGTTCAAAAACTAAAATAAAATTATGTTTAAATATTAACGAAATATTTGCTTAAACATTAAGCATAGGTAAATGTTGAGTGGATAGTAACCATAGTTTAAGCTTTTTTAAAAATAAATTTAAATTTTGACACCTTTTTAATGTTAGTTGGCAATAGATTAAAAAACTTAGGTCCATTATATTGAAATGATTGCTTAAACAAAGAATTGTTGACTTTAGGCAATCTAAACATTCTTTGATAACAGATTCTTGTTTTGTAAAAAAGGTCATCTGTACCAGTATTTCCACTCCTAATATAAAATAGTTTTAAAACTTTATAAACAAACAGATGCTGAAAGGGTAATATTTTAAAATGGGAAAATAATGGATAAGAACTGTCATTTTTTTGTCTATTGAGAATCATTTTTATAAAATGGTTTTGGGTTATTCTAAGTTTTTGCGTATGCGTTTTATACGCTCCTCCCCAGCAGCTAATAGCACATTGAAGTCTAGAGTCAATTAAGCAAAATAAAGCGTTCTTAGCAAAAATTGATCACAAAAGTTTCTTAGGAAATAAAAAGTTTTAATAGAGAATTTTAATTTACTATGTAGCAAAGAAATATGACTTCCCCAATTTAAATTTTGATCCATTATGACTCCTAAATATTTTACATTATTACTCTTTTCTATTATTTCACACTTACAGTCTAACCTTGCACAAAAAGGCACATGATCCAGCTACTTGGGGCTGTGCTATGAACATTGGAGGTGATAGGTTTAGTTCTCAGTCCTCAAAATACCGACATAACTTACAATGAGTCTGTGATGTCCGTTTGGGAAGTATACGACATGATTCCGGGGGTTATTGTGCAGGGAAACGAATTTTGTATCAGAGTTTCACGCTAAACAGTACAGTCGAATTCAAAAATCAATGTATTCGAGTTTGAACCTCTGCTAGAAAATAAATACTCATTCTAGTTAATTGTGTTGTACACCAATATTTGGCTTATGTAATTCTACGTAACTTCATATAACTTACTTATTTTTTTGAAGACTTTAAGAATTTTTATAGCAAATAGAATACAACAAAACACGAAATTTTAGCACTTTTGAAGTAAAGCTCAACTTTAAAAATTGCTAAAACAAAAAGTACTAAAGATAAGTCAGTGAAACTTTAACTACATGTGAAGAAGGTTTTGTTTTGTAGTCTGTCCAAATTCTAGAGTTTGTAATCTTTTAAAACGTTTTCTGTTGTAATTTTTGTAAACCCTTGCAATATTAAAAATGGCTGATCATACAAACTTCCAAAACGGTTCAAAAATACCGGAAAACCGTTCTGAGTTACTTGTTGTAGTTAATGGTGCGTGATTAATCAAAATTTAGGACTATGAAATTTTTGGGGACAATGAAATGTTCTGCAGCTAATGACGAACAGCTTGTTGAGTTAGTTGCAGGACATCATATTTTATTGAACATGATGTAGAAATATTTCAAGGCAGTTCATGAATATTCTATCCTTCAATGTACCAGGGTTCTTGGTGATAAATTCATCCCTAAGAAAATTGTGCAATAAAGAGTATACAATAGCAATGAAGCCTACGGTTTCTGGTAGAACTGCAATTGGAATAAAGAACATCCTAAATATTGCACACATGATGCCAAATGCATATTGATGTGACATAATATGCATCAATTATCAACTTCGCCATTCGACGATTGCTAATAACTTAAAGACACCTCCATCTTCTCTACATGTGAACAGGTCCCAGGTTTTATTATGTTAGAAGTAATATTTCTAATGCATTAGAAAGAGAGCAGGTTTTAGAAGTGAATCCATATAAATTCAATAGTTGTGAAAAATTCAAATTCCTTGGTGTCACTGTTGATCAACAAAATAAAGAAGAAACAGAAATTGAAACAAGGTTACTGAACGGAAATAGGTGCTATTGGGCCTTAGGAAAAATGTTGAAAAGCAAAACCTTATCAAGAAGAACCAAAGAACAAATGTACAAGACAATTATAAGGCCAGTAGTCCTATATGGCTCTGAGGTATGGACGATGAGCAAGAAAACAGAAAGGCGATTAGTAACCTTTGAAAATAAAGTATTAAGAGCAATATATGGGCCAGTGAAAGAAGAAGAACAATGGAGAATAAGGAAAAATCAGGAACTTAGATAATTGTTTAAGGAAGCAGACATAGTAGCAGAAGGAAAATCAAGACGACTCAGATGGGCAGGCCATGTAAACAGAAGGGAGGAGGAATCTGTATTGAGAAGACTAATGGAAGGAAGACCAGCAGGAAAAAGACCTTTGGGTCGACCAAGGCTGAGATGGAAAGATCAGGTGCAAAGGGATATGCGGAAAATGGGAGTGGAAGAAGAGATGATGCAAGACAGGAGGAAGTGGAGGCAAATTGTTGGCGAGGCCCAAAAACCTTTTACGGTTTGAGTGGTCAACTAAGTAAGTAAGTAAGTAAGAAGTAATGTTTACTTAAAATGCTAGTTTCAAAACCATATTCATCTAAATCCTCAATTAAAACTAAAGTGCATTTTTATTTTTTTTTAACTCATTTTCAAGATGTCTATCTAAAATAAATGAAACGCTGAGCTGAACGAATATATAGCCGCTTTGTAGGAAAACACTTTACGCCGCGCATTATATCTCGCCTGTTACGTCACATCGATTTTTATTGCTTTATCATGTGATATAAACCCGTAAGTTTGTTCGTCGCTCTTACCGTTTCATAATCTTACTTTTCAATCAGGTATTATAAACCGTTTTGGAAGTTTGTATCATCAGCTAGTTTTAAGATTGCAAGGGTTTGCAAAAATTACAACAGAAAATTTTGTAAAAGATTAAAAAATTCTAAAATTTGGACAGACTACAAAAAAACAACCTTCTTCACACGTGGGTAAAGTATCACTGACTTATTTTTAGTAGCCTACTTTTGGTTATAAAGATTTTTTTAAAGTTGAGCTTTACTTCAAAAGTGATAAAATTTCGTATTTCTTTTTATTCTACCTGCTATAAAAAATTCTTAAAGTCTTCAAAAAAATATGTAAGTCATATTAAACTACGTAGAATTAAATAAGCTAAATTTTGGTGTACAACACAACGGAATCGAATGAGTATTTATTTTCTAGAAGATGTTCAAACTCGAGTACATTGCTTTTTGAATCCGACAGTAGTTCCATTTGTCGGCTTGGCTGATGGGTTAAAGTAATATCTGAGAGAAATAAAATGAAATGGAAATTGTCTTTATTAGGGGCGAAGTTAGGACTACAAAGTCCTCTCTTCTACTTAACTCCAAATTAACTCATCCTGCCACCCATCACGTACAGTGAATACGGAGGTGTTATTGTTTCTGAATAACAATAACACTACCGTGCGTGTATTGGAGGATGGGTGGGTCAACACCACCGTACGTTGATGAGAGGGTAGTTGAATCAACTCGACCGTACGTGTGTGGGAGAGTGGGTGGGACTTTTAAAAGAGGAACTCTCTAAAGAACAGCTGTCTTAGGTGCATTAACTATACTCGTTCATCTATACTCAATAGTCAGCCACATTCTCAATACCTTGACAGTCAGCGTCTTATAAACAAATAAAATTTAACGGACACTATGCAATTAATGGTCCAAACACTTAATAAATCGTGACAAATAAGTTGCACTGTCCACTAATTCATTCAGATAATGAATTCAAAAGCACTGTAATTAAATCAAACAATGAATACAACCCCATTGTTATGAAGGGGTGGCAACCCGTTCGTTGTATCCAACATACGACGGCTGTGTTTTATGACACAGAGTTTATAATTTAGTGTGGTACCTCGCGGTGTGTTAACTGTTGTGAACAATGGGGAGCACGCTGCTGTCAGCGCCAGCGGTCCCGCCCGCCATCTTTATTGTCACTGGCGGAAATGATGGCAAGTTCCGTCAACAGCGAACTACCGTCCATCACCACACAGTTATTGTATTGTCTTATGTTGTAAGTTGAGCTGTCAACTACAGCCGGCCGTAGATCGTCCGTGATCGCAAAACAGCGAACTGTAAACTACGAACCAACCCACCTGTCTACGTGATTGACTATGGTTTGACATGGAATCTACTGTTCAGATATAACCATGTCACGTCAATAACACGTGCTTCAACATCCCACCCACACACCGTACACTATCTAGGTTATAACATTCCAACTCATTTTGCATAAAATGTCATTATTTATATAAAACAGCTGATCAGTCAAAACAAAATGAATATGCGAGAATAAAATATATTTAATTGAGATATTATTTTTACTTGTTTAGTTAGTTAATATGATGTAAAAACTGTTTATTTAGTCTCGAAATCATTAAATCTCTTTTATATAGTAATCTCTATATATAAAAGAGAAAGCCCTCACCACTCATCACTAATTCTCCCACTTCCCGTAATCGTACAGAGCTGACATTTAATACAAATGTTTGTTATAAGCTAAATAGGAAATCTACAGTTTTTTCAGCTTGATAAAATACTCCCAAGGGGTAGAACATTGGGTTGATTTTAGTAAATTAATAAAAGCTGTTTTGTAAATAAAAGAAACTTGTTTATTTTGAATGTTGACAATTAATGTAATTATGAGGACTCTTAAATTATTAAGACAATTTCTTTTCATATTTTTCCTCTTAAGAAAAATAATATACAACAAAACTAATACCGTGACTATAATTTGTAGGAATCGTTTTGTTGAAACTCATTTTAATTTTGAAGCGCTTTATTTCCTATTTGCTTGTAAAATTGCTTAAATTACACAAAGAGATGGTGCTATAGGAGATGGATTTCATACAAAAATCGTCAATTCGTTTTTACATACTGTCATATATGTTTTTGTATTTGGACATTTTAACGTTCTTCGCTATCGAAATATATGATGTAATTTGTTTGGTAAAAATGTATAATCGAAAATATGCTTTCAAATTTTTTAAGGACAACGGTTTTTCACGGTATTAGAGGGAATGTTTTGAACGATTTTTGAACTGCTTAAGTATTGGAAAACTATGAGTCAACAGAAATGCAATTGTATTGTCTGCAATTGTATTGTACTATTCACAATACATAGTGAAATAGTAATAATAAATGGACAGGGTGTTCCACAGCGGTCAATTGTTGGGCCCATTTTATTTCTTATATATAAATTTGGAAATGCAAATTTTAATGGTAACAGTTTTATATTGATGTATTTTGCTGATGATACCACCTTTTGTTTGGAAGGGTATAAAAAGTGAAATGGCCGCTGAAGAGTTACTGTTATTTACATAACTCTATGTTTCAATCATATGAAGTTGTTAATTTTCTACATAAAATAATCGTTGTAAAAAATCCACTAAGCTACCTTCTATCCTTTTGAAATTTGTTCCAACTCTTTGTACTTATACAATGTTAGTTGTAATCCAGGGCCGGTAGCCTGGGGCTCGAACCCCCGACTTAGGGTGGCTGTCAGTCCCAGCCTCCTACCCCGACCACACATCCAATTGTTTTCTACTTAGCGCCCACTCACTGGAATCTCGTATCTTTTGCACTGTCGCCCCAATAGGGGTTTAAAGGGTTTCCTTGTGCCGATTTCATTTCGATTGACAGTAGGCGTCTGACACTAATCCCGAATTGAAATTTTAATTTGCAAACCTGTATCCGACACGGGATGGTTTGAACGTGACATGTCTCAAGTATTTTCCAGCGTTAACTTGAATAAATCAGATTCTACAAATTCTATTTCCAAACTGAATTAAAAATGTAATTCTTTGAATACACGAATTTGTCGGGGGTAGAATTTTCAAAGTTAAATTACAAATGCATCTTTTTTAGTTATTGACATTTATTGAATATGGAAAAATAAACGAAGGGGATATATTTAGGCTAAGTATAGCTTAACTATTTTACTTAGGCCTACATAAACAACCTTATGTTCTATTATAATTATATTAAATAGAACTTCAATTTGTTTTGGAATTGTTAGATTTATTTTTTTATATTACGTAATTTTCTTCTTTCAATATGGTTTTTTGTATTAATATTTGTAAATATTTATTTTATTTACCGTCCAAAATCTTGATCTTTATCCTTTATCGGAATGAATTAGCTACTTTTTATATTATAGACATTACTATACTGTAATTTGAAAAAGTAAATTTCATTAATCCAATAATCTAATTTTTCATAATGAGGCCTTTTGTTGCCAAAGACAACACCATGAGACTACAAATACAACTGGTACAAAACTATAAATATTTACACATTTTAAAAATATATTTGAAATACAGTTTAAATAAATTAAAAAATATATAAGGTGATATAATGTTATATAAAAATAAAAAAATATATACATAATATATAGTTATAATAGATAAATATATTAAATGCACTTATTTTACAAACAAAATTTTGGAACATCTATGCAAAATCCAATTTTATGTTTTTAGCCATTTATTTTGAAACAAAACTTGGGTAGAGAAATTACTACCGTACTTCTCTTTGGTAGCCTTCAACGGAGTTGGGGGCGAGGCCTCACAGTATGAGGGGTTTGAGCTCATTTCTTTTCGTGATTATAAGCTACTCTTGCTTAAAACCGTTTAACATAAAGGTTGATTTTTAAAATGAAGTGTGTTTTTAGTATAAATTTATAAGAACATTTGTTAATTAAAAGAAGAATGTAAAGCATGTCATTTGGTACCTAGATAAATAAATTATATTTTCCTAGTGATCGGTTAGTTACTATCTAATAGTGTTCTATTTTGACTCTCTAAATATATGATTTGTTGAGCACATTACAATGTTTGCACTATAAAGCCAGTCGTAGTGACGTACATGCGTCGCCCAAAATAATGGTTTACGTACGTTCATTTAGGGATGGCAAATATTTTCAACATATCGATTTATTGAATTATCGATATATATCAAACCAAATATCGATCTAACGATAATATCGAAAGAAAAATATTTATATCGGGTCGAAAGAAAAATATCGATATATATCGAATTGTAAATTATTTATCTTTTTAAAATTATGCACTAATTCTTATGTCATGACCAAAAATACTCTCAATATTTACAATAGTCTACTGAATGTAAAAATGAATACATTTATCAATACAAATCGAGTTGTGATCGGTGGGGTTGAATGAAAAAAAAAGAAAAAAAATTCTAAATTAGAATACTCACACCTTTCATTATTATGTTAATTATAAAAAAATAATAGTTAACTCTAAGCTAGACATATTAGAGTCAGCGTTTTCAACTCACACACAACTTCATTACCCGTTCTATCCATTGGTCTACAACAAACTACATTTAAGTGCGTTAACCTCACGTAAAAAAACTTATTGAAGTTGCTTTATTATATCAATGCATGTTTTGTATGCATAAGAGGTAATTTAAATGTGTTTTTTGGAATAGTGATGATTTTGAGTAGAGAGAATAATGTCAATGTTTAGTGATATAAAATATCGGTTCAAAATATCGATACGACCGATATTATCGAAAGAAAATATCGATACTTATATATCGATTTATCGAAACGTAAAACTGAAATTTTGTTAAACTAGAAAATATTGGTGCGCTTGTTTCTATGGTAAAACTCAGGTGACCACGAACTTATAGATGACTATAACATAAATAAACTTGTATTATAAGTATCAAATAATGAATAATCATTTTAAACATTTAACTTTGTAGGTTATATTGTTGATACTATAACTTTTTGTTTAGTCCTTAATCCTTATTCTAGTTGACTAATAATAATTTATGGTATTGAACCACCCACCCATACACGCAAAGCTGTATTCACCCACCCACCGATACTCGTACAACGGCATTGTACCATTGTGTAAACCAGATATAATCAGTTTAAGTTGTGACTTACTATCAATTTGTTTTGTATTATGTAAAACATTTTCTTGGAAAAATATAAAATTACTATGAGACACTCCTGAATGCTTCGCGTGTCAACCAAGTCACTCGCTAGTATTATTTTAGGACCTTTTCCGTTATATCACCACAACTACTTTTTTATCGCAATTACGGTTAGGTTAGGTGGCTACTGAAGTTGATCACAAACTGGTAAATCCAGTGATTGACTTACAGCCGAATGCGCTCTACATGTATCTTAGAAAGCGATAAGGCCAGCGATATCGGATTCCAAGCGGATAAGGAATACCACAATGAACGTAAAAATTATTGGGAATAGATTTTGGAACAATAGCATATTTATCAAACGGTAGTGAATTAATGGAAAATAATATCGTAATTTGATTATTTTTCCTCACATTACAGGCTTACATGGTTAAAAAATAACCTCCTATGTCAAGTTGAATCGAAGCTCTCTAATTTGTATGGTGAATGGCTACAAAGGCTCTTATTGGCCGACATTAGGATATTTATTATCTACCCTGTTTTAGTTCTTTGTGAGATTACTTCTAAATCCTTTCTTAGTATGCATCTACGACTTATAATTGATAGTTCTGCCAAGTTTCGATACAAAGCTTGATAGTTTTTCAGAAACTCTGATCAGTCAGTCAATTATATTTTGCATTTATTTTATAAAATAAATATTCTAGTACAATGCAAGTTACGCGAAATACTTATAATTTTTAATATAACGTCAACAATAATTCAAAATCGAAGTATTTACGATAAGCAATGAAATGTCATCTCGTAGGGATTTTCCGTATAAAAATACTAACCCTCTCATAAAATCACTCGTGTAAACAAACATTTGCTTGACTCGGAGTCTTGTGTTAATGTTAACTAACACAAGCTAATTTGCTTGTAAATTATCTGAACATAGCTTAATTCGTAGATCCGGTGGCATAAAAGGAATAGAGAATTTACAGTGAGAGCACTCCTGTAAAATGAGTTTATTTCTCCATTCTGAAATAAATCCGTCTCACTTTGATCGGTGAAAGCACAAAGGTAAAGCAATACAATATACAATACAAGCCGAGTCGCGGCAACAATACAATTGTATACAATAGCGCCACCGCCCCTGCTTACTGGGGAATACTTTGTTGTACCGCTTCGCCTGTCAGCTAAGCGTGTTGCGTTTGGCTTTTGCAGGCGCCACGCGACAAAACGTTTTTATTTACTGCTGTTTCCGCTTTTATATTTTTGTGTTCACGGTTCAAAGGGTTCTGTTTCTTTTGTTATTTTTTTTGGAACCAACTGAAGTCCTTTAACGATAAGTTTTTTCAAGCTTTTCATTCAATTTCAACCGTTTTAAATACCTACAGTTTAGATAATTATTTATTCATAATACTTATGCGACCAGTCGATCGGTCAATGCGAAGCACGGTCAAAGCTGTTTTGATCCACACATCTGATGAGGCTGTTCCGATTCATTATCTTTCACCCTAAGATAAACTTTCTAATCGAACATCTTTAGTCTGAATGTTTCCTTGTTTGAAATGACAGTTTGTGTTATAAATGTAGTTTTAAATATCCTTTTATTTATTTTCCAAGAATAACAAAATACAATAGTATATAAATACAGATCAAAAGAATTCTTCAAGCAAAAATAACTTATTATAAAAATAACTTAAAATAATTTACAATTAATCTTAATCTAAATGCCAAGCAAGATTTTATATCAAATTTAGTAAAATAATGTACATATTCACATAACATAAACTAGACAAACACACGCGTATACACACATATACCTTCTTACACAAAACACATGGTTATAAATATAATGAAAAGATATAAAACAGTAATACATCATAGTTCAAAAACACACAACAAATTAAATGTACAAACATAGATATAAATTCATACATACTTCTTACTACACATAATTCAAATTGTTCTATCTTGGGGGAAAAACGAAAAAAAAATGTACCCTCCTAGGAAGATCCTGTGTGGAGGTACTTTATAGTCTTGATCTATTACTTGACCCATTGATATTTCACTAATACCTTTAATTGGTTTTGTTTTGGCGCTCCTTCAATTTTCATAAATTTTAAAATTTGCTTTGTTAACCTTGTGGGCTCCCAATAGAAGGTTCCTAGTTTCCTCATTTCAGAAAGTATATAAGTGTATTCTTATTATTTTAGGTAATTTATTCAAAATATACATATTATTGGCCCTGGTTTCTACACAGCAGCAGGGTCCTTATTAGTCTTTATTACTAAGTTTGTAAGTTAGCGTTAATAGATGTAATATTTTTATGCAAATCTCTCTTCTTTTTGAATTTATTTTATGTCTTAACATTGTGTTGTAGTGCCTTTGCTTTGCATAGTTAAAAAGCGATTTTTTTAAAATTACACGTGTTTTGGGTTAGTATAACGGTTATTATCATTTTTGTTACAACTATCTAGATTTAAAAATTTGTCTGAACACAAAATTCTTCTACAATGTCACTGAAATATTTGTGTTAAGAAACCTTTTTATTTTCCCGTATTTTGTATTAGGAATTTAGTAGCTAATTTTTTATACAGGTCATATATTCTGTATTTTATTTGTAACGATATTTGTATACATACGTTTTTGCTTTTTCTCTCAGGATTAAAATTTTTATTTTTGACGATTAGAGGCGTCTCAAATTTAAATTTTAGTTCACTACAAAAAAATACAGTGTGCCTTAATATTTAATCTACTAATTTTGATGGATCGATCCATAGACTATTATTAAATAATTTTATTTTTGATGTTCGTGGGTTATTTTTCTAAAGTACAGTCTGTACAGTTAAATAGTAATTGTTAAAGACCGTGTCCTTGTCTAACTTAAGTTTTTGTATAAAATGGTTCAGTAATTTCCCGGATAAATTATTAGTATTTGATCAATGCTAGAGTTTTGAGCTTTTCTGGTCTTGTGAACAAATTTAAACAAATCTGTTAACATTTAAAACACGTTTGTATTTCTTATTTTGATATCTAAGGATTAGTTATAGTTTTGCTCTGTAGTCGGCTTTGTATTTCTTATTTTTATCCCTAAGCATTAGTTATAGTTTTACTCTGTAGTCACCTTTGTATTTCTTATTTTGATACCTAAGCATTAGTTATAGTTTTACTCTGTAGTCACCTTTGTATTTCTTATTTTGATACCTAAGCATTAGTTATAGTTTTACTCTGTAGTCGGTTTGGTATTTCTTATTTTGATACCTAAGCATTAGTTATAGTTTTACTCTGTAGTCACCTTTGTATTTCTCATTTTGATCCCTAAGCATTAGTTATAGTTTTACTCTGTAGTCACCTTTGTATTTCTTATTTTGATACCTAAGCATTAGTTATAGTTTTGCTCTGTAGTCGGCTTTGTATTTCTTATTTTTATCCCTAAGCATTAGTTATAGTTTTACTCTGTAGTCACCTTTGTATTTCTTATTTTTATCCCTAAGCATTAGTTATAGTTTTACTCTGTAGTCACCTTTGTATTTCTTATTTTGATACCTAAGCATTAGTTATAGTTTTACTCTGTAGTTGGCTTGGTAATTGTTATTTTGATACCTAAGCATTAGTTATAGTTTTACTCTGTAGTTGGTTTGGTAATTGTTATTTTGATACCTAAGCATTAGTTATAGTTTTACTCTGTAGTTGGCTTGGTAATTGTTATTTTGATACCTAAGCATTAGTTATAGTTTTACTCTGTAGTTGGCTTTATATTTCTTATTTTGATACCTAAGCATTAGTTATAGTTTTACTCTGTAGTTGGCTTTATATTTCTTATTTTGATACCTAAGCATTAGTTATAGTTTTACTCTGTAGTTGGATTGGTAATTGTTATTTTGATACCTAAGCATTAGTTATAGTTTTACTCTGTAATTGGTTTGGTAATTGTTATTTTGATACCTAAGCATTAGTTGTAGTTTTGCTCTGTAGTCGGCTTGTTATTTCTTATTTTGATACCTAAGCATTAGTTATAGTTTTACTCTGTAGTTGGCTTGGTAATTGTTATTTTGATACCTAAGCATTAGTTATAGTTTTACTCTGTAGTTGGTTTGGTGTTTTTTATTTTGTGTTCTAACTGTTACTCAGCGCGATCATGCCAGTGTGTTTATTATATATGGTTACTGGAAATAATTATATCTAGTACGTTAAATTCGTCGAGGGAAGATTCACATGAATTTAAATAGAGTTTTACTTTGTTTTCATACGTGGTTAAAGGTTTACTAATTTGGTTATTCTAAAAAATAGATTTTTTATTTTATTTATTTTTAATACAAAATTTTTCATAAATCTTTTCATGTGGGCTTGCAGCCTGTGAAATTTATTCAACGAGTGAAGTACCGACCTTTGGCTCATTGGGGATCGAACCTTGGACCTGTCCCCCGCAGTCCGAAGCCTTAGCCACTGAGCCGCCACGCCAGCAATGACCAAATTTAAGGTTTAAGTCAATCAATTTTTCCCCTCATTGAACTGAAAACGATCCTAAAAGTTATATATAAGTTAAGTGTTACAATTAGTTGCTAACGACCTTTCTAAAGTAGCCTATATTCTTATTTTACAATCTTGCTTAAAGAATATTTGGTTAATTAAATAGCAGGTTTACTGAAATATGTTAGTATTATTTCACAACATTGTGGTTAAATATTGCTGTAGTAAAAATACAAATATAAATATCGTATGATACAAACATACAGGATTTTGTACTACAAAATATGTGAACAAATAAATAAGCTTAGATCCAAGTTACCATAGGAACATTTAAACCATTCTGTTTTAATACAGAATAGTAGCTAAAAATACCGATATTTACATGTTTACCTTCATCTACATGATGGACACGGTGAAATGTGCACAATAACTGCGCTTATTGTAATAATTGCTAAATGCAGTGTTATAAGTTTCATTTAACATATGAAACATAACATTGAAAATAACATATGAAACTGGATAACAGAGCAAATGAGACCTTTCCTGAGAAACATGAAAAAAATTAATATGACCTATTTACAAATAAATAAGGATGAGTCTTTAAAAAACTCTAAACAAAAAGTCAACGGTTAAATACCAATAAAAATTGAATAATATAGTAAAAAGAGCTGAGAAAATATAATAAACGTTTAACCAACTTTGGTTATTGTTTTCTACATTAGAAATAAAAAGTACGTGTATGGGAGGCGGGAGGGTTACGGATTAATATTATAAGATAAGCAATAATAAGATAGAAGAATCCACTGAAGGCCCTTACTATAGTCCGAATAAAATAACTTTGGTACCGGCGGAACGGCCTCGCGCCACTGGTCTGCAATAACTAAACTCTGAGATTTAACTTGCTGTCAAACTTGAAACAGGAAAAGCAATTATTTTCAAACTAATTGTATAGTGTCCACCATGTCACAACCTTTAAGACAAAATTATGCTGGAGATTTTGCTTAAACTAATTTGCTTTTTATTGTGATATACGTGTTTAAAAACACGTTTTATGAGTAAAATTGCATGTGAGTTGCCTTTAACCCTGTACCTGTATGGGTACCTGTATGGGTGGGTGGGTGGGTCAATACCACTGTACGTGTATGGGTGGGCGGACGGGTCAATATCACTGTACTAGAATGTGTAGTCCGTGTGCGTGCGTGCGCGTGTGTTTGTGCGTGTGTGCGTGTGTACACATGATACTTCATATTTCTACGAAATATCAGCTAGGGGATGAGGTCGGGGAGGGGGGAAGGCCGCGGCCTTGATTGGAATGCGGAAAGCTCGACACTAGGTTATCACATCGATGATTATCAGTCGTTTAAATGGATTTAAAGGGCTTAAAGGGATTTAAATGTCCGCGCCCGTTATTTTGAGAAAATACAATTGTTGTATATTTTTTTGCCCATACAACAATTGAAATTATAATAGAATAAAAATAATAAAATAATTTCTTGTGGATGGATGACAGTTTGATTCATTGTTATTAGTTTGGTATAATTCTCATTTAATATTTTAAACAAGTTAATGGGAAATTAATTTTTTGTAAGACCTTGCAAACTCGAAAACTTCTAACGCTAGACAAAATTTATTAAAGCATACATTAACTATATCGTTTATGTATTACTAAAATAATAATGTGGCACTAATAAAACATGCAGAAAAATAATGAAGAGTTGTTGAAGTAACTCCATAATTCGTTTACATCGAGGCTTTGTTGGACGCGTAAGGTATATTCTGCTCAAAGGCAAAGTGTAGACCGGATATTCAGCCCAAGTGTAAAATAATCTCCACGATATTTCCAGATAAGAAATGTTTCTCCAGTTAATAAATAAGGTGAGTTAGTTGACTTTGAGGTGTATTAGTTATCAGTTCTTAATTGATTTAGTAGTGCTTGGTGACAGTAATTTTAGTTTTAGTTTAGCTATTATATGCTCTTGTGACAACAATGTTATAGGATTCAGTGTATATATAAATTATCAGTGTTTAGTACATTTTTAGTATTTAGGCCCGTTAAAATTGTAATTTGATTGTATTAAAAATCAAAATTTAATTCTCAATTGTATGAGAGTGGAATAAATTTATTGTTATTATTATTAATAATTGACAAAAAGGCTTTTAATTTGCAACAGAAGAGCGCAGAGCTGAGCCAGTAACTGTGGTATCACCGCCGTCTTGTTGACAATGTACTGTAGTTTTAAAAACTACGGAACTTTCTGCTTAGTTTTAAGAAAAATGTATTTAATACGAGACTAATATTATAGTATCACTTAAATAAAACAATTAATTTAGGTTTACAAAATTTCGTCTAGCGTTTGTCATTACCGAGTTTGCAAGTGTTTATAAACAAATTAATTTCTCATTAACCTATTTGAATTATTAAATTAGTCTAATACCAAACTAATCACAATTAATCAGTTTTCATCCATCCGTAAGAAATTATTTCATTATTATTATTCTCGCTACAGTGACAGGTTAAAGACGACTCACGCGCAATTTCTCGCTCTCCTAAAATGAAAGGTACTCGTGAAGAAGGCATCAAGTTCCTAAGTGAATTGTACTCTTGCCAATGGTAAGTCATCATTGTTCACATGACACACGACAATGTTCTACCATCTACTAAATGTTATAAATCAACATGTTGAGACACAGTTATTGGAGTGGAACCACTCCTGAATGTAACATTCTTGGATGTAGTTCACAATTACATTAGAAGCTAATAGTTTGGAGACAGGGAAGCCTTTACATTTACGATTCACAATGTTATAAAGTAAGAGATACATAAAGTCACCAGAATTTTTTAATGCAATCTTTACATGATGAGGCCGATTATCAAGACGACTCAAAGAACAGTTTTATATAAGGCTTCAATTTTGAAAGTTAGTAGCTCATTGTACTCTAATACTCACAAAAGCAAGTAAATGTATCTCTGTTCCATCTCTAATACCCAAGACGGTGTTCTAAAACATCAAGAGGTAGTAACGAATGTTTATCCGACCCAAAACCAGTGAATGGCTTAAATAATGAGTTGATAAAATCAAAGATATTAAATGAAAAGTACATTATGTTTCATCTCTAAATAACATCCATTCTTCAAGAAGAGAGTTACACGTCTTGAGTGCTTTAAGGAATTTTTCTTATCTCTAACATACTTCAAAGAGTTTCAAAGAGGGAAAATATTGTGTGGCTAAACAAATGTGTGTATACGTTGTTCTTAAATCTTTTATATTTAATATGATAACTTTATGTTTAATTGTGTTGAGTTTGTTACAACTTAAAAAAATAATTTGACTGTAAATCTAAAGATAATTGAAATTACACCAAGTTTGCTGAGACGAGTTGAAACTATATGAACCTTTTCCTATTAAAAATTCTCAGTTGAGGTGGTTAGAAATTAAAGAACAAAACTAAGTATTGAATTATCAATCCAGGCTATCTCTGACTGTCTATGTGTGTATCAAATCAAATTATATATATATTTTTGGAAAAAGCAAATATTTACAGTGTACGTAAAGTACAGTTCGTTTCGAAACAAAAACAAATAGTCTGAACTCCAAGAGGAATTCAGATTTGTTTAGTCATCTTCAGTCATTCGCATTTAAATAGAAGCCTTACAGTAAGTTAACGGGAGAATAAATTTTGCCTCGAGGGGGGTTTATTAGTGGGAGCAGAAATCAAACAGAAGAACATTTTTAAGGTTTTAAACAATGCTAAATGAAACATAAGACGTGAATAGTGTAAATTGTTGCAAATAGATTCAAAAATATATTCGTTCCCACATTAGCACCCATATTTCCTAATCATATATAAAATACACCGTATGATTTGTTGGCAGCTCTTTAATTTAAAAAAAATACTGTGATATATATGTTTGAAGCAAGATCAAAAAGTCATAATAGACACTAACAAAAATAAAATATAAAGTGGTTTCCTGTCAAAAAGGTAAATCTAATACTTCGAGCCGTTTAAGACCGGGGGGGAGGAGGGGGATGTTGTTCACTCACGTCCATAGTAAACGTTCAAAGCTGTATTTTGCAGTTGTACAACTAGATTTGTGCAAACCTCCTGGGTAGTTCTAAACAAGCGACAATCTGGTAGGTAGACTGCCACTAATTTGTGTTGTTATGGTAACTACCTAAAAAATTACCCAATAATAAGTTTAAGTGTTGGGTTTTTTAATTGCTCCTAGAAAAACTTTGCACTTTATAAACAATCTCATGATTTATTTGAAGTCATGTGTAATGAAATGTGAATATTTAATAACAATTAATTATGTCATTAAACGAACGACAATGTAACCGCTTTCGCTAAGAGTTGCAGTCAAAGGTGGCTTTGTTTCCGTCTCCGCTCGTTACTGACTCAGCCAAGTACCACTTGTCTACAGTGATAATAGCAGTTAGAGTTGTAGTCATTAAACAAACTGCCGTTTGTCGCCAGCCCTGTAGCCGCTTGTCAAAAGATCTATGTCGCTTTGAGAGTCAAACTTTACCTCTCGCTCGCCGGTCATCACGGATGAAAACAAGCTACTCCTTTCTCGACGGAGAGAAATAAGGAGCAATAAACATAAGTGGAAGAGGGAAACTGACAAATTAAAAATAAGGTGGTTTCCGACTCGGAGTTGTCAAGTGGCTACAGAAACCCCGACGACACAAAGACGTACAAAAGAACAACAGAAGTGTACTGCGAGGGTTTTGTTGTTCTTTGATGTTGTAATTTACAGGGCCCAGGGCCGTTGCGGGGTAAGCGCGTGTAAACCCCCCTTCCCCCCACCTATACCGTAATGACATCACACTCGGATGGCCGTCAGGTGTCGTCATCAGGTGGTGACAGTGTCGCTCTGTCTCTGACGGGACGTTTGCCACAATTTCACACTTCACCGAGTTTCTTCTGTTCAATTCCTCCTTCCCACTTCACGATCCACCCTCTAGGCCCTCTCTCCCTTCAGTTTGAGGGTTTCAAATGGAATGTGGCTCAGGAAGCTGGGCTTGTACTTAGTATTTTCTTTAACCCCGTATTTACTTAATTTAAATAGTATACCAAATCATTAGTATTTGCATATCAACAGGAAAATGACACGTTTGAAATCCATTGCAAATTGTATTTAATGTGATTAACCAGGGTTCTATTAAAACAATTTAATAGCAATATAAATAGAAAAACTCTTTGCAAATATACAAGAGCAATGTTTGTTATCATTGACATTAAAGATTTGAAACTACACAATCAAAAATAAATTGTTTATGTATGTATTTTAAACTAGGAGCACTTCTTACTATTGAATACCAGTGCAAATAACCAAACAAAATATCCACACATAGTAAAAAGTAAACATAATAGTGGTTGGGTAAATCAGTGGCTAATGCTTCGGAGGACAATGTCTAAGGTCCTGAGTTAACGGTCGGTACGTCACTCCTTGAATAAAGTTAACGCACAGGCCTGCAGGCCTATGTGAACTGGTGAGTAAATTAAAAAAGAAAAAACTCGTGTAAAAATAGAACATCAAAGTCATCTCAAAGTTCCCGAGACTTCGTCACGTGCAAGGGTCAAGTGGTACAATCCAATTGTGGGGAAAGTCATCTCAAAGTTCCCGAGACTTCGTCACAAGCAAGGGTCAAGTGGTACAATCCAACTGGGGGGAAAGTCATCTCAAAGTTTCCGAGACTTCGTCACAAGCAAGGGTAAAGTGGTACAATCCAACTGAGGGGAAAGTCATCTCAAAGTTTCCGAGACTTCGTCAAAAGCAAGGGTTAAGTGGTACTATCCAACTGAGGGGAAAGTCATCTCAAAGTTTCTGAGACTTCGTCAAAAGCAAGGGTCAAGTGGTACAATCCAACTGAGGGGAAAGTCATCTCAAAGTTTCCGAGACTTCGTCAAAAGCAAGGGTCAAGTGGTACAATCCAACTGAGGGGAAAGTCATCTCAAAGTTTCCGAGACTTCGTCACAAGCAAGGGTCAAGTGGTACAATCCAACTGAGGGGAAAGTCATCTCAAAGTTTCCGAGACTTCGTCAAAAGCAAGGGTCAAGTGGTACAATCCAACTGAGGGGAAAGTCATCTCAAAGTTTCCGAGACTTCGTCAAAAGCAAGGGTCAAGTGGTTCAATCCAACTGAGGGGAAAGTCATCTCAAAGTTTCCGAGACTTCGTCAAAAGCAAGGGTCAAGTGGTACAATCCAACTGAGGGGAAAGTCATCTCAAAGTTTCCAAGACTTCGTCACAAGCAAGGGTCAAGTGGTACAATCCAACTGAGGGGAAAGTCATCTCAAAGTTTCCGAGACTTCGTCAAAAGCAAGGGTCAAGTGGTACAATCCAACTGAGGGGAAAGTCATCTCAAAGTTTCCGAGACTTCGTCACAAGCAAGGGTCAAGTAGTACAATCCAACTGAGGGGAAAGTCATCTCAAAGTTTCCGAGACTTCGTCACAAGCAAGGGTAAAGTGGTACAATCCAACTGAGGGGAAAGTCATCTCAAAGTTTCCGAGACTTCGTCAAAAGCAAGGGTTAAGTGGTACTATCCAACTGAGGGGAAAGTCATCTCAAAGTTTCTGAGACTTCGTCAAAAGCAAGGGTCAAGTGGTACAATCCAACTGAGGGGAAAGTCATCTCAAAGTTTCCGAGACTTCGTCAAAAGCAAGGGTCAAGTGGTACAATCCAACTGAGGGGAAAGTCATCTCAAAGTTTCCGAGACTTCGTCACAAGCAAGGGTCAAGTGGTACAATCCAACTGAGGGGAAAGTCATCTCAAAGTTTCCGAGACTTCGTCAAAAGCAAGGGTCAAGTGGTACAATCCAACTGAGGGGAAAGTCATCTCAAAGTTTCCGAGACTTCGTCAAAAGCAAGGGTCAAGTGGTTCAATCCAACTGAGGGGAAAGTCATCTCAAAGTTTCCGAGACTTCGTCAAAAGCAAGGGTCAAGTGGTACAATCCAACTGAGGGGAAAGTCATCTCAAAGTTTCCAAGACTTCGTCACAAGCAAGGGTCAAGTGGTACAATCCAACTGAGGGGAAAGTCATCTCAAAGTTTCCGAGACTTCGTCAAAAGCAAGGGTCAAGTGGTACAATCCAACTGAGGGGAAAGTCATCTCAAAGTTTCCGAGACTTCGTCACAAGCAAGGGTCAAGTAGTACAATCCAACTGAGGGGAAAGTCATCTCAAAGTTTCCGAGACTTCGTCACAAGCAAGGGTCAAGTAGTACAATCCAACTGAGGGGAAAGTCATCTCAAAGTTTCCAAGACTTCGTCACAAGCAAGGGTCAAGTGGTACAATCCAACTGAGGGGAAAGTCATCTCAACGTTCCCGAGACTTCGTCACAAGCAAGGGTCAAGTGGTACAATCCAACTGAGGGGAAAGTCATCTCAACGTTCCCGAGACTTCGTCACAAGCAAGGGTCAAGTGGTACAATCCAACTGAGGGGAAATTCATCTACGATTACTAAGTAGAACTAAGATTAAATAAAGAAAGATTATATTTTCAGTTCCGTAGTCCGATTCTTGTTATTTTGAAACACTCCACTCGAGCCTCCATTAACATTGGCCATAGCCAACATATTATTGTAGATAAACTGTCAAACTTTAAGTCAACTATTGAATAGTTCCTTAACCACCTCCAGCAGTTATAAATATATGTGTCTGTACTTGATGCCAAACGATTCAACTTACGTCAAATAAGATAAGTAATTATAAAGATTATATCGGTTACCTTCTTTGAAACGGGCTTTAAATATAGTTTACGCTTATTGTATTGTATATTGTAGGCTTATAATATTGTATATTCTCAAAACCAAGAAGTAATGAAATAATAAATAAAACAAGCTATTCTTAATTCGTTAATATAATGATATAACACTTCTATATTATTCGTTAACTTAAAAAAAACTTTACATTTCATCTTCTATAACAATTTTAAGATCTTGAAAAATTTAAAAGAGTGCCGAAACTTAAATGAGTCAAATTAAACAACATGAATTGTGACAATACAAGCTATGTAACATTTCCCTTAATGTCGTGTTTCTAATTATCAGCTGTTTTGAGATCTAGTATGGAGCGCCAGCATAGTCCCATGTTAATGTAATACCTTTTATACCAGCAGTAATGGCATACCTTTCGAACTATTCAAATTACTGTACTAATACAAACATTCCTTTTGCATGGAATATAGGTTACAGGTATTTATATTGAAGGATATAGCTAAAAAAATGAGGATTACAAAAATAAGAGTTCTAATGATAGCAAAAATACACGCAGTCTTCTTTAAATAATCAATCAATAAAAATAAAACTAAAATCAGACTTTTATCATCTCCACATAAATAACTAGAAAGTAAGTATCTAGTACTAAAATATATTTGTAAAATAAATATAAAATAATCGACTGGTGTTGAAGGGCAAAAGCATGAATGCTGTAAAAGCCTTGTCAGTAAAGAATTCTTCTAGGATTTTTTTGATTTATTGAGGGGCATTTCTACTTTGAGGCCAGCAGGTAAAAGGTAGATGTACTTTGACGGTAGAACGTTCTTTGGTATTGGACATTCTGATGCAGATGTTAAAGGAAACTTTAAATCATATCTACTATAATTGCAATTATTTCCACAGACAGTGATCTTTGACGAATCCAAATATAGTCAGGTATTAAAGTGCAAATAATTTACTTGACAGACAATAATTGCACTCCTGAACAGACTCCTGGAACATCCCAAGGATGGATACTCTGCTGTACTAGTAGTGTAGTTCCTCCCCCAAACCTAACTTAGTCAATTTCGTCAGTATATAACACGAATTGTCAAGACATTTAGAACGCTGTTGTCGGTAGTCGACAACACATTAAGAATTAATACACAGAGAAAAGGAAACAGAGGTCGCTTTATTCGCCGTAGCGAACGCCTCAGAGTCAGTTATAAATAGATTACAACTAATGTAAATATTTATAAATCTGAAGTAATAATTACTATTTAGTAATTACTATTTCACTGAGGATTGGGGGGGGGGGGGTAAGAAGGACACTGACAAGGTTCTGGCCCTTCCACATGCTTGGTGAATGGAGAACCACTACTAACACACAACCTCGGCACACACTTACCGCACTGTTGAATGCGACCCCTGGTTCCTTCTTCTCTGCGCTTAATAACTGTCAGTTTATAAGTTCTCTTATTCATAATGATGGATAGGGGGTGGAAAGTTGTACTGCAAATAGAAAATGAGAACATTTTCATTTTATCTGAGAACTTAATAATATTTATATATACTAATAGTAAAACATATAAAACATGTGTCATTTTTATATGTAGGCTATTTTACAAATTGTTTTTATGGTATGTGTGCAAATAATATTTTCAGGATTTTCACGTCACAAAAAATAGTTAAATTAATTATGTTCCAGAACTAAATGTTATACAAAAACTATCAAAATTAGAATTTAAACTCAAATTATTATAAAATTGCAAGAAATTTGTTTGTTTTCATTATTGTATCTTAAATTTATTTTTTCATTATTGTAAGAGTTCTATGTAATTTTTTAATTTTACATTTACTTTTAATCAGAATTTTCGTTAAAATGGACCACTTCAGGTTCCTGTCCAACCTCTTTCATACGGAACGAGGTTGGGCTATTAGCAAGTGCTAGTTTTATTCACATCACTGATTAATGGAATTTTTCTTGCTCTAAGTGATTGTTTATTTTTAACTTTATCCGTCATACGAGGCGTTTCTTATCACACGTAGGAGTTTATTCCGCTTCGCATAGACGTTTTAAAAACACAGAAAGCCATTTCTTGTTTTTATTTCTATCAAAAACCTTTAGAATATACTTTTGGCGTTTTTTAAAATAGGTACAGTGAATAAAATTGAATCGTTTTGAATAAAATCGACCAGGCAGTTCATATTAATTCCTGCCCAGGCATTAATTTTTTTTATGAAATCCAGACGGGTGAGAAAATTTACCTGCATAAATAAATTAAGTGTCCGAATGTCCATCAACAACACACAGTCTGTATTTTCGGTGGGTCGGCCTGTGCGGTGGATCAGCGGGTATCTGGTATCTGGGAACCGACATATGATCTTCTGTTACTGAGACAAAGAGCTTTTGTTTGTAATTTAATTGTGCCCATGTTTATTTCTGTGACTGGTCGCACCACTGGAGCTGGAGCTGGAGTGACAGCACTAACAATGGCGCCGAGACTTTGTCTAAGATTTCACGCAGCGTTGTATGAAATAAAATGGCGGCCGGAGTGTCTGTAGGTAAAGACAAAACGCAATGTGAGTGTATTGTATTGTAATGATGTAGTAGGGGAGGTTAAGGGTGGGAACTGCCGCCCCCACCATCTGTCGGCCAGCCACTGTGTTCATTTAACAGCCTATATTATCCAGAGTCAATGCTGCGCACGGAAACCCTCAATGCGCAATGCGGACGGGTTGTCAGTTTCCGCAAGCGGGGGTTTCATTTGCGTGATCAAGCAATTACCCCCCCCCCCCCATTTTAAGAGCTCTATTCTTTTGTGGAGCACCGTAAACTATATCTAATTGATACCCGTTGGTCCCATTGTTGGGGCTGCAATGATTCGACTGTATTGTATTGTATTGTATTATGGGTCTATATACCAACCTAACCCTGATAATAAAACATATCACCAGTATAGCCAACCGTATTGGAGCGTCCGCTCACAAAGCTCTTGGGAGGCATTTGAGCGCATTTTCATTGTAGTACAAATTCCCCTACTGTTTATAAAGTAACATTTGTTGTTTGTTAGTTTTATAAAATGTTATTCAACATTGGAATATTTCAAAATGGTACTCTGATACGTTCTAACTTTATTCTCATTAAATAATATAAATGATGTAGGCTTAGTTTTCATTTAGATTTTTTAACTTCAATATTTAACAGCTGGTATTTTCTTTTATAAAGAGTGTTAATTTATATTTTCACGTTAAATAAGTGTTTCTAATATATCAGTTCATTATAAATTTACGATAAATATAAGTTAAAAGTGAAAATTAGGAATACACATGACAACAACTAACAAGTCTAGGATGAAAATAAAACACTTCAGGTTACGTTTTACGTTTAAAATATTTGTTTTGTTTGAACACCTATATTGGACTCAAACAAAAGACTTATATATTTATGTGTGTAAAACAAAACAAAATTAGTTACAGTGCGTTTATAAAACAAAAACTAACTTAAATATTTATAAATAAAAAAATCTGTAAGTCTTCGAAATACAAAAAAATATAGGCCCAAAAAAATAATAAAAAAAAAAAACAACAAAAAACAGTTTTATGAACAATCAACCTTCCAAACTGTTGTAGCCCACCTGTTTTCTCGGGTCTTTTTTCGGAATGTCCCCGCGTTTGGTAAAGATTGTCTGCCAAGTCCAGAACTAAACTTACAAACAATGTACCTTTTCATATTGGTCACGTGATTTTGACATTCAAGAAAATAATAAATTACATAGCTTTAATTATCAATCGGCGACATCTGGTATTTAGGTTAGGTTAGGTTGTAAGCACTTTCACCATGGGTTGTTAGGTTAGGTTTGGTTAGGATTATATATATATATATATATATATATATATATATATATATATATTTATATATATATATATATTCATATGAACTTCTTATCCGTTTGACGGTTAATCATTGCTAAACAAATGCGGGAACATTCTGAAAAATACCTCTTTCCCTTTGGCTTTTTGTACATATTATCAATTTTATAATAATGTACCAGCGAGTATAAACTCTTATAATGAAAAACGATTAATTACTTTTAAAGCTAAGCTGTGCCTTTACTTAAAAGTATGTAATCTCAAAAATTAAAATGTATAATTTTATAGTTTTCAGCTAAAAATCTTTTTAGAGTAAACCTACTATAGTCAAATATATGTCAGTTATAGAAGTTAATATTTATGCTTTGTGCCAGAGGAAGTAGTGTTGGCTTTTGCCTTGTTAATAAAAGTGATTTGTTAATCAAAACTTAGTGCTAAGATAAGTATGCTGTTCGTTTCTTTTTTCTTAGACTAACAAATACAACTTGTTATTGACAAATCCATAGTTCTGGGCGTGTGGTTCGAGCATGCGCACCATTGTATTTCCCTCTCCAACGACAGTGGTACATTCATGTTAAAAAATAAACATCTCGGACACGGTACTTTCACATACCTATTATTTGGCATATTAAGTCTGATTAAGTTGGCAGTATTTAATTGAATAATAAAACCAGCTGATTTCACTCACGTAACGTCACGATCTACTGCGCTGCCTCGTCGTGATACCTACAGTATTTTCTAATTACCGTGTTCTCGGATAGAACAAAATCAGTTGTTTTTTCTTTTTCTTCCAAAAATATGTTTTCATTATTTAACGATTGTTTAAATTTTTCCCGTGGCACTTAACCGAATAAGTTAAGTTATTGTAAAATCGCAATATTATAGAGGAAAAACTATTATTTTAATTATTGTCACTACTATATTAATCTTTTTTCAAGCGTTTTATCTTTATAACTATCTAAAGTATGTGACATATCCACACAAGCACCATCGAGCAAACCATATAAACATAGCAGCAAACTTAAATAAGATTTTGAACAGACTGTACAGGATAGACGTAGGAGAAGTATGGTGGGGGATATTCACTATCTCACTTGTACTACCTCTTCTACACGCCTAGAACTATGGCTCGGTCTGTATCTTGGTCAGTGTTTATTCGAAGTAAAGTAATTTGTAATGTAATGTGAAGTGGAAAGAAATCATTATTTCAATATTCCTTAAACATTGAAATCTGATGCGCACCCCTTTTACCTACTAACTCGAAACCTTATTCCTCAATCACTCCCCTTCGACGTCAGCACTTTCTGGCTTACTGTTAATTTAGCGAAACTACACTGTATTTTTATTTACTTATTGAAATATCAAAACTTAACCTTACATTCAAACACGCTGAGATCTGGGGGGTAAACCCTCCCTCGCGTCTCTGCCGTCTTCGCTTGCTACAGCGATATCCGACGCGTATAATTTGTAATTTATAAGCAAAGACGACAATTTAATGTGGCGCAGATTGTTCGCGCCTCGGCGGGGCAAACTTTCTTGCTGTTTGGAACACCTTTTCATTTTATTCCCGACTTTCCACTTCTCTTTGACAGCCACGGAGGAGTTCACAAATATTTAATTGCTTCACAAAGATGGAATTATCTGTTTTTGTTCTTCGGAAATGATTTTAAAAGGATTTAGTTCACGAAGTCATAGACGGGTCCTTTCTTCCTCCCCGTAGCGAACCACCCCTCTCTATTCTTCACCTCGACGACCCCTCAAATATTACTAACAGTTCCACCTCTCCCTACCTCTATATTTTATCCTCAACGGCTTAATTTAAGTTAATCGAGAAAACGTCGAGCGTTTAGAAACCTCAAATAAATTGTCGAGATATGAGGGGTTGATATTTTGACAACAACAATTTCTTGAGTTAGCAATGTACAGTAAAAAATATCTACTATATTTATAAAACTATGAACAACATATTTCCTTTTTCATATTTAAAAACGTCACCATGATATGTAAACCTAAGATCACATAGGTTTGTGGCTTTAGAAGGTTAAAAGGCTTCTATCTAATTTGGATAGTTGGTTATGAGAAATATATTTACGTAATGATGCAAGTGTACTTTACTGTAGTTACTAATGTGTAATTTAATGGGTACAGGGCAAAGGATACAACGATTATTCTTTGTATTAATTCTAGAGTAACTTATAAATAAAGATTTTTTAATAATATGCTGTATATGATACGTATACAAATTTAGAATTTTAATACAAATACAAATTTAAATTGTAGAAGTTTGGAATAGTTATAGTAGAGAACGTTTTCAATATACCAACATAATTATTAGTTTTATTTATATTGATTTAATTTATGTTTTTTACAAACACTGAATGTAATGTTTGAATTATACTCGTATTCAATAAAAATTGTAGTATCGAAGAATCGTGATTATAATATTACTAAAAGTAAGATTGGAGTTCTCTATTTCTTTAGAGTTAGACTTCAGTTGTCTTATTATTGTTATCATCGTTCATACCAACAACTTATTGAGTAAGTAACTTAACTAGCACTCGATTGTCCCATATTAACAGCTCTCGAGAATCACGTAAACGTTTGACCAATGCAGACATGGCCTATTTTCTTCTCTTTAGACACGTTTCCAAAGATTCAAAGGTAGCTTGTATGTTTTTATACAAAATTTCGTACATCAAAGATGACGATAGGTATCTTAAAACTTACTACACTTAGTACAGAAAACGTATGAGATTTGGATCTCTGGTTAGTTAAACAAGCTGGGGAGAACTTGTTGGTCAGTCAAGCTTGGGAGAACGTTTGGTCAATCAAGACGGGGAGAACTTGAGGTCATTGAAGCTAGGGAGAACTTTTAGTCAATGAAGGTGAGGAGAACTCGTGGTCAATGGAGGTGGGGAGGACTTGGGTCCAATCAAGCTGGAAAGGACTTCTGGTTCTGTTATTGAAGCTGGGGGAGATATTTCGATCAGACAAGTAGAGGAAATCTTTCGGCCATGAGAACTTATGGTCAATCAAACTAGGAAGAACTTGTGGTCACTGAAGGTGTTCTATTTTTGATTGGCTAATATTATAGTTAGAGTTATAGTTATAGAGGTAATATATAGAGTTATAGTACCGGTCACTCCGAGCCTCCTTCGGCTCAGCAGGTTTCTTAATATGTCTACATTTTGGATACATTCTTTGGCCATCACTTTAATTAGTATTTGTTACGTTATCCATACATAGTCCGACTAAACTAATAGAGTTTTTTATCCGTCCTTTTCAATCGTCATACAGTTTCGTCGATTTAGACTACGGAAAATTAAAAAAAATATATTTCCTTTGCTGGAAACTTGTCCAAACAAATACATTTATTCCACTTTGGAAAGTTTAAAGTTCAGTACATTTAACGAAAACAGTGGAGGAAATATTTTACAAGTTATTTTGAAATGGATTAAATATCGTGCGAACAGTTGAAATAAACTAATGGCAGAAAGTTTTGCCAGGGGGCCTTGGAGGGAGGTTTCAGTTAGATAATAAAGAGGGTTGGGAGGAATGTTTAAATATCACTTGAGTCTCCACCTCCGAGACTGCCAACTCCCCAAGACACAATAACCAGGCTAAGATATTCATTTAAGAGGGGAGGGGGCTCAGTTCCGGCATTGTCTTCCCACTCCCTAATCGACATAATTAAAAACTTGTCATCTCTTTCAGTTCAACCTTCCCTTACACTAAGATCAACCTTTTATTCACACTCCGTCTTGCTTTATATCTTATCACACCCAAAAAGCTATTAAGTAAAATAACCTAGTCTTTAACCTAATTGTCTTTAATTAAGATTGATAATTGCACAATAATTAGTACTTGTCATACCTTAAAATGTCTTTAAGTTTAATTAATATTTTGAAAAAATGTGAAAGAAAACTTATAACGATATGTTTTAATAAATATTAATATATACATAAAATCCAAAATGTATATATTGTTCAACTTTTCAATATCTGAGAAAAAAAGTTTCAATCAAACAATTATCTACTTACTTTTATGAGCCCTGCTTTAGGTCCCTATGGGATATAAATGGTTCACGATTCACTCAAATATTCAAAGGTAAAGTACAAAACTTAACATTTGTAAGTTACTTAAAAATTTTATGAATTACTTGGATCTTTTCCGTTAATTCATTAACACTACTGTTTTTTGTTTCCGTTAATTCACTGCCACTTGATAAATATTCTCTTGCTCTAAAAATTGTTCCCAATCATTTTTACGTCCATTGTGGTACTCCTTATCCGCCAGGAATCCGATATCCTATCACTTTCCAAGAATTTATACACAGAGAGTGTATTCAGCGGTAAGTCAATCATTGGATTTACCAGTTTGTGGTCAAATTTATTAGCCACCTAACCTAACTTAACCTGACCTAACGTAACCCAACCCAACCGTAATTGCAATAAAAAAAAAGTAGTGGTAGTGAATCAACGGAAAAAGTCCAATTACTTAACTACTGGGTTTTATAAAATCTCACTAAAAATAAATTAGTAGTTTTTACTGTTATAAAATTTTAGTATACTATAGAATGGGCATTTAAAATATGCAGAATATAACGAAAAGGTTCAATAAAAAGACCTTTATTATTTTCTTTAAGTTAAAATTCCTTTTAAGTTAAAATGTTCATTTATAATTAATTGATTTATTCACAGTTTGGTAGAAGTAACATAATGTGAGGTTTTCATTGGAACATTAGTAAATTACTTTAGATCAATTTAAAAGTGTATAGTTTTTAAGGCGATAGGTAATTTTTGAAGTCAATTTATGTTGTTATGTTGGTAGATTTTATTTTATTTACTTGCTTCATTACAGGTTGAACCCAATTACAATGAAAGCAGTACTACTAAATAAAGTGTCCATTGTGGGTCTTCATGAAAAATACAAAAACCATAAACTATAAATCAAATTAACACTATGAACTAAATAAAGTAACAGCAAACACAACAATCAAATAAGTTAATTCAGGAAATTAAACTAAGCTACTTGTTAACAAATTCATGCCTCGAACAAAAAATATATGCATCTAAAATAACAATATAACCAAATTGAATAGATAAAAAGCCAATACAAAAACAATTCAATTATACCAGAATAACAATAACATTAATAATATAAACAACGAATAGATATAAAGCAAATACAACAATAATTTAAATATAACAAAATCACAATAAAATTAATAATACAAACAAAAGAATGTATAAAAAGCAAATACAATAAATAATTCAATTGTTCCAGAATCACAATAAATAACTCATGTAGTTTTTCTTATAACTTGTGATAGTATCACTGAAAATATCGATATTATTGCCGATCATCCGCAACAGCGGCGAGGAGGAATGCATTACTGTTCGGCAATAAGGTATATTAAAAATTAATTTATTTCTACTGTTAAAATTTTGTACTCTGAAACAAACAGCACGTAGATGTACCAGTAATTAACGTGCCAAGATTCAACTTTATGGGGATTTTTCCAATTGGGAGGAAAATTAATAATAATTTCTGTTAGTTTGTTAAATACTGTGTCAATTTGTTCTAACTGTGAAGTAATTATATTATGTCTACAAAATCTATGGAAAGTCATAAATATAAATAAAATGCGTATAAATAAATATAATACTTTCATCACATCAGGTGACATGACATTGAATATGCCCAATTGAAATATCAATGTGTCAATCTCTGTGACATAGTTCCATTAATTCTTAAGAAATGTTTTGCCTATTAGGGTATTTACAAACCCTTACCGTCTAAAATAATTAATTAATGGGAAAATATAATTATATATATTACTTATTTTATTTTAATGCTATTATAGTCTTTCTACGCCAATGGTATTTTTTACTTTCAATACATACGTTATGATACATTAAGAAGAGAAGCCCTAACTTTGATAAAAGAAATATGGAGAAGCAACCAACAGGAAGGAGACCCCGCGGATGTTTAAAGAAACGATGGAAAGACCAAGTGAAGATAGATCTATGGAAGCTTGAATGAACAGAAGACGATGCTATGGACAGGGAGAGATGGAGGTGACTTGTTGGGACAGGGAGAGATGGAGGCGACTTGTTGGGACAGGGAGAGATGGATGTGACTTGTTGTGACAGGGAGAGATGGAGGCGACTTGTTGGGACAGGGAGAGATGGAGGCGACTTGTTGGGACAGGGAGAGATGGAGGCGACTTGTTGGGACAGGGAGAGATGGAGGCGACTTGTTGATGAGGCAGATACCACCTTGGGTAGCCATGGCCATGGGAGTAAGAGTAAGTAAGAGTAATACATATGTTGTTAAGGGACAACGGTCAAAACTCTTCAAGCAAATTTGTAAGTGGATCTCCAGGATTTGAACCGTGACATTCTGCTTATGAAGCAGACGTGCTAAACACTAGGCTAGGAAGAGGCCCATTACCCTGATTATCAAGATATAGAATCACGTTTGCAATGCGATTCTATACCTAGTGTGATACTTTCCTTGGCACAACATTTTTAACATTTATGCACTTTTCATGCCATTGAATTCTATTGCAGATGCGTCATAAACTGGGATGAGCTCAAACATCTGAGCTAGAATGTGAGACCTGTAGTAAATATAAGTAAAACTAATATTTACTAATATTTAGTAAATATTCGGGAAGAGCTAAGCCCCGGATTTATCTAATAATTGCTTTTTTACACCCATTCATAATGGTAGAACATTTCTACCAACAGGCAAGCCAATCAAGCTCTGGTTCTATGCGTGTTCATTCTATGCGTGTTGATATTGTTACGGATCACGGCTGTCACCATCGGCACCGCCGAGGTCATTTCGCCCCATCCCTGCGCGGGTAACTTCCCGCGGGACCAATCCAGATCTTCTTCGCCTGTAGGGAATCGAGGCCCTTCCTGAATTGGAGTCGAGAAGTTCAGATTGTTCTCCAGGAGCGCCATAGCCAGTTCCATAATCTTCTGGGCTTCCACCTCTGGGCAATATAAAGAAACCATTCTGCCGAACTGAATGTCAGTCAAGAGTCAGATTGAAGAGTCAGTGAGTGAGTGACAGAGTCAGCCCCAGTGGATGTGACAGTGACAGTGTTTATTTGTGACAGTGCAGTGACAGTATACCGAACAGTGTCGGCCATCAGGCGAACGGAGTGATAAGTAATATAAATTGTTGTAAATATTAGTGATTAATTTAAGAGTTGAAATAGTGTCAAAGTAATAATTTAAGTTAGTAAATGTTTCATAGTGTGTAATTTAGTAATCTAGAACTTGTAAATAATAGTAACAATTAGTAGCCAGAAGTGGAATTCCCTTATTTATTTAGGACCATGATGGCCCGTAACAATATACAAGAAAATTATTATATAATAACAAAATTAAACAATCAACCTTGTTGGCCACACATATATAAGATTATTTTTATTTTTTTTTTGTTTAAGATTTAATTTTACTTGTTATTGGTTTGATTATTTTGGGTTTACTTTTAATTCACGTATCAGAAAACATTTTGAAGTGCACATATTTTGGATGTTTAGACAAATAGACAAATATTTTTATTGACATATTCTTTGGGAATAGTACAATGTGTCAAAAATAATGAAATGAGTAACAAGAAGTTATAGTACATTGTTTAAGAATTCCTTTTCTGTATAAAATGGTCTGTCTTGTAGCCAGGTTGTCAGTATCTTCTTGAGTCTCTTTATTGGTTTTTTCTTTATTTCTTCTGGCAAGAGGTTAAAATAGAGTGCTCCCATGTAGGATGGTTTCCTTTCAGATAGGTTCAGGTGATGTACTGGAAGAGCAAAACTTGATGCTATAACAAAACAGTTTTGTCTATAGTTTCCCAACTTTGAGATTGCAGTCTAGTTTTAAAGGATTCTATGGTTCTTTTGTTAAAAATTCTTTTGTTTTCTTTTATAAGAGCCGGTTTGTTTCCAGTTAGTTTCAGTGTGGCTATTTGCGCTGTGTGGTCTGATAGGCCTGAGAGTATGACAGATGTGAGCAGTTGGGTGTTGATGTTGGTGCATATCCAGTCTAATGATGTTTTTGAGGTAAGTGTAATTCGAGTGGGTGGTAATGTTAATCTTGTGAGACCAAAAGATGTTAGAGAAATAAATGTTTAAAGAGAAATATATGTTTGTACTTGTATTACATAATTATTTGCAAACATGTAAGTTATTTTTCTCAATTAATATATACCTTTGAACAAAGGATTAATATATACACCTTACTGCGTATCTATGTCAGTTGTAAGCTATACCGAAATGAGTCAACTTTGAACTTATAAGTCCTCCCCGTTGGCCTAGATTGCAAGATCAACCCCCTCCCTCTAAAGGGGCCTCAGAGGATAAGTGGATACGCCAGTTTACAAGGGAAAGAAACATACAGACCTCTGCGGTGGCGCATCAGACGGTTGCAACCCCCAACCCTCAAACAAACCACCGGGTTTCACTTAAGTAGAGTTTATTTAGCAAGCATTCTTTCCTAAACACAACAGGTCCTCTCAAACAGATCCGCTCAACACCGGAAGCAGCCTAAATACTTGCAACCTATCTGAATCGTTCTGTTGGGCGCTTACAAAAGGTTTTGTTCTCCCTTGATACGTACTTCCGGCGGGCGCGTGCAGCCTCCTCAAAGGACACGTGAGTGTTCATTAACAATCCTCGATGAGGACAGCAGACCAGATCTTTGAATTGAGTGGAGGGGAGGTCTCCACTGCGCATGCGCGAATTATTGAAAAGAGACGCATGCGCATACTGCAACATGGTGACCAAGAATAAAATATTTGTTTTGTTTATTATGGAAAAAGTATTTAGGTCTCTTCAAACCCAGAAGTATATAAACTCTTCAAAATTAAAGTGTGAGAACAAAAATAAATTTTAAAAAATAAATAAAACGCGCGCGTAGAGAGAGAGTAAATTTAAACATATATATTAAATTGAATGGATATTTTACAGCAAAATTAAGTAAGATCAGCCACGAAAATAAGTTTAATTCTTTGTAAATGTCATTCTGGAACATTTCAATAAAAATATACTTATCACTACAACTTTGGTATGTGTGTGTCATAATGCTGGCAAGAGTTAAATATATAATAATAAACTTTTTAACAATCGATCCGTCTAAAATGAGAATGGCATGTATTGATTACAATTAAATATAAAATAACTATAACATTACGGTCTCGAAAAACTGGTCTCCTGAAATATGCATAGATGTTTACCCATTACAACCAAATATGATATTTAACAAAACAATTCAACTGAATCACCTTTCCAAAATATTACCAAATTTTTAGAAGCTTTAGAAAATAAACAACGTAAATAACAATGCCTTAAGTGTTTCTTGATATACTAAAGCTTGGTCTCATCCCCCTGATTCTCCGTGGCCTCCCGGCCAGCCCCTGGGCAAGTATCTTGTTTCTCCCCGCCTCCGTTTGATTACGAAGGTTCGAACGCAAGAACAGTAACGCGTCTCTATTTCGCCATTCAGAAGTCTTTAGGCTCGGATACAAAACGTGTCTGCAATTATAAGTCTGCCCGGGCATTGTGACCACACAAAGGTCCTCATTCATAATACCTGGGGTTGTAGCTAGTTGACATCAAAGGGAGGGAGGTTTGGCTCCTCCATCAATCTGAGGGAACCTAAGACGTTGGTGGAACGTTGGTACATAAATACTTGATTCAGTGTATGTCGATACAAACATTCTTCATAGATGCATCTATAAATTAAAGTAATAACAATATCGGTATTATAGTATACATCCGAACTGTTTAAACCTTATGATTTATTTTCCTTTGATTTTGGTTTTAAACCGATATGCAATTTTGAATAAGAAATAAAAAACGATGTTTTAAGAATTCAAAGAATGCAGAACTACCTATCAATTTAGGTCACAATATCCTTCGTACAATTTTACATTTTAGAAGACAAACAAATTAATAAATTTAGACTACGCAATACTCTTGGTGACTGAAATATATAAATATTTTAATTAATATTCTTCTTGCAACATGGATTATGTAGTTACCTAGTAGTAGCCAGCTTAATTAAATACTTAAAAACAAAATTATATTTGGAATTTATTTCCTAGTACTTACACTTCAAATACAATAAAATTGTTCGTAAAAATTGAGCTTTTTCTTTTAATTTACACTATTTTAACGAACATTAAATTATATCGAGATGGACTAGTTGTTAGTCCGTAGATCTTAGTAGTGGAGTATGTTTAAGAACGTTTGTTTATTTTCCGACATCCACTCTAATGGAACTGTATGTCTCTAAGCGAACTGAGTTGATGTCATATAATTGTCTACATTTTCTTGAAGTAATTATTGACATACAGTTCCATTAGAGTGGATGTCGGAGAATAAGCTCAACGTTATTAAATTATAGTTACAAATTATGCAACTCTTTTAGTGGTATCTCAACAATCATAATTACAAGAGATCTGGTATTTTAAATATTTGAAATAGCTGATTTCGAAACTTCTCAATCAAATGTTAAAGAAAGAATACTATAAATAAAAATATTCATAAAAAGGACTTCCGTACTACTTTAAAGTCATGTTTATTTGTACTTTGGCCAATTGTGTGATTGTTTCTTTTT
Organism: Stictocephala bisonia; assembly: GCA_035578905.1. Taxonomy (NCBI): domain Eukaryota; kingdom Metazoa; phylum Arthropoda; class Insecta; order Hemiptera; family Membracidae; genus Stictocephala; species Stictocephala bisonia. The sequence goes on along the minus strand of JAQJVL010000591.1, from coordinate 301,080 downwards.
TCAGAGCGACTGGATATCTTCAGAAAATCTTCGCCCTGAATACGCCTTCGTTACCAACAGTTTTCAAATCATACTGATTTTGCTAAGTCATGACGAAGTCTTTAGGCTTGTTGACCTTTATTTGACTATACAAATTCACAATTTTTCTTTAAAAGTTGCCACAACGGATAAGTTAATGAAGACAAATTTGGAATGAACTTTGAACTTTTGAAAAACATGTGACCATTCCTAAAAAGAAAAAAAAAACGTCGTAATTCTTGCTAATCAGTTGGAGCAGTGATGTTCATTGTAGAATCAATTTTTCAGAACATTTAGAAATCATTCTTTCTTACTACATAGCCAAGATATGTAATTTGTTTCTTAAAAAATTGAGATTTACTTCTGTTTACATATATTTTGAGTTCTTTTAATCAAACCGATACTGAAATTAAAGTTTATGACATTATTTTAATGTTTTTCCAGATACATTAAAGTAATTTGTTACTCCTTTCAGTCTTCGGAGTATTTAATCAAGGACTCGGTGAAATTCACTTGTAGCATTTTTTACCCCCGAATTGAGATGTTTTACCTTGTATATTCCTTCATGAGTTGATATTGTTTGAATAATACTCTATTATCTATCAACTGTTATATGTAATTATGCTTTGAAGTACAAAAGTGTTAAGCGTTCCGAGTTTGATTTAACGTCTCTTCAATTTTATAATAATGTGCTGACTATAGTCGAGGCTTCGGTTATCTTACAGTTAACTCAATACACAAAGGCGTACTTCAACATCAGGTTTATGGTTACCACTAAAGGAGAACCCCAGCCCAGTCACTGTAATTTTCGTAATAATGTGGTGACTGTAGTTGAGGGTTCGATTATCTTACAGTTAACACAATAATCAAAGGCGTACATCACCATCAGGTTTATGGTTACCACTAAAGGAGAACCCCAGACCAGTCACTGTAATTTTCGTAATAATGTGGTTACTGTAGTTGAGGGTTCGGTTATCTTACAGTTAACACAATACTCAAAGACGTACATCAACATCAGGTTTATGAGTTACCAATAAAGGAGAACCCCAGCCCAGTCATTGTAATTTTCGTAATAATGTGGTGAGTGTAGTTGAGGGTTCGGTTATCTTACAGTTAACACAATACACAAAGACGTACATCAACATCAGGTTTATGAGTTACCACTAAAGGAGAACCCCAGTCCAGTCATTGTAATTTTCGTAATAATGTAGTGACTGTAGTTGAGGGTTCGGTTATCTTACAGTTAACACAATACACAAAGACGTAGGCTACTTCACCATCAGGTTTATGGTCACCACTAAAGGAGAACCCCAGTCCAGTCATTGTAATTTTCGTAATAATGTGGTGACTGTAGTTGAGGGTTCGGTTATCTTACAGTTTACACAATACACAAAGACGTACATCACCATCAGGTTTATGGTTACCACTAAAGGAGAACCCCAGCCCAGTCATTGTAATTTTCGTAATAATGTAGTGACTGTAGTGGAGGGTTCGGTTATCTTACAGTTAACACAATACACAAAGACGTACATCACCATCAGGTTTATGGTTACCACTAAAGGAGAACCCCAGTCCAGTCATTGTAATTTTCGTAATAATGTGGTGAGTGTAGTTGAGGGTTCGGTTATCTTATAGTTAACACAATACACAAAGACGTACTTCACCATCAGGTTTATGGTTACCACTAAAGGAGAACCCCAGTCCAGTCATTGTAATTTTCGTAATAATGTGGTGACTGTAGTTGAGGGTTCGGTTATCTTACAGTTTACACATTACACAAAGACGTACATCACCATCAGGATTATGGTTACCACTAAAGGAGAACCCCAGTCCAGTCATTGTAATTTTCGTAATAATGTAGTGACTGTAGTTGAGGGTTCGCGGTTATCTTACAGTTAACACAATACACAAAGACGTACATCACCATAAGGTTTATGAGTTACCAATAAAGGAGAACCCCAGCCCAGTCATTGTAATTTTCGTAATAATGTGGTGAGTGTAGTTGAGGGTTCGGTTATCTTACAGTTAACACAATACACAAAGACGTACATCACCATCAGGTTTATGAGTTACCACTAATGGAGAACCCCAGCCCAGTCATTGTAATTTTCGTAATAAATCCACTATGTTCAAGAATGTCACTTTCTTACTCTACCATTTTCTTAAGAGAAAATGGAATTTCACGCTCCTTAATATAAATGGGTTTTGCATGTTCCTCAATCCAACTACCGGTTTTGGCTATGGTATTGTTTTTCTATATTATTGATTATCTTGACAGTAATACTCGAACACATGTTATGCCCCAATTGATTAGTTTCGATGGATTGTTGAAAATCAATATTTTTTAGTTCAATGCCAAATTTGCGAATCCAAGCTCATCCCAAAAATGGTGACTTTTGAGTGGTGACCAGAAAAAAATCCTGGTTTAATTTCTGTGTCTAGTTGAAGGTTACGAATGCATATTTTTGAAGGAGTGTTAATCCTGCTCCAGAGTTTACTTCAAATCTTTGACATTTACCATTAAATTTGACATCTACAAAATATTTAGTAGTCTTTTGATGATGAAATTCATTTTTCCCAAATATATAAAAGATCTTATTTAGCCGATGAATACATAAATAATAAACATTTTCACTATAAACTGAACTGGAACAAGACCCTTTCTTCATTGATGGACTGAATTTTGCTGTGTTTGTTCAGCAACATTTTTAAGCACACACTTTGAACATTTCATTGACGGTTACAAAACTTACATTAAACATTTTGTATATTTGCCTTGCAAGATTTAACAGATTTGAAAAGCCATAACACAAACATAATTCATCAATACAGATCACGATAATTTACGTTTTATAATTTTATTTGATTACTGTTTCTGGAAGATGAAAACGAGTTTTTCTTATAAATTTTGATAACTCTCACTTAAAACACTCGAAATTTCTCGGTTATTAAGTTTTGAAACGTCCAAAGCTAAGGCCTTATCAAGTAACTCTTGAAAGGATTTAGAATATGGAATCATAAGTAATTGTTCTCGAATATTTGAATCTGGAACTCCTCTAACAAACTGTGAGCTCAGGAAGGGGTCTACTGTAGATTTATCGCAATCACTTGTAAAATTACAAGTAGAAATACCCTTCCTAAGAGTAGTAGCATATTAGGAGATGATTGATCTTGATTTTGATCAGTTGATAAAAATCGATGTCGTTCAACTATAACATTTTTTCGGTTTAAGTGATTATCAAGCAATCAAGAGATTTATATGTAGGATGAGTTGATAATAATGAGTACATTTGAAGTCCAAGACTATTTAATAACATACAAAAACATAGTCCATCATCTGTTAGTGAACAATTTAAGTGCATATAATTTTTTAAACATGTAACATACTGGGAAAATTGTTCTTTATTAGATTGAAATGGGTCAACACTTGAAAAATAGTCATTTTATTACCATCCTGATTTTGATTTGACTGTTTTTTTAAATGAAGAATGGTATTAAGAATGTGTCTTTACACTGTTCAGCATATATGGTTTTATGGGTGATAACTTGTCTGTAAGTAACTATTACTAAAAAAATACCTGTTTTACACATAAAATTATAATTTTCTATTTAAATCAAATTGATATCAATTAATTATAACTATGATAAAAAGAGAAAATATAATGTGTAACATTTAGGAAATTTATTTATTTCACAACAACAACAAAAGAAAAACAAAAACCGTATGTTATAAATGACATCCAATATGTAAAAAGTAGGTAAGTATATAATACTAATATTAGCAATCATTGTGTACATATCTGTCATAGTGTTTCAGTCTACAAACAACAATTAGGCTAATATGAAAAGCGTCTATTAATGTTTTAGACCTAAACATTAAAACACATTTAATTTTTAATTAATGTGTTTTAATGTTTAATTAATGTGTTTAATGTGTAATGTGTGTTTATTTAATTTAATGTGTTAAATGTGTAAAATTGAAATGTACTTAAAGTTTGTCAATAGGGCAAATCTTCTGAAAGGTTTACTTCAATAACAGTCCTAGCCACGAAAAGGGTAGATTCACCCTCAAGACCCTTAGAGCAGGAGGACGTTATCCCATTAGTTCCGCTCGCTGGACTGATCTCTGAAAGCTGGCATAAAAGTAGCTTTATTTGGGGCGATGTTACCACACCATTACGTCATATAACAAGATGGCCAACCTTGTTACTGACCACTTGATGGACACAGGCGTCATGTTGGCCGCATGTAGGAGTCATCGAGACCATCTCCAAGTATCGATCTGTTGACCTTGAACTGTTTTCACGTTCAGGGCGATGTTACTACACCGTAACATCGTATAACGAATTGCCCAACCTTGTTACTAATCACTTGATGGACAAAGGCGTCATGTTGACCGCATGTAGGAGCTACTCGAGACCATCTCCAAGTAATGATTTGTTGACCTTGAACTGCTTGTATATTTGGGAATATATTAAACTCCATTACTTAATATAACGAGATGGCTAACCTAGTTACTAACCACTGACCACTTGATGGACAAAAGCGTCATGTTGGTCACATTCAGACGTCACTTGAGACCATCTCCAAGCATCGATCTTGAACTGCTTGTACATTTGGAAATATATTAAACTCCATTACTTCGTATAACGAGATGGCTAACCTTGTTACTGACCACTTGATGGACAAAGTCGTCGTGTTGGCCACATGCAGACGTCACTTGAGACCATCTCCAAGCATCGATCTTGAACTGCTTGCACATTTGGGAATATATTAAATTCCATTACTTAATATAACGAGATGGCTAACCTAGTTACTAACCACTGACCACTTGATGGACAAAGGCATCATGTTGGTCACATTCAGACGTCACTTGAGACCATCTCCAAGCATCGATCTTGAACTGATTGTACATTTGGGAATATATTAAACTCCATTACTTCATATAACGAGATGGCTAACCTAGTTACTAACCACTGACCACTTGATGGACAAAGGCATCATGTTGGTCACATTCAGACGTCACTTGAGACCATCTCCAAGCATCGATCTTGAACTGCTTGTACATTTGGGAATATATTAAACTCCATTACTTCGTATAACGAGATGGCTAACCTTGTTACTGACCACTTGATGGACAAAGTCGTCGTGTTGGCCACATGCAGACGTCACTTGAGACCATCTCCAAGCATCGAGCTTGAACTGCTTGTACATTTGGGAATATATTAAACTCCATTACTTCATATAACGAGATGGCTAACCTAGTTACTGACCACTGACCACTTGATGGACAAAAGCGTCATGTTGGTCACATTCAGACATCACTTGAGACCATCTCCAAGCATAGATCTTGAACTGCTTGTACATTTGGGAATACATTAAACTCCATTACTTCATATAACGAAATGGCTAACCTAGTTACTGACCACTGACCACTTGATGGACAAATCAAATCAAATATTTATTTGCAATGACATTACAAAAATGTATAGCAAACGTCATCCCTATATAAAAATCTAAAACATACATCCCACATAAAAGCCTCTGTCAAAACATACATCATTTACTGTTGCACTCATAGTCACTCATACCAAATCCCCACAAAAGCGTCATGTTGGTCACATTCAGACGTCACTTGAGACCATCTCCAAGCATAGGTCTTGAACTGCTTGTACATTTGGAAATATATTAAACTCCATTACTTCGTATAACGAGATGGCTAACCTTGTTACTGACCACTTGATGGACAAAGTCGTCGTGTTGGCCACATGCAGACGTCACTTGAGACCATCTCCAAGCATCGATCTTGAACTGCTTGCACATTTGGGAATATATTAAATTCCATTACTTAATATAACGAGATGGCTAACCTAGTTACTAACCACTGACCACTTGATGGACAAAGGCATCATGTTGGTCACATTCAGACGTCACTTGAGACCATCTCCAAGCATCGATCTTGAACTGCTTGTACATTTGGGAATATATTAAACTCCATTTCTTCATATAACGAGATGGCTAACCTAGTTACTAACCACTGACCACTTGATGGACAAAGGCATCATGTTGGTCACATTCAGACGTCACTTGAGACCATCTCCAAGCATCGATCTTGAACTGCTTGTACATTTGGGAATATATTAAACTCCATTACTTCGTATAACGAGATGGCTAACCTTGTTACTGACCACTTGATGGACAAAGTCGTCGTGTTGGCCACATGCAGACGTCACTTGAGACCATCTCCAAGCATCGAGCTTGAACTGCTTGTACATTTGGGAATATATTAAACTCCATTACTTCATATAACGAGATGGCTAACCTAGTTACTGACCACTGACCACTTGATGGACAAAAGCGTCATGTTGGTCACATTCAGACATCACTTGAGACCATCTCCAAGCATAGATCTTGAACTGCTTGTACATTTGGGAATATATTAAACTCCATTTCTTCATATAACGAGATGGCTAACCTAGTTACTAACCACTGACCACTTGATGGACAAAGGCATCATGTTGGTCACATTCAGACGTCACTTGAGACCATCTCCAAGCATCGATCTTGAACTGCTTGTACATTTGGGAATATATTAAACTCCATTACTTCGTATAACGAGATGGCTAACCTTGTTACTGACCACTTGATGGACAAAGTCGTCGTGTTGGCCACATGCAGACGTCACTTGAGACCATCTCCAAGCATCGATCTTGAACTGCTTGTACATTTGGGAATATATTAAACTCCATTTCTTCATATAACGAGATGGCTAACCTAGTTACTAACCACTGACCACTTGATGGACAAAGGCATCATGTTGGTCACATTCAGACGTCACTTGAGACCATCTCCAAGCATCGATCTTGAACTGCTTGTACATTTGGGAATATATTAAACTCCATTACTTCGTATAACGAGATGGCTAACCTTGTTACTGACCACTTGATGGACAAAGTCGTCGTGTTGGCCACATGCAGACGTCACTTGAGACCATCTCCAAGCATCGAGCTTGAACTGCTTGTACATTTGGGAATATATTAAACTCCATTACTTCATATAACGAGATGGCTAACCTAGTTACTGACCACTGACCACTTGATGGACAAAAGCGTCATGTTGGTCACATTCAGACATCACTTGAGACCATCTCCAAGCATAGATCTTGAACTGCTTGTACATTTGTGAATACATTAAACTCCATTACTTCATATAACGAAATGGCTAACCTAGTTACTGACCACTGACCACTTGATGGACAAATCAAATCAAATCAAATCAAATATTTATTTGCAATGACATTACAAAAATGTATAGCAAACGTCATCCCTATATAAAAATCTAAAACATACATCCCACATAAAAGCCTCTGTCAAAACATACATCATTTACTGTTGCACTCATAGTCACTCATACCAAATCCCCACAAAAGCGTCATGTTGGTCACATTCAGACGTCACTTGAGACCATCTCCAAGCATAGGTCTTGAACTGCTTGTACATTTGGAAATATATTAAACTCCATTACTTCGTATAACGAGATGGCTAACCTTGTTACTGACCACTTGATGGACAAAGTCGTCGTGTTGGCCACATGCAGACGTCACTTGAGACCATCTCCAAGCATCGATCTTGAACTGCTTGCACATTTGGGAATATATTAAATTCCATTACTTAATATAACGAGATGGCTAACCTAGTTACTAACCACTGACCACTTGATGGACAAAGGCATCATGTTGGTCACATTCAGACGTCACTTGAGACCATCTCCAAGCATCGATCTTGAACTGCTTGTACATTTGGGAATATATTAAACTCCATTACTTCATATAACGAGATGGCTAACCTAGTTACTGACCACTGACCATTTGATGGACAAAAGCGTCATGTTGGTCACATTCAGACGTCACTTGAGACCATCTCCAAGTATCAACCTTTAACTGCTTGCAAATTTGGGATGGTCTTCTGCATTTACCTTCGATTATTTTGCATTTACCTTAAATCGTATAGAAAAAAGATTTAAGGTGAATGGAAAAAAATTATAATTAATGCCTTGATTCAAGAATGACCACATTAATATCTATAAATATATAGTTTTAATGAATACAAAAAACTGGTTAGTAAATGCTTAGTGTAAACTGGCCTTAGTCAGATTGACAATTATATTTTATTTATTTATTCTTCGGACCTTGTAGGCCTATGCGCTCGTATGTAGCTTGTTATGTGGGCGTGCGTGATCCAAGTCTTTTGTCCTTGTTTGTGGCCCCTTTACTTCATTTTTAAAGGTTTAGTACTACGAGTACTACGTCATTTAGTATTTAGTGGTTTCAATCGTTTTTATAACATAAGACGTTTTACTGTAACAATCGTACACATTTCTTTACCATATTGTTCAGTGTTAAGATGTAATTTGCTCTGATGAGCTTATCGGTCTCTTTTCAATATAATATTATTTGTTTATACGAGTAAAAATGATTTTTCCCAACGAAAAATAAATTGTATTGAATTGAATATCCCAGTATACTCCATTTTAATGTGGCGTTCTCAACGTGTGAGTTGTCTAAATGTTACTTTTTGTTATTAATTGCCACGTTACATCGAAGTCGAGAGGCAAGTAAGAAGTACGAACTTTGCAATTTAGTTAAACTTTCTTATCAAAACCTACACAAATCTCTAGAATATTATAGGGTGTTTCTTTTAAAACAAAACCCTATTTACAAGTACAGAAAATGAAGGTTTAAGATAATTACAAGTTCATAGGTTGGTAGCCCTGATTCTTCTTCTTCCTCGCCTATCAGCTGATTTACACTGTTGCGTTGTTTTTAACTTTATTTGGGTATCGTGCAATGTTATTAAGTTGAGTTTATTGTGGAGAAATATTTTAAAACAAAATAGTTTGTTGTATGTCAAGATGCTTTCAAACAGTATTCTGAAGCCATTGTATTACCTATATGTATTGTTAATTGTATGTACAGTATTGTATTGAAATTCAACCCATTTCAAATCATGTGTTGTGTTTTAAAAGAAATACCCTGTACATGATCAAAACACATCCCCTACAGTAATTCATTATTGGAATTAATGTATTATTTATTCATCACCAAACTGATCTTTATGCAACTGAATAGAATAATAATAAAAAACACAAAAAATCAAACAAACAAAAAACACACACACATAAAAGCATTGTTTTCATACCACAAAGTAAAATATCTAGGACTCTTAAGTACTTTTCATTCAATAGCTTTGAAAAGAACATTATGACAAAGAAATCTTGAAGTTTTTATAGTTGTTCACATTTGCTAATTTAGGTTGGGTTTCACCAAAACTCTCAACTAACCCTCAATTTAACATGAGGTATTAACGAAGCATGTCCTTTGGAAGCTAATGGGCCGTGTGTAACGGCTCAGCCAGATGGAAGAGCTACTCTGGGGTGGGTGTTGCAAGCTCACTCACCTGGGGAAGTATCAAATTTGGCCTGTCCCATTGAGGGCAGCCCAAACTAATTCACTAGTGTCAGCTCTTTAGTAGACCTGCTTCCATCCTTTGTGTGATATCAACTTACCTGGAGGGCTGTTGTACCGTCCGTGGCTTCTTTCGTGGTCTAAGGGACTGACGGTACGTGGTACAAGATACGTCTTTCAAGGGCAGACATGTATTGATGCTAAATGTCTGTTAACTAATAATACTAACAGCCTGTGAAGATTCCTCATGACGGGGAGTGGGAGGGGGGTGTTAAAGGTACGTAGATGGAAGAACCTTCAAATGCGTTTGTTTGATTCACTAAATTATTAATTGATAGAATATGACTGAACTTTAGTTAAATGTTGGCCCTTGTAATCATTGAATGGACGTGTTACAAACAAAAGAATATTAGAATTTTTATTTACTAAATGCATTATATATTATATTTCAAGACATTAAATTATCTGTAGTAACTTATTTTCATTCGATTTGTTCTAAAGACCATTTACTTGTAAGGTAAGAGAGTGCACAAACTATACTAAATATAGGCGAGTCGAGGTGGATACAGAAGGTGTTTTAGCAGTGTTTAGTTGGTGTTAGATTTAAAAAAAATTGTTCACCTTAGTTGCTTGTTGAAAAAATTTAAATATAATTTTTAAAACTAACATTTTTAATGGAATAACCCAGTACAGTGGTAGGCCTACGTATTAAAACGTAATTCTCAAATAGGGATAAGCAACCCCCAAATATTTTACTCGGTCTGATGATTACCCAAGGACGGGAAAGATATTCCACAGAAACTGCGTGTTTTGTCACCAACCCCCGTCGTGGGGAGGGTGGACAATTTTCCACTTCTGGCCACCAGGGGACATCCTTGAGAGCCAGATGGAGGGAAATGTCCCATACAGTTTGACAAGAAAGGTCATCAAGCATTTCTATAAGTTTCATGCTGTCAATTGGCAACGAATAGGAAACTAGCGAAGTGAAGGCATCCTTAAAATGGTAGTTTGAGATACTAACTCAAGTGGGCATCGATAGAAATGTCATTTTAGTGGGGTCTTCTATTGTAAATAGAGGAAACACAGAAGAAGGTTGTGGGTTAGTACTCAACGATGAAGTATTCAAGGAAATAGAAGCGATGATTACATGAGAAATAAAATAATATCATAACTTTGACATATAATAAGCATGCCTGATAACAAAGTAACTAAACAAATCATAACAAAATATTATGATCTTGATATAAAAGTAAAGATATTTTGATCCTTACATTGTTGTTTTCTATTGTTTATAGATTGTTCTTATCGCATTACTTATATATTAATTTCTCCCATATGCGTTAGTATAGAGAAAGTATTGTGATCGTCAAAAAAAGAAGGTTTTTACAAGTTGGTCTAAAAATCCATTTTAGGGTCCCCTAAACCCAAAAAGTACTTTTTTTTTGAAAGAATGTTTGATATCTGTCCGTTTGTGTGTATGTAAACTTCGCTGGAGGCTAAACGGATGGTTAAAATTTTATGAAATTTGGTATTAAGGTGTATTTAACCAATACCACCAGACAATGTTTTTTCACTTTTTTTAAATTTAATTTCATGTGACTTTTAATTACAAATAATATTATATTAACTGTATAACGTAAAATCACAGTATTAAATTTATTTACAGTATCTCACTCATACTACTTGCGTTGCTACCTATTTATTAGTATAAAAACACAATGGTATAACTTAGTCTATTTCAAACGTGTTCATTTCATAATATGTTTTTGTTTGGCTGAAGATTAAAACCCTAATGCATCAACAGGATGATGCCAAACATACAAAATAAACATGTTTATTTATTTACAAAACAGCTGTTATTAATTTGCTAAAACCAACTCAATGTTATTCTTGTAGAACGATCTTTTAGAGCCGGTTTCTATCCCTTAGGAGTATTTTATCAAGATGAAAATACTTTATTTGTCTTATTAAAGACCTATAAAAGAAGTGTAGAAAATGTCAGCTCTATACCTACATGGGAAGTTAGAGAATTAGTGATGAGTGAATCAGTCAGTCAGCCAGAGTTTTACCTTTTATAGTTATTACATTTTTCATAGAATAATGTAACTGAAACAAAAAATAATGTCTTTTTTTATAAAACAACGCTGCTCTTTCAAGGCACCATTGTGACAAACGTAGTAAAACCGTGGAAAGTAAAGTCCCCTTAAAGCTAAAAGTTGTTGAAGCGAGACTCAAGTTATCTTATAAAATCAAAAACGCGTTTTCAAAAATAATTGGATGGCTAGCGTATTGATATGAAGCGGAATCATTAAAACGGCTCTCCAACGCCAGTTGACACCCATTTAGAACAAACCCCTGGGTTGGGCACCAATTTACAGAACCGATGGCTGGAAACCTCAACCTTCGACCTAACGATGAGAATCCCCGACACTCGCTTGATACTGGCAGTCCTTGTTCTCAACTTTTAATTACTGTCAAGTGTTAGGTACATGATGTGAAAGTTTATCTAGTCAGTGTGTTTGGTGTGAACTCACACCCTCGTTAAGAAAAATCAATAGCCATCGTCTTGAATTATAATAAACGTTTTCAACACGGATTTAAAATTTAATATTATTATATTATGTACTTTCTAGACGCCTCTGAAAATACGATTTATTGTTGAAAAAGTAGTGAAATATTAGTTTATAAATCTTGATGAGGTTGATATTAGCCGCAGAAAACTTAGTTTTTACCGAAAAATCGAAAAAATAGTTTTTATGTACAGTAATAGTGAAAAAAGACAAATTAAAAACAATTTGAATTATTTAACAATTTTAATTTCATTTTACTTGTTTTTTAATGCTAAACACGAATACATAATTGGCTTTTCAATAAAATTAATTTTTTGGCCCAAAAATACACTTTTTACTTACCTAAACAAACATAACATAACGCATCCTAATCATAATCATCCTTATATACAAAATTCATAATTTGCATTAAATTCGGGTCACTTGCCTAAGTGACCACCTACCAGCCGGATGCAAATAATGCAGGTGATGCCTAATCTACTATTATTTGCAGTGAAAATTCACAGCCCAAGGCGTAGGCCGCGGTGTAACCAGCCCAGCGAGTGACGGGGGTTGGCACGCGAAGCTTGCAGGGGTGTCCCCTAGTAATACGGAATCATGATTGGTACGTTCTAGCGGCGTATTTTCAAATAAGTAAACAGCTGTACCAGCAGGGTTAAACTTCATCAATTTTACATGGGACTACCAAAACAGCTGATAATTGATGATAAAAAATGTATTATTCGATAAAATGTGTGTTTGTGCATATAAAATTGATGGTTTTTAATAAAGAACGATTAACGATAATAATGGCTAGAACGTGCATAAGGAAGCAAGGAGGCCACTTCCAAGGTGATATTTAACGACATTTGTTAATATTATCATTCAATAATGTTTGAAAAAGGTATTGGTATTGTAAATAAACATATTATTATTAACTTGATAATTTAGCCGCATAATAATGTGCTGCACTCTATGGTTAACCTATCAAACTATTTGGACCATTTAACATTTGTTTATGCCGCCAGCTGATCAATTTAAAATTAATCTCCATAAGAATAATGTTGCAAATTTGGAACCGTTTAGGCAAAAAACCTATGGGATTTCAAACAAATCTAGCTCCGTTATGACTTAGAAATCAACATTTTCTTTTGCATAAAAAAATTGATCAAAATCAGTTAAGTAATAAGTTCAGAAAGTGAGTGAACTAAATGACCCGATTGTTTTAATATATAGAATAACATTATGATTCCTGTGGTTATATGCCCTCCAAGCAAATAATTATTTTAAATTAAATAACTATTAACTAAACAATTTAAAAACACTTCGGTCAAAATTCAAACACTGCTTAATTTTTCACAAACTGAGGTTTAAGACAGACAACATTTTTAGTACATATGGATAAAGGAATGAATCTCATCAATTAATTATTTTATTACATGGTTCAAAATCATGACAATATAAAATGTATTTTAACTCTATACAGCCACAATCATAATTTTATAATGATTTACGGCACTTTATGAGTGGGGTATTTATTTAGGGTGTAGTTCTATCTCTTTAGTCCTTTCTAAATTTAAACCTTATTTAATGTAATTTATGTATTGTCTAGTCATAATACACCCCTTCAAAAATATTGATTTTTGGTTGCATGTCCTCCCTCTTACGACGAAATTGATTACATTTATTTAGTTTGTAAACAAATCTAAATGAATAGTTATCGGTTAGTATTAACCAGCGCATATAAATCACGTATACGCGTTGCTACATGAATTCAATGTAAATTTAAATGACATCATGTTAAAACATAGAAATAAGAAGAGGTCAGTTATGTATTCTGATTTCATTAACACAATCCAGGCCGATTTGGTCACAAATATTTATGATTAAATGAATTTAATTTTGAAAAAAGATACAAAAGCTTTGCATGGTTATAGCTGGAAATCAACTGGCCACTTTAACCAGTAAAATGGCCATATTTAATTAAAGAAAAGACAATACTATAAACATAAAATACTTCATGAGTCTAGTTGGAACCTCACATAAAAACAAATAAAATTTCTAACTGTTGACATCTGCTGATAAATAATCATAAAATTAATACTATGAAGTGACAATTAAATAAAAAATACTGCTACTTTAAACTGTGCTACTTAAATATAATATGCTTAGGAAATAAATATGCAATTAAAACAAGATTACGAAGTGAAAAGGAAAAGTTTATATCTATGTGCTTCAATTTAAATTAACATTTACAAAAGAAATATCCTGTTTTGTTAAAAGCCAATGAAAATTCAAAATTATTTATTTCTCATGGACACTTACATGTATCAAGAATGGTCAATATATTTAAATTAACTAAATAGTAACATAATCTACATAAGTCAGTAATTAAAAACTAATTAAGAGATAAAAATAACAGTATTGTACATAATTTTTATTGGTATGGTTAGTTGGGGCACAAACATTCAGAGAGTGAATAAAAACAGTTTTCCACAAGAAAATCTTTTAGGTTATTTTTAAAAGATGATATTGAAAGGCTGGTTTTTAAATGATCTGGCAATCTATTATAAACTGTGGGTCCTAAATATTTTATTGATTTACATTTACGGATCATGTTATGACTATGATGGGGTACAATTAATTGATTTTTATTTCTAGTAGAATATGTATGATTATGGGTAGAAAAATTTTGAATATAAAAATGTAAACTGATACAGAGTAGATAAAAATAGAAGGAAGGGTTAGGATACGTTCTCGCAGAAACATTTGCCTACAGCTCTCTAGACCTCCCCAGACCAAACACCAAACGTATAGCCCTCTTTTGCAACTTGAAGACCCGTTGTAAGAAAGAAGATGAAGCGGTTCCTCATGACATTATGGCGTACGACATCACAGAAGCAAAGTAGCCATGATATAAAAATTTTTAGTGCACTACTCCTGAGGAAGTTGGAATTATATCTCAAGGAAAACAATACGGAGTTGAGCTTAGAGCAAAAGGCTTTGACATGCTGTCGCCAAGAAGAACGAGCATACAAATGAACACCCAAGAAACAGACAGAATCAACATCAGTTATGTCGACCTCGTCCAAAGTAAAAACGCTCTTAGAAACTGTCTGATATCGAAAGTGAAGAATGGAGGTTTTGTCAGCATTGAGGAATAAATCGTTATTAGCAAAGAAAGAATTGATTTTGTTTATTGCATAGTTTAATTCTTATATTCTAACATATGAGACGCCGACACAACGTTGTTGGTATTTTAAGACGAATATGAATGGTTATATGAGTGTAGGATGAGTGTGGATGAGTGTAGTCTGGTTACTAACTGAGTTCAACTGTTCCTCAGAAAGGGCAATTTATTAATAGCCCAACAGCCAGGGCAACTAAGGGACCTACAGCTTTACGTGGAATCCGAATCACGTAGTGCTGGTCTGATTTTCAGCTAAATGACAAGCCTGATACTCAGTTATTTCCCCCACACAACATCCGCACAATGATTACCACCCAACATGGACACCCCAGATTTCTCTAGTAGTGTCTACGCCGATAGCAACCATCAAGCGGACGCCATGTTGGTATTAAGAGGACCGAGCATCCAACCTCCTACAATCTCCCAAACACTTTGTCCCCATGTAGCTGGGTTACAGCACTACGCCTCCAGTGCCGACTAATTGAAGATTTAATGCTATTGAAGTGTCTGCCTGAACGATGACTGTAGTATCGTCAGCATATTAGAGTAACGCGAGCCTCAGGGGCACAAGGACTGAAATCGGCCACATATAAGTCAAAGAGAAGAGGACCCAAAATATACCATTGAGGAACACCCATTGAGACCTCAACGAAATCTGACCTTGCCATGCCAAAAGAGTTATCAACCTTTGCGCTCTGGGAACAATTTAACAGATAAGACTTGAACCACTGCAGGGGACAATGAAATGAATGAAACCCCAATATTTGTATCAGAACTTGTATATTGAAAGTTTTCTGTGCCACCATCTACACCACCTGCTCTATTACACTATTTAACTATTAATATTCGTCTTTTAGCAGGCATGCTAATAGATAGGCCGCTTAGAAAATGACCTGCTGAATGCACTGGTGAAAGTGAGATGCACTGAGTGGTGGAAGTGAGATAGAGACCTACTCTTCTCGGCACCACTGTGTAATTCCAGTTAAAAATTTGTATGACAACCAGGATGACGGGATAGGTAGCGTAATAGCTAGGCTCGTCCACTATGTCATAAGTATCAGTGATCATAGTTGGTTTGATGACATTAAAGAATCAAGCTTAGAAGTATTAAATTAATCGTTATTTACTAACCAAATAACAGTTACTAATAAAAATAACACTATGAATAATAATGTAAACAATAAAAATAGTAATTAATCACGCTTGTACAGTTCATTACAGTTTTTTTTTTTTTTTTAACTAAGCAATGTTGCGGAAGTTAAGCACTTGAAGCCGTAAGTTAGTCACGCCCATGATGTACAGCAGCTGATAGATGGAAAGAATCCCCTCCACTGCTGAAGCCCCTATATGCGCTAAATATAACACGCAGGTCGTAACCCAATTGTAGTAGTGGCTCTTAATAAATATGCTGGGTCTTTCTGGAAGGTTTACAAATCAAAACTCCACTCAATAGTCAATCGTGTTCTAAAATATTCTGACCATTGAGCCCCGAATTTGAAGAATGTGAAAAAGGTTTCACCAGAGTGGTACAACATCACTGTTCTTCTGTGGAATTCAGTAGCAGGTGGAAAGAAAAACTGACATCCACATCGGCCAAAATGCACCCCCAGCCTCTCACCCTTCCCTGAAAGGGATGCGAATTTGTTATTGATCGTCTCAATAATGCACACTTGTCTTCTTGACGTTAAGTGATCAACGCCCTTTCACGGACTCTTTGTGGACCATGAAGCAGCTGCGTTTTAGACTTTCCAGAAGTACCCTCCAGAAATATCGTAAGGAATCGTTATGATCAATGTGCACAATAGGGTTTCTAGCCGGTTGTGGTATTGTTGAAAAGGATGTTTTGACAGATCTTTGAATTATTCATTTTAAAAAAGACTACAAAATCCAAATCTTTGTAAATACAAAATAGTACAAGAAAATACCCTCCAGGATAGTGTTATGCATTGACTACTATAACAAATTATCAAATAATATAATCTAAGTGAAAATTACTTTGTATCAAATGTGTTGTTCCTCATTGTTGGTTGCGTTTATGTTACTTTGATCACTTTGAAAAATATGTCATTATTATTCTGATTGGGATCGAACAGAGAACTGGGTCTTACCAACTACGATACCGATCAATCAATCATTAACTATTTTATTCATAAAAGTTGGTATACTTGAATTTAAAATTTATTTTGGAATAATTTTCTTTTTTCTAACCATTCTCTCGTTAATCATTCAAATTTTTTTACTGTTAACTAAAATAATATTGTTTGTGATTTTGAGTTTACGTTACAATTAGTTTAAATCAATCGATTCAAAATGTGATTTTTAATTAATAATTTTTATATCGTACGTAAACATATGTACAGGAGATCATATATTTACACATTTATTATCTAATTATAGATTTTATTTTTTGATTCATGCTATTTTTTTTTTTTATTTAATTTTAGCATGTATCTTCTCAAAATTAATATAAAATGGTGATTGAAACATTTATTAAATTACAAAAAGCCAGTTTTTAACCATTTACATAGAGTAAGTCATACTATATTTATCATTAATCTGTTTAATGTTTTTTACCATCTGACTTTTTTTAATCAACTGGCAAAACTATTTAATTTTACGCATATTTAAACTAAAAAAATAAACATTTTGCCATATCTTTATGTTCACGTTATTTGTTCCTGAGGATTGCAGTAAAGATGCATTATATAAAATAGCATATTATTGTTTTAAATCAAGTGCTCCATTTAATTCAATTTTATTTACTAAATGTTAAATCTTGTGAAATATTGTGTGATCACTTAAATAACTCTTGACGACTTGTAGCGGCAATGTACTGTTCTGACACTTATAAGTTCTACACTAAAAATGTTATTGTTATATATTCTACGGGCATAGCTGTATAATATTGTACGAACGCTAAAAGTTCCTATTATGGTATAAGACTTGAATAGTACAGAAGTAGTTGTTGTACTACGAGATCGATTGATTTTGTTGAAAATATCAACTTTCAATTTTAATAATTGTTTTTTTCATGTTTCGTATACAGCATTGCATTTGCACATTGAAACAAACTTGGGGACAAAGTGTTTGGGAGATGGTAGGCGATAGGTTCCAACCACAGTCCTCACGGCGTCAGCTCAATAGTTGCCTTCGACGTGGACACTACTAGAGAAGTCTGGGGTGTCCGTGTTAGACGGTAGTACAGGTTAAGATGTTGTATAGGAAAGAGAATTGAGTGTCAGACTTGCCAGTTAGCTGAAAATCAGACCAACACTGGTTCGGATTCCACGCAAAGCTTTAGGTCCCATAGTTGACTTGGATATTGGGCTATTAATAAATAGTCCTTTCTGAGCTAAGTCGAACTCAGATATTAACAATGACTACACTCGTTCATCTACACTCATCAAACTGTTCGAAATCCATATTCGCCCATGTCTTGACGATTGCCGTCTTAAAAATAAAATAAAAGTATAAAAAATAAAAACTAAAGAGAGTTAAAGATAGCTTTGGTCAACAATAGTTTGTTCTAATAAACTATGATAACAAGACAATTCAGATCCTTTCCGTTGGAACAACCGGGATACACGAAGGAATACAGGAGTAGGGAATACACTTTGTTGGATTATTATAAGAAAACATGTTATTAAATGTACACGTACTAAAACTTTGTTTAGTTATTTTATTGTGGCGATCCGGTGGCCGAGCGGTCTAAGGCGTCAGAACTTTGAGCTTGGGCTAGAGATAACGCTGGTTCGAATCCGGCCAAGACTGGAAGATTTATCAGTAATATTCACCTTCTTCTGTACTGGTTCGCCCCCTTACTCTATCTCTGTCTGAATAAGTTCCTCGCACAGATCAATAGTCTATCGGGAATGGGCAGAGTAAGGTTAAGAAGTAGATCAGCCTTTCAAAAAAAAAAAATAAATAAATAAATAAATAAAAAAATAAAAAAATTGTTCATATAATGTTAAACACTATTTTTCATCACCAATCTCTTATTACAAAGCTATAAATATATAAGAAATAACTAAACATATGATAATAAATAATAATAAATGTTCAAAGTATTAAATACTAACAAGAGAGAAGGGCACAACGACGAACGAAACGTTAGAAATACAGTTTGCTTATATCCAGGAATACATCGATCTTCTTCTCCAGGCATGTGTATTTTCAGAATCTTGTATAAACTTATCTTATTGCTTAAGCTTTACTAATGATATTTTTTTTTAACTCGTCCATAGAAAACCCTCATTTTAAAATGAAGATACTTTTAAATATTTTTCTAAACATTTAACAAAATTTCAGTCACTGATTAGATCTGTAGGCTCATATTTGCCTTATTACATAAAATACAAACATACAAGAATTATACTGTCTTAACTCTAAAAACAGATTGCCACACACTTATTAACGAAAAGATCATATTCAACCAAATTGTTTTATTTTGTAAATTGAGTTTTACTTAAGTAAATTTCTAATTGTGATTCTCATAAAACATAAAATATTAAAAAGGGAAAAGAGTTTAACTGTACTAAATTAGCAATACAGATTAAATTAGGCCTCTTGCTAGCCCAGTGGTTCATAAGCAGAGGGTCGACTTAAAATTTGCTTGATGGGTCTGGACCGTTGTCCCTTAACAACGTTAGTACTAATAGTAAAAATGTTTCTGGACTAAGAAAAACAATTGGTAGGTTTTTAACGTTTAATTAATTTTGTAGCTTAAAAATACTTCTTGTTAACAGTTAAACAAGAAAAACACTTGTAAATATTGTATATCGTTATAAGTCGATTAAAAAAGCTAACGTTTACAATTTAAACCACACAAGACAGAGGGAAAATAAAATACGAGTTAGCTGAGAGGGTGGTTTGGACACACCCCTCCCCCTGGGGAAGGGGGGCACAGGAAGTAAGTTGTTAGAGAAACCCAACAGTTTACTCTCTCCAAACTTGTTATCCAATATCCGATATCGAATATCGGTCGGGCTGAAACTGGATAAACTAGCGATCGCTGTAGCAGCCATCCGATTGGTCCAGGATAACGACGTCTTTCTCCACTGTTTTGATTTACATGAGTTTTTTTTCCGACTTATTCCTGAACGATTTCTAAAGTGTCTGCACTTTATTCTCACAGTCGACCATTACTTTATGCGAGAAAGTGTTGCAGATTTTATAATTTGAGTTGGCAGAAATTAAATTCTATAAATTATAATTTGTAAATTTAGTATAGGTTGGTTTCTAAATAATTGCTACAATTTTCTTCTAAACCTGGGCCATTGAAACCTAGATATCTTGGGTCATTTTTTCAAAACGACTAAAGCTCTTATAATATTTATTATAGTAATAGGTTAAGGAATCTAACAACACCTAAACTCGGAATATAGGTTTTGTACTAAACAGAAATTTAACAGAATTAAAAAAAAATTTTAAATGTTGAAGAATTAACAAATATGACGATATGCTATACTCCTGGAGCATAAAAATCTTTATGTTGATTTTACGGCAGATTTGAGTTATGTCAGAGAATAAATACTTGGACATTCTCTTTTGTAAAATAAGTTCTGATGTTGTTTAATAATTTTTTTTCAGTCGAAATTAAAATTTTCAGAGATTTTGAATTTATCGCAGTTTAAAACTATCACCTAGAACTAACACGTAGACATTTATTATCAATAATTAGTATGTAGTCTTCATCATTATCATTGTTATGCTCTTCCAGCATGTTCCCTGGATTTTTCACTTCTCTTGTCTGTTGCTCCTTCCATAACATGCCACCCTGTTCCTTCATGGTACTTCTGCCACCCTGTATTTCATTCACTATCTAAATTCTTCTTGTTCTCTCCTTTCTTCCTTTTACAAATCCTCCCAGGACTAACCTCAGTATCCCTCCTTCTCTCAAAGGATATGTCCTATCCAGTTTCTATTCTTTCTTTTCTTTGAGATCTGTTATTTGCCTTTCCTACCAACTGTCCTCACATTTCTCACTTTCTTGGTCCATTTGATTCCATCCATCCTTCTCCATGTCCATTCTTCAAATGCCTCTACCCTCTCCATATCTGCCTTTCTCCACTTTCATGCTTCTGCTCCATATAGGGAAAAACATTTCTACGTTTGCACGAAACTTCTTCACACAATACACGTCCATTCTGAACTGGTTAAACATGAATGTAGCTTAGGTAGTGTTTTACTACCTAATGCTATCAGGACAAAGTTGTGACAGAGGGAAGAATGTCTGTTTCCCCCGGCAAGGGTGTGGGATAAAGGGGATTAAGACTGGAGCAATTTCCGCACATCAAACAGTAAGATATAATTTCACCAAGAGACTATTGTTATCAAGATGGCGTTTCCTGGCTTTGAGGTTAGACTACGCGCTCCTCTCAACTTTGTTTTGAAACCTAAGTAAAGTTGCTGCCAGATACCGTCGTTTATAAAAACGTGAATTCTTTGTATGTTAAAGTATTGAATGGAGAAAAATCTAAATGTGGTTTAAAACTCAACAAGTTGTTGAAGTACATTTAAAAAATTTCTCTTATATACTTAAATATTTGAGTATCAGCACCAAGTATGTAATTTATTTATTATGACTAGAGAATTCTTATTCTGTGCTCTGTGTATAGCTAAATAGAAATACTCTTTTCATAGTATAATGTGTTATATTTATGCCAAATAGCTTTCACTGAGTGACTCACCAACTTATTGACTCACTCACTGATATTTTTTTTAATCTAAAAAACAACGGAACCTAGGAAACTGAAAAGTTATCATTTAGGCACAGCCTATACACTCTTGTAGAATTAATAACAATACTATTTCATTATATCTATATTTTTATAATTGTTATTAAATTATCGGTGCATTTATTTTTTAAGGACATATTATTGAAATCAATTGGTATTCTTTTATTCTTAAACAATTATACTAATTTATTTTTACATTTATTGAGTTAAAATCTTCAAAGTTATGCAGTCAGGACAGTAAGATTGTCCTAACTCATTAACATTACATTTAGTATGCATCTAACAACTTTTTTATCAGTAAAAAATGTACTTTAAAAAAAATAAATGTTGAATTGATATCCATAACATCATACTGTTTTTGTACCGAAATAAATATTAAATTATGTTAATAATGTTCTAATTAAACTTAGGCCTACTACTTTTAGTAAAATCATAAAAATATGGAATTCACTCAGTAAAAATTAAAATCTATGCATATAGATTTCAGTATATCATTAAAAGAAAGTAACATTTTATCAGTGTATTTGACTCAGAAACTGAAATGTAACATAATTTACCATGCAACACAGAACATAGGTAATATAAAAACGTACAAATTAAATAATAAGTTTGAGTTATTTTGCTACATTTTTTAAGATTTACTTAATAAAACTTTTCCCTTGATTTAATAGATCGAAACTAGTTGGAAAATAAATTAATTAATATGATCACATTTGACAGTTTTATATAATCTAACTATTAACTTAACTAAAGTTTTTAGAGACAATCTTTTAATGAATTTACATATCTTTTAATGGTATTTAATATAACTTATCTTTTTATTGACCATGTGTTAGTACATATTGATATAAATAAATTAGTGCCTTGGAACTTTTCCGTTAAATAACTACCGCTACTTTTTCCGTTACACAATTAATTACGGTTAGGTCAGGTCAGGTTAGGTTAGGTGGCTACTAAAGTTAATCACAAACTGGTAAATGCAATGACTGACTTACCGCTGAATGCGCTCTCCGTGTGTAAGTTCTTCGATAGCGATAAGATAAGAAGGCCAGCGATATCGATCACTAGCGGATAAGGAATACTCCTGTACAGTGGACGTAAAAATTATTGGGGAACAGTTTTTAGAGCAATAGAATATTTATTCCAGCGGTAGTCAATTTACAGAAACAAAAAATGTAGTGGAAGTGAATTATCATAAAAAATTCAGTGCCTCTCAACAATCAGCTAATAACCACAAATATTAGTGTACTAATCGTAATCAATTAATCATCGTTATATATACCTGAATTGAAAATCACCATATTAATAATTAACTTTATTGTTGCTGTTAATCATTTGGAATCTTATAGCAAACGCTACTATCGATGAACAAATCTTTTTAAGTGCGTTTTTAAAATTGTTATTATCAATTACTAAACATTATATAAATTAACAATAGTTAAAAAAACATAAAAAACAATTAAATTCACATAAAGTTATAAATAGTGTTTATTGAAGACTTCAGATTTTCAAAAGGACATGTATTGAAATCGATCATTCTTTTTATATTGTCCTAACTACAATATTATATTCCGATTCTGGTTAATAGTTGTGAATATTGACTGTTTTAACACAAACTGGCAAACTGCGTTGAATCCACAGTTTGAACACTAATTGATAAACTACAGTAACTTCCTACACCTTTGTGTTTTTCACAGGATTCAAAGGCAATATCTCTTTTGTACTATAAATGGTGTTAAGCAAGCCTTTCCAATCATATACAAAATTCTTTTTAAAAAATCCCTTTGAAAAGGGAAAAACATATTTACATTCATAAAGTCACAGTTACATTAGTAAGGTATAAGCTTTCGCTGTGGTATGTCAATCACCACCAGCAGGTCCTTGCATTCTCCATTTTCTCTGTCCATTGACTCTTCCTCAAGCATACTACTGTCCGCGCAGAAATTATGGATACTCGAGTTCACGATACCATATCTCCGAAACGGTCCGTTCGATTTTTACGAAAGACCTATCAAATTAAAGGAAATATTGTCAATTTTCATACTACGAAGTTTCGATTTTTTACGTAGCTTTTTATAATTTATAAGACGGAAAAAGTGGAAAATATCGGCATTTTTCACAATCTTTTTGGAAATCTCAACTTCAGGCAATTATTACAAAATATCTATTAAACGTATCAGCTTCAAATTTTAATAGCTTATATGAAGGTTACTTACAAACACTTTTGTAGAGTTTCATAATTTTAACGTTATTATTTTTTATGTTCTTGTAAATTTTGTAAACCTTTGTTAACTTTGTTATCTTGGGTTTAAAATTCCCGCTCAAAACAGTGTTTTGACTATCAATTGATTGTATGAACGAAAAATATAGTGTCTACAGAATATGATGTAATAGTGATTTGTGATGAATTTATATTTGTTAAACGTTTTTATTCCCACGCGAGGGGCTGGTACGCGGGGAAACGCGCCGGGGATGGCTCGGGTTCTCCCACAAAACAAGTGCGATGTTGCCGGAATGCTATAGAACGGGTTGGTGACTCAGACCAACCTTCCCTTAAACTAGCAAACTTCACCCTGTCGTTAACCTCTGTGTGCACCGAACGGCAACATCGCACTCGTTTTGTGGGAGAACCCGAGCCATCCCCGGCGCGTTTCCCCGCGTACCAGCCTCTCGCGTGGGAATAAAAACGTTTAACAAATATAAATTCATCACAAATCACTATTACATCATATTCTGTAGACACTATATTTTTCGTTCATACAATCAATTGATAGTCAAAACACTGTTTTGAGCGGGAATTTTAAACCCAAGATAACAAAGTTAACAAAGGTTTACAAAATTTACAAGAACATAAAAAATAATAACGTTAAAATTATGAAACTCTACAAAAGTGTTTGTAAGTAACCTTCATATAAGCTATTAAAATTTGAAGCTGATACGTTTAATAGATATTTTGTAATAATTGCCTGAAGTTGAGATTTCCAAAAAGATTGTGAAAAATGCCGATATTTTCCACTTTTTCCGTCTTATAAATTATAAAAAGCTACGTAAAAAATCGAAACTTCGTAGTATGAAAATTGACAATATTTCCTTTAATTTGATAGGTCTTTCGTAAAAATCGAACGGACCGTTTCGGAGATATGGTATCGTGAACTCGAGTATCCATAATTTCTGCGCGGACAGTAGGTGTTTTGCCACCCTGTATTTCATTCAGTATCTGAATTCATCTTCTAACTTTCACCTTTTTCCTTCTTCAAATCCTTTTAATGCCAACCACAATTATTAAAATATTTTTTGTTAATATACAGGGTGTTTAAAAAAAATAACAAATTCTAAATTGCTTTATTTTTTACTAACAAGGTCTTAACCCAAGCACATTGGATATTAAAATACTCACAAAAGAATGAAGTTTACGTAAATATATCATAAAGTTCAATGTGTCCTCCATTTGCAGCAAGGATTACATCTAGTCGATAGCTGAATTCGTCCCAAACTGTGCGGAAGATGTCTATTAGAACTATAGTTATCGACTAGATGTCATTTGTGCTGCAAATGGAGGATATATTGAACATTTATGTTACATTTTCGTAAACTTAACTCTTTTGTGAGTATTTTAATGTCCAATATGTTTGGGTAAAGCGATTGTTTCTAACAAATAGCTATTTAAAATCGGGTCATTCTTTTTGATACCCCGTGTATATTTAAATTATAGATTTGGTGGTTAGTCAATCCAATATGGACAATTCTAATTCCAACACAACACTATCATAATTAATTCCCGCCTCTATCTCTACCATTTTTCCTTAAAAAAAAAAAAAAAGAAGGGAGTATAGTAAATTATCATAAGTTTTATTGTTTACCTTATCAAGTACAGTTTTATTACAAAGTCCTAAAGTATATATGTCTTCTCCCGTTGTAATAAAATTAATTCTGAACTTGGAAAGGGCTTGTGAAAGTAAATAAAATAAATAATAATTATTTACGGTAGTTAATATATTAAATATGAATAAATCCATTAGTAGGGGTTCTACAGATGGGAAAGGGTGTGTTTGATCAACAGTCCGAGGCCGCAGACCCCTCACACCCGTCTGGGCACATCAGCCTATCTTCCATCGCGGGAGACAGATAGAGGTCTACATTAGCCATGTATGAATGTTTGATGGCTGCAATATAGTTATGAATGTTTGCACCGATTTCAATATGAATGGAACCTGAAGGGTAGATGGTATCTGGGACCCTGATTGCCCTACAATATAGGCCAGATACGTTTTATCCCATTGTGTGAATGAGCCTGATCACATGTGTGCTTCCTTAGCCGCACCTTGTCTTCGCCGACCATCGTCTCTGGCACATTGTGTGCCTCCTTCGTGAGTTCCAGATGATGTGTTTATCGATTGGTTGGTTCATAAAGGTTGGCTGGGCTCAAATACAATCAGACTGTTTTATTTCAGTTTATTTGTGTGCTATCGCTATTGAGATTTTAAAGGATTTTTTTACCAGAATCAAAACAAACAAGGCCCAATTGTAATAGATAGCATCAAATAAATTAACCCTCAAAGTGCTGGTCATGTGACCCGAAATCTCTTAGGATTTTTGGCACCTTGCAAAAGTGTTTATTCAAAAATTCATAAAAAATATTTAAAAATAACAAACTTAAAAACAGTAAATCTGTGTGTTCACAAAATGTTGCTTTAGAAGTGACTCAAACTATAATCATGTTAAATTAAAAACAAAAACATGATAATGATTCAAATATAAAAATATTTTTAAAGTAATTTTCATATTTCATTCAAGATTTCTTTTATCATTTGTTAAATTCCAAAAGTACAGAATTTAATTTTGAATAAAATAGCCATTGATTAAAAAAAACAAAAAAAAGTGTTCATAAAATAATTATTTTATTAATAATAATCATATAAATATTTGACGATATTCCCAACGTCATTGCTGTTATAGAAAAAGTCAGGGGTCCCCCAAAATACACAATTTACTCAAACTGTTCATAAGAAACAAATACGCATAATCTTTTAAAATTGTGAAATGTATTATATTTGAAAATCTAAATATTTAACAATTGAACAGATCTGCTTCTTTATCACTAATCAACAAATCTGGGTGCTTTTAGCCCACTAACCATATATAGTAAAAATCACATCTGCTTTGTTTATTTTTCTGACTGGTGATGTGTTATAGAAGAGGTTTTTGTGGTATTTTCTAGATCCATACTCCCGTTTAAAAAATGTTTTGCTTATAATTATTCGTCAATCGCCCAAATATGGAATCCATAATTCCTATGTTGTACCAGTATATGATATGCTAATCCAATTAACACAACCCAATAAAGTACACAAACTTCTTGGTTATAAAGATAAGTTGTTTGAAACGTAAGCATTTGGAGACGACTAGAATAAATATTTTCCAGTGACAACCACGTCAAGGGGCTATGTACATTATTTATAAGATAACCAGACGATTCGCCCATACTGTGATGGTCATCCTCCGTGGTATCGCTTTGACAGTCTTGTAAATAATGTATAAAAAAGTTGATTTTGTCACCAGAAAATGTAGATTCAAACCTAAGTTCTATGATTTGGAGAGAAATTTAACATTTTTATTATATACAGTATGTACAAAATGTTACATTTCTAATGTACATAAAAATTTGCAACCAATAACATTACAAAGTTAACTGTTATTCGTTTATTGTGGTATTCTAACCACTGTCGTCAGCCCTAAGGGGGAAATTAGCTTAAATTCCACCCCACGAGATCGGAGCCAAATCCCTGCTGCTATTGTAGTTATCGGAGCTGAAAGTTGCACTATAAATTAATCCAGCCCAGATCCGCCCCAGTACAAAGAAACTCAAACCATTAAAGTTTTATAAACGTCGGACTGTGGATAAAGAATGTCGCAATTAGCCGCTAATGAGTCAATATCATTAATTCCAAACTCGTGATTTCTCATTTTAATTATTATTAAAAATTTATTTCTTTATCTGATGGTTATTGGCACATCTAAATACAGATATCATTATCTGGTAATTTATATTCGTGGCTGTACACAATATTATAATTCAAGAACTTACAAGTGTTTTTTTTGTGCAAAAAGGAGCTATACTTTGAGTATTATTGGGAAATAATATTCTTGATGGGAATCAATAAGAAGACATAAAACATAATGTCATTTATACATGTATTCATCCATATTTTGAATAAATGTATTTTTTTTTTTATGGTAGAGACGTATTAATTGTTTTTTTAATTAGCATAATACGTGTTGGTACATATACAGTACAAGTAAACGTCACACAACACAAATTTATTACAATATAAGCACAAAATGCACAAAGATATTACAATACAAGTACAAAATGCACGAATATTGTGGTGATCGATTTCGGTGAACCACGCTAACCTCAGGGTTCGCAAAAGAATCAGTGAATCCCTCTGGTCTGAGGAAGGTGAGCGTGGTTCACCGAAATCGATCACCATAAAATTTGTGCATTTTGTACTTGTATTGTAATATCTTTGTGCATTTTGTGCTTATATTGTAATAAATTTGTGCTGTGTGACGTTTACTTGTACTGTAGACGTATTAAGTAAGGACTTTTAAAAATTTTAATCTTGAAGGTTAGGAATATAGGAATAGGAATAGTCCTTAAAAGAATCCTTTTTCCTAAAAAAAAAAAAAAAAAAATGGCGATAATCAGTCATTACACTGTAAATAATAAGTCTTACCGGTGCAATGGGTGATACTTACCTATTTAAAGGAGTAAGTCTTTGTGACTACACACCTCACTCTGAAGAACAAACAATCGCTACTAAAGAAGCAGGTAAAAAAAAAAAAAAAAAAAAACAGGTTACAGTTTTGTATGTTGACACAAAGGAAACATATTTGTTAGGAAAAAAAGATGGTTAGAGATGCGTTAAAATTGATAGCGATTTGTTGTTGTTATTATTTATTCTTGAAACGCCGAAGATAGGGGCGATTGTGGATTTCGAATGAGTGTAGATGAGCGAATGTAGTCATTGTTGCAAACTAAGGCCGACTATTCCTCAGAAAGTGTCATCAATCAAAAGCCCAATGACAAATAAACAGCCGGTGGTTATCAGCTGATCCCTTTCAAAATATGTTACGACTCTGATTGGGATCGAACTGAGAACGTTTAGCTTAACTCGATCTGGCCAAGATAAAGTAACATAGAACAGAAATATTGTCTTTATAGCATACATATATATCCGGTAAAATATCGTTCAAAGAGTAAACTTATCTCTGTACTCAAATATTTTTGTAAATATCAGAAGGAAATATGTAAACATTTATGACGAAGATTGGCGATAGTTTCATTTGGCTACTACACACCAATTTCGAACATTCCTTTTTTAAAGTTTCAGGTAAAAAAAGGAAAATGGTTAATTCAATGTTTTAAGCCTACGAAATAAATTCAACTTGTTAGAAGCAATGTTTACTTGATGATAAATACAACCGTTCACAGATTCGTCAGTGAGAAGTCTTAGAAAAAGTAGAAATTTCCAAATATTTAGGAATTCATCTAGGTGAAAAGTTAACATGAAATTGCAGATTAGCTTTTAGGAAGAGTATTAAATGTTTTTACTATTTAATAAAGGTGTAAGTCAGGTCTCCTAAGATCACTGAACTATCATGCATCGGTTCATTCGAGATTGTTGTAAGGTTTACATTGTTGGGATAGTGGTTAAAATAATTTAATTATAACCAGCGTACGTTAAATTAAGAGCAGCTCATAATTAGTTCATGCACATCGTTCTGTCAAAAGAAAATATGAATTATATTTACTGCTATACAAATCTTTGCATATTTTCCAATCAACTCTCTTTTTAATTTCAAGGGCCTAAAAATGGCTTTTTTCAAAGAGAAGATCAGAGAGGAAACGATCTAATATTCAATCTTTGCTATACAAGCCAAATCTGAATAAAGCAGGTTTTAAAAACTCTCTCGTTTTCTGGCACCTAAATTCTATAATGTACAACCACAAAACATAAAATAATTAGATAACAAATTCAGGTACCATATATTTATTTATGCTTAGTTAATGTAATCTCATTTCAGTCTGATTGGAATATTAATTGTGTTTTAATATTTTTTCGTTGATATCGTGATCTTGGTAGCGCCTAATTGGTTATATTAATTTCATCCAGTTAACAATTTTTATATTTATTAGACGTTCATTTTGTTGCACACCATTCTAGGATCTAGGTTAAAATGTAGATAATTGTTAATGTAGATAATTTTATTAGTTTAAGAACGTAGTTTTATAACATGTTTGTTTAGATGTAATTTAGTGTTTAGCACTTGAAAAAGATTTGGGTTTTACCAAATCGAAACGTCATGATTGGTATTTTTCACATAATTATGGCAAATGTTCAACAACCTTTGTCTTCCTCATCTGATACTCCATCATTAACAAATTAAAAAAAAAAATTAAATCCGAGAAAGAAGTTATAAATGCTTTTTAGAAATAGAGACCGTTTGATAAGCTTACCGACACTTTAAACTTAAAAAATGCTGGTTAAAATTTTTTGAAAGTTTATTAATGTTTGTATTTGTTCCTACAGTATGTATGTATAGTAAAAGTACTCAAGAAGGGAAAATACAGGGTGTTCCAAAAGTCCGGTACACGGTTGAATATTGTTTATACCGTTACAGTAAGGGTACAAAACGTTGCACAATGCTGCCGGTCATAAAACGCTATTATAGCATGTATTCAGTGAGCCACTACCTTCGTAGGGGTACGGCTCGGAGTCGGAAGAAAATCTTAAATATAAGCATAGGTCAGTGTACATATTATTTTAATGATTTAAGCTAGTAGACCATCATACCGCAAATTAGGCCCAGTGAGTACAGACTATAATACTCACTGATTAGACATCAAAAGGTAATCCTGAACAAAATGGCGGCGCTCAAAATGTTCAATACCGATCTTATGTGCGAGATTTTAAACCACTACCATTTTGTGACGCATAAAGCTTTTGAAGTGCGGTTTGCGGCATTTTTCTAAGCTTGACCAGTCCTTTGAAACTATGTGCATATCATTCTATGCTTACTTTAAAACTTTTATACTGACTCTACGTGGACCATTCCCATAAAAGAATAGCAGGACACTGAATACATCTCAAAGTAGTTTTTTGTACACAGTAATCATGTGTGAAGTTTTGTAGGTTTATCTGATATGGTTACAGTAAAATTAAGTCATTCTTCAACATACACTTTTAAGATCAGTATTGACATTTTCGAGTGCCACCATTTTGTTTAGAATTAAAATTTTGAGATCTAAATTGTGGCATGATGTTCTACTAATTAATAACGGTATACATATTGACCTATGCTTACATTTAAGATTTTCTTCCTACTTCTAGTAGGCCGTCCCCGTACGAAGGTAGTGGATCACTGGATACATGGTAAAATAGCATTTATGTCCAGCAGCAATGTGCAAAGTTTTGCACCTTTATCTGTAACGACCTAAACTATATTCAACCGTCCCCGGACTTTTGGAACACCCTTTATAACCAAATTATTGTAGTTTTTAAGAAAAGTTAGTTTAAACACATTTTAGTTATTAATTTAAAGTATGAAAAAGAGATTGTACACTGTTCTAATGTTGAAGTTTGAATAGTCCAGTCCAGTGTCGTGAAGGTGTAGCAGGAAGCTAGGCTGTTTTAGGCTACTAGGGCTTCTTCAGCCTGGGGTAAGTAGGTAGAGGGTGTTGGGTAGTAATCGTCATGACTGCACGAGACAAGCAGGTCACCGGAAAATAGGCTCCGAGGAAACATGGCCCCTGTTTCATGGAAGCAGAACAACATGGAAAAATGAAAAATGTTAGTAGGCTGACGGAGGGAGGGTGAGTAGGAAATGAGAACTTTCTATGTGTTTGGGACTGGGCGAGAAGAGACTACGTTAGAGTAGCGTCAGTAGAGGCAGAGGCATCTCAGAAGGCGAGCCGCGCTACTACTCATTTCGCCTGCCTTTTGTGTACTAACGTGCCTGCAAACATTGAATTTCCGGAAACTGAGGGGTGGGTCTAAAGGCAGTATTAACGGTGTTGTTTCATAAAATCCTTTTTCTCATTGTAGATTTATTTATTTGGGAGCTCTCTCTCTTTCCGTAGGTCAAGTATTTGTCAGTTTATTAACACCGTTAGTTGTTAAAGTTAACTGTGATTTTTATTGATTAGTGCAATTATGTTGACTGTTGAATACATTGAGTTAATTAATGATTACTAGTATTAAGTTTCTATTGAGTGTATAATAGTGGATATATTAATAACGATTATTATGTATTATCATGCCTAAGTTAGATGGTAAAGGAACTGTTCTACACAGTCAAGGTAGGGAAATAGTTTTCAAAGTATATAATTATTTTTGTAATATTCAAGAAGAAAATAAATTAAAGTCAGTAATAATAGATAAAGTTGTTGAAGCCACTAAAGTTTCCAGGCGATCAGTAAAAACAATTCTGAAAGAAAGTTCCTCCGATGTAAAAATTACTCCTCTCGCATTTTTTACACCCAAAAAATCTGAACAGGAAAAAGCCAGTGTGTGATCCAGATTCGTTCGATTTGGAAGCCTTGAGGCTGTTGATAAATAATTATCACATAACGCATAAATCATGTGTAACTGTAAAAAAATAATGATTGAAATTTAAAATTCAAATATTAATTTTAAGGAAAGTGCATGGTCTCTACGACGAATTATGCATAAAATGGGATTGAAATGGAAGACAACTGAAGATAACAGAAAAATACTTGTGTGTAGAAACGACATGATATCAAACTCTTAAGATTAAAATATCTTCCACAAATCACAGCATAAGGTAGACCGATAATTTTTACAGATGAAACTTACATTCATAGCACACACACGAAGCAACAGTCCTGAATAGATTCACATAATTCTAATTTAGGTCTTAAAAACCAGTATCAAAGGGATCCAGACTAATTATTCTCCATGCAGGTTGGAATAAAGGATTTATTCAAAATGGTTTATTGATGTGGAAATCTGGATTAAATCCCGGTGACTACCATAACGAGATGAAAAGCGAGAAATACAAGAAATGACTACAGGAAAAGCTTATCCCTCACCTACCTCCCAGATCAGTTCTTGTATTAGACAATGCATCGTACCATAATACAGTAAGTGTCAGACAGCCTACAAGAAATATTGTTAAATCAGAAATGATTAACTGGTTAAATGAACGGAACATCAACTTTGACTCTAAATTAACAAAACCAGAACTTTATGAAATTATAAGAGTTCAAAAGGGAGAAGAGAAGAAATACAAAGTTGACGATATATTGGCAGAACATGGCCACAGTGTTTTGCGTTTGCTCCCATATCACCCGGAACTTAACGCAATTGAAAAAAATATGGGCTGCAGTGAAGGGAAAATTAGCTGAGAAAAATACTACATTTAAAATTAATAACATTATTCACCTAGACGCTGATGCCTTCAATGACATTTCTGAGGAACAGTGGGCCAAAGTATGTCGCCAGGAGAAAAAACGGACCAGAAGAAAAAATACATTGAAGAAGAGCATGTGTGGGAAATTGGTATGGAACAGTTCATCATAAGACTTCATAGTGACACATCTTATGATTCAGAGGAAGACGACGATGTCGATTGTGGAGTTAGTGAGCTTCTCGCAGAGTAACTTTAAGCAATTTAATTTAAAGAAAAAATTTTTCCTATAAACAATTTATTAGTAGGCTTAGTTTAAGTAATTGTGTTTATAAAATAACAGTGGAATATTAAATTATATAACTGTGTAAACAATTATCATGTGGCACAACGAAAAAAAACATAAAATACTTCATAATATTTTACAGTCAGTGGTTTTTGTTCATGATTTTTTT
Source organism: Stictocephala bisonia (assembly GCA_035578905.1). Taxonomy (NCBI): domain Eukaryota; kingdom Metazoa; phylum Arthropoda; class Insecta; order Hemiptera; family Membracidae; genus Stictocephala; species Stictocephala bisonia. Next base: position 267,235 of record JAQJVL010000591.1, on the reverse strand, counting down.
TAAATTTAAAACGTAAGATAAATATTTTTCAAACGATTTCACATAAATCATTTCAATTAATTAGCCATTTACGTAATATTAGCTTTAGTAGGTAAGCAAATCTTAAGACCTGAGGCCTTTATGGTTCCTGAGATATTATTATTATTTTTTTTTTTTTTAATACAAATTACTGTAATAACATAAAGAGACACGGTTAAGGAAACAAGATAGACCATACTGTTTAGGAACAAGTTTTTTTTATTTTCGTATCTTGAACAAAATCCCAGTGTTTGGCTACAGAATTTCCAAACTTCCTGTATATGTATACTGCACTGTGCGCGGATAATGCTTTTAGGACAGTCTTTTGACCGAGCGAACGCAAAAGGCTAGTAGTATTCCGGCCGGGTTGTTCGCCTTTCGGGGTGCCTCTTGCTCTTAACAGGTCGTGTAGGGGTGGTGGCTAGTGGTTGGGGGGGTAGTTGGGTGGCGGATCAGAAACGGCCGTGAATCAGGTGGTGAATGGTGAAGTATTGGCTGGTGGTGTAGGGTTCTGTAAAGTACTCTGCCAGTAATGGGGGGGGGGTCCGTTGCCTTGGCGAGGTAGGTCTGGTTGAGTTGGTTTAGGAACTCACGCAAGGTGGGGATATGGATCAGGGTGTAGAGGTTTTGGGAGCTCTGGTCGGGGTCCAGGTGGGAAGCTAAGCGCATGGCGCGTCGCTCGGATTTCTCGGAGTTGGAGAGGTGATTATGAGGGATGGTAGTGAGTACTGGATGGCCATACGTGAGTACTGGGAAGATGACGAAAGTGTAGAGAGAGGCGAGAGTTCTGGCAGAGCACCCCTGGTGTCGGTTGTTAAGGAAGCTGAGGGCTTTGAATCGGGCTGTGGTGGTCTTTTAGGTTTGTCGGAAGTGGGGTATGAAGGAGAGCTTGGAGTCCAGGGTGACTCCCAGGTACTTGTAGGTTTAGTCAGTAGAAGTCTGTTGCCCTGTAGGATGATCGAGGTTTCCTGGTTAACTTGGAACCTCCTACCGATGTAGTTAAAATAATTGAACTGTGTCTTGGAAGTGTTGATCCCGACGTGCCATTTAGAACAGTAAGTCAGGTAGTTATTAAGGGTTTTGGTAAGTCGTCTACGTAGTGTTTCGGGGTTTCGGGATGATCTTAACGTTTTAATATATCATTAAGATCCTTTTAACATAAGAGTGTTAGTAATTACCCAGTAAGGTTAGTTGACTTTGTATCAATAGTAGTATTGCTATCAGTTTAAGTAATGATAAGAACGGTATTTGGTTTGTTTTAATGACTTAATTACAGGAAAAAAATGGGTTTTCACTTCCAATAAATACATTTTAAACACTGTGTAAGTATTTGTGGAATGGAAATAAATACTTATTATTGTTGTTATATATTACTGTGCTAATCCACGTTACAGGGCGTTGGGTGACAGGCTGGAACACGAAACGAGCAGGGGTACCCCAAGGATTTAATAATTAACATAAATTAACACTATTCTTATTATTTGCCGTCGCAGTGCTCAATAAAGCTAGCAACTTTATTAGATGAAGTGTCAATATAATACTAATATTTTAATAAAATAATACTAAACATAGATATGTGTGTGTATATACAGGGTGTCGCGGAACTCTCTGGAACTTTTAATTAAAAATTGTTCCTTAGGCCAAGAGAAACATATTTCATAATATAAACATGGGTCTACGGTGACTAGTTTACTGTCTGTCTGTATGTGTTTTTTTTTTTTTTTTTAATTATGTTTTAACTGAAGAACTATTTAAGACATAAACTTCAAATTTAGTATACATATGTAGCTAAATAAGTAATTTAACTAAAATTTATTATCATTAATTAATAAAACTAAAATAAAATTCCAAAATGGTGGCCTTTTAAATTTTAAATTTCAAATTTCACTAAAACCATTGTGGCTATAAAAAAATGAAAAACTAAGTAAAAAATGCACAATCAAGAGACAAATCAAACAACATTTTATTTGCCAAAATGGAATAATAAATAATCAAGGTGTGACAATTGTTTAAAAACAATAAAATTTCCATAATACATACCTGAAACAGTTTAACACCAAATATTAGACGCTGCGCATCATTAAACAATTGTTTTCTATCCACTTTATGTTAACAATGAGTCAGCTGTTTATTAACAGTGAATTATTTATAAAATAGAATAGCAAATATTTCCACAAAAAAACTTTATAAAAGTTGCTCAAAGTGACGGCCTACAACAAGATTGCCCATTCTCCCACGTTATACTACAGATCGACGAACTCGTTTTCAAAAATATGTACATTCTCCTGAATTCTTGATGCAGCTTCTATAATTCTGCTAACCGAGTCCATTTCACTCTCCACCGTTGTGCCGTGTACCAGTTCTTTCAAGTGCCTCTACAGAATAAAGTCTACTGGTGTGATGTCAGGGGATCTAGCAGGCCAATGTTCAGGTCCACCATGTCCCATCCACCTCTTCTCAAATTTCATTTACGTTGTCTCTGACGCCCATACCAATATGAGCTGGAGCTCCATTGAATGTCTGATAAGAAGTGGCACATCTGCTATTAATTCATGGAAAATGTCTCAGGAAAAAACAAGGTAGGCCTACATAGGGGCGTGAAATCTGTTAGGTAAAATGTGCGGTCATATTAAAATATATTCAATCTTTTTTTGAATTGTCATTAGCCACGACATAAAAGTTTCACATGCAGGTCACAGTTTCCTCACTTGTATCGTTATTCGTGTTTTTAATTAATATTATTAGCTGTTTAATAAATAAAAACAATACTACTGTATTTAAACAATTTATTGACACCTAACAGCTAATTCTTGCCTTTTTTTACTATTACCTTTTGGTGATGCCTCTTGATCCTGCAGGGGTGATGGACCAAGGGGCATCTCCAAAAGGTAATAATACAAATAAAATCAGGTCCTGCTCAGGCAAATAAATAATAAAATTAAAAGCTTATTTTCCCTTATATCAACAGTGTGATACAAATAAACTGCAGATTCATAGTTCAATTGAAATAGTTCATAAATCGCGGACTCATTGTTAACATGAAGTCTTAACATGAAGTAATGCGCAGCGCCTCTTATTTGCTGTTAAACTATGTTTCAAGTATGTATTGTTGTATTATGGAAATTACATTGATTTAAAAAAATTGTCACAACTGTATTATTTATTATTCGATTTTGGCAAATAAGATGTTGTTTGATTTGTCTCTTAACTGTGTATTTGTTACTTAACTTTTACCTTTTTCATAGCTATAACGGTTTTCGTGAAATTCGACATTAAAACTTTTTAAAAGCCGCCATTTTAAAGTTTATTAGGTTAAGTAATGCTATTTTACTTACTTGTTTTACCTATTTAGCACACATGTATACTAAATTTGAAGTTTTTATTTAATAGTTCTTGAGTTATAAAATAATTTGTAAAAACACATACAGACAGTACACTAGTCACCGTAGACCTATGTTTATATTGTGAAGATGTTTCTCTTGACTTAAGGAACAATTGTTGATTGAAAGTTTCAGAGAGTTCCGGGGATATTTATTTTTTATTTATAAGACGCCAATCGTAGAGATATGGGCGAATGTGAGGGGTGAATAAGTGTGATGACTGTAGATGAACGAGTGTAGTCACTATTATATCCGAGTTCGACTTAGCTCAGAAAGGACAAGAAGTGCGCGATAGCAGCGTAGCTTCGTGAAACCTGATTGTTCTTATCGTCGTTTGTATTTTTTTTTCATTTGACGATGAAATCTAAAAAAAGAGAAGAATAAACTGTTTTTGAAGATTTCAATTGAAGAGAAAAATTGTCATAATTCTTGGTCATGTTAAACACATCTCCCATAAGAAATAAGAGAGGTTAGATGAGAATGATGATTTAAAAGCCATTATTGAGTGTGTTTCTAACGACCCAGAGATCAGATACTAGTTTTAGAATGGGGTAGGATTGTTGAGCATTCCTTGCAGGCGGCCATAAAACGCAGCCACCAGAAAGAGTGTGAAATCAGTCGGGGGAGAGGGTTAATGTATCAGTAACAGTGTTAAGTCTTCAATATGTGGGGAATGTTCTCACTGTCGGCCTTTATAGTTCCCCCTCCCCTCCTGACTGGGCTTTACGAGGTTATGAACTTCCCCTCCCTATCCCTTACACTGAACACACTTGTACATTTAATTGATTTTCTTTATTGGTATATAAAAGAGGCATAAATGTTTATAATTGGTGCATTAAGTAAAAAACGTTAAGAACTTTGGATTCAATTTAATAATTAGGAGGAATAAATAATTGTTAACATGACTGCTTAAACAAGCTTATGTTAACATATATTTACAAAATTAAAATTACAATAATTTTGTTCTGGATCAACCTTTTTAAGTGTTGTTCGCATTATTCATCTCTGCAAGACAACCCCTTTAAAACGATATACATTTTGCAAATGGTTACGTTTAATATTTTTGTCGAACTCCTCGTGGACCATCCTTCATTGGTTGTGAAGAGTTACTGACTACCCTAAAAACTATTTACTGTCCAGTAGGCATTTAGGCAGTTTCACTTTCCCAACTTGAGCCAAGAAACGAATATTAAACCGTCTAAAACAGGACCTACATTGTAAATGTTTTACTTTAAACCAGCGTAATTTTTTATAAAAAGTCCAACATTTTGAGGTCGAATTTGTGGCTTTCTATTCTACTATTAAAAAAATCTTTAATTTAATTTACTACTCGACCTATGCTCTCATTTAAGATTTTCTTATTACTTATGACAGAAGATGGTAGTTACTTCAAAAAGTAGATTTATAGGTGCAGTAAAGATGTAAAAAGTGTTATTGCTTTGTCTGTATTCGTTCAACAATTATTAAGCCTATGTGGCACTTCATATTATACACATTTTATAATAGTTGACAATAAAATAAACAAGTAACAGTTAAGACTAGGGGGGCCCCCTGCACGCTTTGCGTGCCAAGCCGTCAGTCGCTGCGTTCCAGACGCCTCGGATTTCGGCCTAGGTAATGCCGGTTGGTAGTAAGTTTCACTCGCTGCGCTCGTGACACCTCGACCTGTATGTTTTGACTAAAAATATTAGTCAAAATAAATATTCAGGTAAACTTTATCGTGTAAAATAAAAATCTTTACAGTATACTACTCATATCAATTGCGTTGCTGTCTATTTATCAGTAAACACCCAATGATATTACTTAGCCTATTAAAAAGTGTTCAATTCATTTGTTTTTTAACAGCTGAATATTAATTAAATATGTAAAATAACTGTACTAGATTACTACTGAAACCCCCAAGTCCAGTAGAGCGGGGTCGTACAATCGATTGTAAATAAAACCATGCTTACAACCTTCCCTGGTTTAACATTATGAAACATCTAACCTCCTCAATATTAAAAACACCATAGTTTACATTCCAACAGCTGTTAACACTTTTTGGAAACCATTATTTAGACAGCTGTTACTTTTCGTTTCATTTAAATCTCTCTCCATATTATTTTTATGGCCGAAAAACGTACTTTGAAGGCTTCCCATACTCTTCAGAATAAAAAATAATGAAGAATTAAGACATTATTGCACAACTACTGTATTATACTCAAATACGGTTTCATTGTCTTATAGGCAAATTTTTTGACACCTCAACCGTTTAAATTGGTCCAAGAATAAGGGTGGAGTTGCGTTGACAAAAAACGGCTTTACGTATTATATAATATAAATAAAGATAATAGATATTTTCATGCAAGGCTTTAAAATTTTTCATAAATTTACTTTTTTGTTAGTGTTTCCCGTAGCTAATATTATAGCCAGTATTATAACCATGTAATATAAAATTATAGCTTAAAGTTCATTACTGAATTGGTTTTAAGTAATTACATGATAAATTAAATGAACTCAATAACATTGAAAATAATGAAAATCAAAACAAATGTAGCTGTTATAAATAAGATAATCATTATCATCTATTATAATATTATAAATAATCATCATAGCTATTTTATAGCCATCTAATAAAAGCTATTATAATAAAATAATCAATTATATAATTTAATTAGATATATATACGACTTGTACTGGGGACAAGCATTGTTTTTATTTACATGAGCCTGGGGGAGATAAAAGAAAACTGACTTTGACTCGTTTGCCTTAGCATAACCTATAGCTGTAAATTATTAAAATAATTGTATATGAATAAATCAAATATGTTAACATGCAGTTTCTTACCACCTAAGAAAATTTGAAAACTTTGCCTCAAATGACTTAACAATTGTCCTTAGATTTACGATATATACTTTTCATTCTGCGGAAATCACGTATTTTACCGCAAAACTAGGAAAAGAAAAAAATGTCACAGCTTTTAGTATTTTAGACATATCTACATTAATTTAAATAATATTACGGACATCTTTCTTAGTTTGATGTGTACTTTGCGCTGAATTAGAATTGGAAAATTATTTTTGTCTAAAACAATTATTTCTCGTGATATAACGGAAAAGTATGTTGTGGTGAATCACGATTAGCAGCCATTATGCATTAATTATAAACACCAACTATTAATTAACTAATAAAACCGAATTCACTTGTATTCTCGCCGGAGAGACGGTAGGAAGGCTGTCCAGGAGCCAGGCACACGAATTTAAAGCAAATTACGAATGTTTGTTGAGTAAATAGACAATCAGGATAAGTTAAGTTAAATTTGGTCAGGTAAGTAAAAAGTGTTTAAGAACCAATTATATTTTTGTGCTTAGCATGAAAGGAAGTAAAATAAAAAAAAACTTGAAAATAAAGATTTTTTTTAATAACTTGTTTTACTTTCTCTCATATGTGTTAGCATAGGGAAAGTATTGTGATCGTCCAAACAAAATCGTTTTACTAGTTTGTCTAAATATACATTTTCGGGGCCCCTAAACCCCTAAACCCAAAAAGGTGTTTTTTTTTTTTTGTTTTTTTTTACAAATGTTGATGTCTGTCCGTATGTGTAGTTCGCTGGAGACTAAACAGACGGATAAATTTTTATGAAATTTGGTATGTATGTATGTATTTAGCCAATGTCTCCAGACTATTTTTCACTTTTTTGAAATTTTATTTTTTTATATTTCTATGAACAAAAAACATACAAAATGGAATTTTCTAAAAACGGCTCTAACGATTTTGGTTACATTTTCAGGAAAGTCGTGAATTACAATTTAAATATTTTAGAAAAACCACATGCCTCTAACATAAAGAGTTTATAACTATAGAAAAAACATATTTGGGAATCAAACTGATAATTTTCAAAGTTTTGATTTTTTAGTTTTTAATACGGAGGAAATCTTGTGTCAGTTCTTTGGAACCCTTTATTTTCATTATCAAATAAAAAACTAGTTTTTTATTTTTTGATAAAAACCTAGTTTTAGGCGGTTGAAATCAACCACCCCAAGAGATAAAAACTCACATTTAACCACTTTTTCAACAAGAAATCGTATTTCAGAAGTGGCTAGAAAATGCGTAATTACCGTAAAAAATAAATATACAGTATATTAATAACGGATATACCATTTATAGAATATAATTAAAAAACAGAATAGATAAAATACTAAAACAGATATAAAATAAGCAACAAATCTTAAAAGTAATAAGTAAACAATTATTTATAACATATATAAAATTTGAAAGGTATTACTAACAGATACAACAATAATTTTTAGGATGTATATGAAGAATCTTATTTATAACAGCTTATGAGATCGGTATAAACTAAATTTTGGTGCACACTTTCTATGCTGTGTCCATCAACACAAAATAAATATTTCATTACGACACTCTTTACATAATAGTGAGGACATAAAGAGAAAAACTGGCTCTGACTTGTTTGTCTGAACTTAACCTAAATCTGAAAGCTATTAAAATAATGTACTGTAATATAAATAATTAGAATTAACAATTAAATTCAACTAATAATAATATGGTGGCAGAAAAACAGTATAAAAATGAGCCCACGACGACACAAAGCTGTAGAAGAGACGGTGGTCGAGAAGTAAAGGTTTTATCGTAGTTTTACTGTGCGGAGTTATATGTTTGCGACTTGTACCGCAAGCGCTCCATAGACCAGGTATTGGCAGTTACATCCCCCTGGCCCCACCGTTGCTGACCCAGCCGCATCAATCAACCCCAAACGACCGCTACTTCTTTGTCTCAAACATCACCTAGTTGATGTGGCACTAACTGTTGAACAGCCTGCCAATAATACACCAGGTATTGGCAGTTACAGCCCCCTGGCCCAGTCGTTGCTGACCCAGCCGCATCAATCAACCCCAAACGACCGTTCCTTCTTTGTCTCAAACATCACCTTGTTGATGTGGCTCTAAATATTAAACTGCCTAGCCACCATACACCAGGTATTGGCAGTTACAGCCCCCTGGCCCAGTCGTTGCTGACCCAGCCGCATCAATCAACCCCAAACGACCGTTCCTTCTTTGTCTCAAACATCACCTTGTTGATGTGGCTCTAAATATTAAACTGCCTGGCCACCATACACCAGGTATTGGCAGTTACAGCCCCCTGGCCCAGTCGTTGCTGACCCAGCCGCATCAATCAACCCCAAACGACCGTTCCTTCTTTGTCTCAAACATCACCTTTTTGATGTGGCTCTAAATATTAAACTGCCTGGCCACCATACACCAGGTATTGGCAGTTAGATCCCCTGGCCCAGTCGTTGCTGACCCAGCCGCATCAATCAACCCCAAACGACCGTTCCTTCTTTGTCTCAAACATCACCTTGTTGATGTGGCTCTAAATATTAAACTGCCTGGCCACCATACACCAGGTATTGGCAGTTAGATCCCCTGGCCCAGTCGTTGCTGACCCAGCCGCATCAATCAACCCCAAACCATCACTCCTACTTTGTCTCAAATATCACCTTCTTGGTGTCGCTCTAAATATTAAACTGCCTGGCCACCATACACCAGGTATTGACAGTTACATCACCCTGGCCCCATCGTTACTGACCCAGCCGCATCAATCAACCCCAAATGACCGCTCCTTCTTTGTCTCAAATATCACCTTCTTGATTTCGCTCTAAATATTAAACTGCCTGGCCACCATACACCAGGTATTGGCAGTTACATCCCCCTGGCCACGTCGGTGCTGATCCAGCCGCATCAATCAACCCCAAGCGACCGCTCCTTCTTTGTCTCAAACATCACCTTGTTGATGTGGCTCTAAATGTTGAACTGCCAACCCACCATACACCAGGTGTTGGCAGTTACATCCCCCTGGCCACGTCGGTGCTGATCCAGCCGCATCAATCAACCCTAAACGACCGCTCCTTTTTGTCTCAAACATCACCTTTCTTGATGTGGCACTAACTGTTGAACTGCCAACCCACCATACACCAGGTGTTGGCAGTTACATCCCCCTGGCCACGTCGGTGCTGATCCAGCCGCATCAATCAACCCTAAACGACCGCTCCTTCTTTGTCTCAAACATCACCTTTCTTGATGTGGCTCTATCGTTAGAGTGGATATTGTCATGTTTTTAGATACTAAATTACTTTCTTTACCATATTTTTAATGAGTATTTTGGTACTAATAGAGAACAGATGTTTTGTAGATTTTTTGCTGTAAATCTTTGACATATTACATACATAACTAAGAGACTAGAATATGATCTTTTTTCCAACGGACAAGCAGGAAAATTACCAAAATAATGATATTATAAAATAAGGACAAAAGTACAACTATTATAACTATCGTTATTATTTTTATCCATATTAATACTAACGACTAAAAATCGTAAAATATGTTTTTTATTAAATATACCGATGTGGATACTCAAATTGTGCTGAATTTTGTGCTGATTACGAATATGACAAGGTTTTTTTTAGGACAATCAAACCATTAATAAGCATTTTAGCGCCGGAAATGTGACGGTTTCTGTAAGGTTAGGTTTTTTAGTATATATAACTATAATGGGCATTCAAAAGTTACGTTTGGTTAATTTAAGTTAGGTTTGGATTAGTAAGGTTAAGTAGTTTACATTATGTTAGTTTTGGTTAGGTTAAGTTTTTAGAGGTTAGGTTGTTTTTTTAGATTAGTTTTCGCTAACCTAACCTAATAAAACCTAACTTCAACTAACCAAACAAATCTAACATAACCTAACTAAACCTTACATACCTAACCAAACCTAACATATCCTAACCAAACCTAACAATACCCAACCGTGGGCTCACTTATAGAAACATGACTTCATTGAAAATACACATTTCCAGTGCTAACACGGTTAATAATTCTACGCTAAAATACATTCAATTGCAAAAACCGTGTCATATTCGTGATCAGGAAAACGTCCTCACAATTTAAATACCAACGTCGTTTATTTACGGGAAAAAAAATAATAGATTCAATTTTTTCTTATTTTTTGTAGCCTAATTTTTCCGGCTTTTCCGCTGAAAGAAGATCATATTTTTGTTTCTTAGTTATGTACATACTATACAAAAAATGTTATTTTTAATTTATAATATGTTTGCTATAGGTGTATAGGTGGGCGGGTGAGTCATCAGCACCGTATGTGCCATAGACCCACATACGAACGATTGTCCCACAATTGTATCCATTATGCACATTCAACGTGCTAAACATGATCAAAATATGGACAAGTCTCTGTTCTATAAACCCCTAAGTATTTGTAACTGTGTTTGAAGGGTGAATGTATTTAATGTCAGTCATTGCAGTGAATTCTATACAGTATCTACTTTCATAAATATTTGTATTGCGTTAGATCACCATTTTAAACTGTATGCGTCGTAAACACAAGTTAATTCAGCTTCCAATGTTTAGCATGGAGTGGTTTTGTTTTCGTGCATCGGAACAGAGGCACCAAATTTTGCCCAATTTCACTGATAAATGTAAGCCCATTATTTTTGCTTTGTTTTGTTAGCAAGTGGAAGTTAGTATAATTTCATCAAAACCGTCCTATAAATTCGTTGTATGGGATATTTAGAAAACAACAAGTGAGATAGAAACATATACAAGGTGTAACTAAAATACTTGGATAAACTTCAGGAAGTTGTTCCTGGGGTCAAAACAAACCAAAAATTTCATATAAACATATGTCCTAATATGCACGTTTCCTCTCTGTCTGTCTGATAGAAAATGTAGAGTGTTGAAATTTGGCTCATATGATATACTAGTAATACTCTGCAACACAAACAGTTAGGGGGAAAATTCGTCGAAAAATTTCAAATTGGTGGCTAGTAACAAACTTTAACGTTAAATTACATAAAAACTACACCCTGTATAAAAAAAAAACACAAAAGTAAATTGTAGCACAATTTATTATAAAACTAACGATACTTTATTTATTGAAAACAAACAAGAAATGCCAAAAAATATGCACAGATTGTATTAGTTTTATAATAAAATGTGCTACAATTTACTTTTGTGTTTTTTTATACAGGGTGTAGTTTTTATGTAATTTAACGTTAAAGTTTGTCACCAGCCACCAATTTGAAATTTTTCGACGATTTTTTTTTCAGTTTTTGTATGTAATAGAATATTACTAGTATAACATATTTGCCAAATTTCAACACTACTTTTTATGGGTGCTGAGAAAAAAATATAATGTAAAAAACACAGACAGACAGAAAACTGTGCATATTAGGACATTATATGACATTTTTGGTTTGTTTTCACCCCAGGAAACACCCCCTGAAGTTTATCCAAGTATTTAAGTTACACCCTGTATATGCTTTTACATCACAAAGATGTTTTTGTTTCATGTAACCTGTTTTTGGGGATTATTTCTTTACAAGAAAGGAACGCGAAAGATGAAATATTGTCATTAAAAAACAAAGTTCCTACTTGGGGTTGACCCCGATGTACAACTCAGAGTTGAGATAAAATACAAATTTGCAGTTAGTCAATTACAAAGGATCTAGCTCTGATAACAACAGTCACTTTAATTAAATATATCTGTTTTCTTTGAAGTGCGCTTGAGCGGAAAATGTCTGTAAGAGACCCTTTTCTATCCCCTTCATCCGCCTTGCGAGTCGTCGAGGAACTTTCCAACATAGAGCTGTTGTGTCGGGGAAGTTTCTTTCTCAGATAACAATGTTCAAAGAGATATTATACAAGTATGAAGTCAGCAGTGGGTTGGGAAATGTCTTGTTGTTCTACACAGGTCTGAAATTCAAGACGGTCTTACTATTACACATGTTGTTAATGTTTTTTGTGATATTGCTGCTGTGGCAATAATATCACTCTTTAATGTTGGATTCATGTATGAAACAACTTATTTCTTTGATTCCCATTAGGGGGAAGATAATCAAAGAGAAATTAGGGTAAACAGAGCTTTGATACAGAAGCTTTGTTTTTCGTACAGTAATTCCTAATTCTACTGATTAACACTCAGCAAACTTAAGCAATCTTACATTTTGATATATTTAGGATGATTGGGTTTACAGAGTTACTCCCTCTATCAAAAATCAATTCCAAAAGGACAAAATATGCTTTATAAAACCTCTTTTCTTCGTGTTATTAAACAAAAATTGATTAACTAAAATTGTTGTTGCATGTACTAACCTATATTAATAGAAAAAAATAAAATACAGAATTTATTATTATTACTGAATTTTTTTTAAATCACTGAGGAAATATTATAAAACAAACCTAGGTTGATAAAAACAATTCCTGAGTTAGTTTTAAATCAAATTAGGGTTAAAATAAAACATCAGAAACGACAATCTGATAAATATTTGACTTTATTTTACTAGGCCTTGTTATCAATTACCTTTTTTTTGTAACAAAGATTTATTCACCATTCACTTTACTCGTTCGCCGTAGGATTTTGATAGACGTTTTCAGAATAATTTATACATAAAATAATGATTAAAAGTTAGGTGATAAATAAAAATGAAATTAATAAAGAGCAAAACATTGTAAATATTGGCTTATTTAAAAAGAAATTAAATTTTTATTTAAAATCTTTAAATAAAGTACTATTTTCTAAAGATTTATAATGGCCTTTAATGTAAGAACATTTCTCTTACCTATTTTCGAAACTTATGCTTTTTGTAAAAGCACCCCACATTAAAGTAGGGCATATGATTAGAGAAATTAGGGAAGTGAATTGTTTTGGTATGGTGGGGGGGGGAGCAATGCTACAGTATATCCAGGTTGTTTTTATAGTATGGGGGGGACAAGGCTATAAATAGGTTATTTTCTTAGTAAGGGGGAACAATACTATATCCAGGTTATTTTTGTAGTATGGGGGGGAGCAATGTTTCATCCAGATTATTTCCCCTTCTAAGTAATATGTATAAGAAAATTGAAGTAAAAACAAATATCACTACTTCAAGCGGAGCTCGACACAGGCCCAACTACTATACAATATAGTACTGTAGTAACATTTTTGGAATTAAATATATTCAAACGTTCGTTTTATAATTTTAAACGTCTAAAATTAAATAAATTACTATAGCTGGATTTAAATAATTCTACAGATAATTATGTTTTACAGTTATTATTATTATTTTCTAAATTATGTATTACAAACTACAGTACGTTACGCTTTAAATATTTGAAGAATTATTGTATTTTTTCGTCAAGAATAAAAGGAACATTAACTTATGTTTAGACGCTCGTGTTGTTCTTGATAATACAAAATAAATGACCAAGTAACTAGTTATGTTTGCTGTTCGAGTTGTGATAACTAACTTATAAAACTTCTATGAACATGCGTTTGTTGAGGTTTTCTAATTTTAACATTTCTTACAACTTTGTTGTTTACTAAATGTGTGCTATAAATCAAAGATTTCATAAAAAGTAATCTGCAAAATTATTTTATTTCAATGAAATTGTTCAGGTTTTAGATTGGGAGATAAACGGAAAAATGTCAATATATCCGAGGAATGTCAAGTAGTTGTTAGCAAAGTAAAACGTTTACGCCACAGTGAATATTGTTGGCCATCTCCAGTAATCATTATCCAGCGACCCTCGAAATTCTCCAGCTCCAGCTTAATATTCTGCTCAAGATAACTTTTACTATTTTATTTTCTTTGCCTGGGAGGAATATTTAATTTACTATGGCTCATAAAGTGGGTATAAATAAATACACATTGTGATGGAACACTCTGAGTGTTAATATTGTTTGTTTTGGTAAAATTCTAGTCATAACTTTAATTTTCAATGTTTTTTTAATACGAACAGGAGAAAATATATAAAACTACGTTGACAAGTTTCGGTAAGTTATAAACAGTTCTCTTTCGTGTAAGCAAATGTTTACTCAATCAACATTGAGTTGTGGTTTGTGACTTTCAATTACAATTTGGCTTTAGATCTAAGTTTAAAGCAGGAATTTGACTTTACATTTTTCAAAATTAAATGAATTTAAGTTACATTGAACTCATATTCAAACATAAAAATTCAGGTACATGCTATATGCGTCGAAGTTCAATTGTAGGGTCAAAAATAAGCTTACGTAACCCCATGTTTTTGCCTTAGTTCTATGAGGTTTTAAGGCATGAGCCTCATTCTGACGAGTATACACGAGCTTTATATAACCATCTATTCGTGTCCAACCAAGCAGATCTCTATACATGCCTTGATTCTCTAGTTCAAGCGTTGTATAGTTTTCTTGTATTCGTAATTATATGTCTCATAAACCTCACTGAGAAAAATCACGTCAACTTAAAAGTGGACAGTACTTGTTGCTGTGGCAAGCAATTGTGACAACTTAAATGTGGACAGTACTTGTTGCTGTAGCATAAACTTACGCTAACTTAAATGAGGACAGTACCTATTGCTGTAGCAAACAATTACGTTAACTTGAATGTGAACAGTACTTGTTGCTGTGGCAAGCAATTCCGTCAACTTAAATGTGGACAGTACTTGTTGCTGTGGTAAACAATTACGTCGACTTCAATATGGACAGTACTTATTGCTGTAGCAAACAATTAAGTTAACTTAAACATCAACAGTACTTGTTGCTGTAGCAAACAATAACGTTAACTTAAATATCAACAATACTTGTTGCTGTAGCAAACAATTACGTTAACTTAAATATGGACAGTACTTTTTGCTGTAGCAAACAATTACATTAACTTAAATATCAACAGTACTTGTTGTGTAGTAAGCAATTACGTCAACTTAAATATGGACAGTACTTGTTGCTGTAGCAAACAATTACGTTAACTTAAATATCAACAATACTTGTTCATGTAGTAATCAATTACGTCAACTTAAATATGGACAGTACTTTGTTGCTGTGGCAACAAAACTTAAATGTAAATAGTTTTTGGTGTAGCAAGGAATTGCATCAGCCTCAAGTATTTAATGTTCCTACTATCTCCAATGACAAGTTCATCGTGTGGGAACGGTGGTCGAGGGGTACAAAAAGGAGGGTTGTAGCGTGTAATGTAGAACACTGTCTCTCTCTCGAACCAGTGGTCGCAACATGGCGGCGACTCTCCAGCATGCAAATACACAACACGCGGATACCTAGGGTACAAAGACAACAATAAACGACACGGAGACATCTGTTGTGGAGTGCAGGGGCGGAGGTCCTTGAGACCAGAGGTAGACCGCACCCTTCATCCCCCGGCAACCCCAGATACCTGGCTCTAGTCGGCTGAAAATAATACACAAATTAACTGTTACTGTTCGGGTACTAATGTGAATTTTCAGTATTACTCAGTCAAATTGTGTTCATCTGTGGATAGTTTTTTTTTTTTTAGTTTCTTTGATATTTTATGTACGTATATGTCCTGTAAAGGGGGCATATTTTATAGGTTACTGGAGCAATACTGTGTGTAAACTCTAATATACCTATTCATTTAAGTTATTGTTTAGGCAGTCCTTTATTTATAACTTAGATATTTTCTATGGACACTACCCGTATTAAAAAATAAATGGTTCCAAAGAATTGGCACAAACTGTCTGCCATATTAAACACTAAAAATAAAAAATTTGAAAATTACTAGCTAGATTCCCCAATATGTTTTTTTGCCTCTAAAAAACTAGTCAAGTTAGAGAAATGCTGTGTTTACTAAAGTATTTTGAATTGCAATTCACATATTTTCTGAAAATTTAATCAAAATCGTTAGAGCCGTTTTTGAGAAAATTCCATTTTTGTATGTTTTACCCATAAAAATAAAAAACTAAAATTTCAAAAAAGTTTGAGAGATATTGGCTAAATATACCTTCATACCAAATTTTCAAAATATTCTAACCTAACAACCCATGGTAGTAGTGCTAACAGCCTAATCTAACCTAAATACCAGACAGCACCGATTGATAATTAAGGGGACAACCCTTATTATTTCTTGTAGGTAACAATTACGTGACCAATATCAAAGGTTTGAAAGTTCAGTTTAGTTCTAGACTCGATATTATGTGGGAACCATATGTGGGAACATTTGAAAAAAAAAACCTTTAGAGTATTCGTTGAAAAGTGGAAATGAGATGAATGTGTTGAAACCACTTCGGGATGCTGATTGGCCATACCACATCAGTCTCGGATGTGGCTGTGACTTGCATGTTGTAGGAAGTGTGACAAGATGGCCGGTGATGTTAAAACAAAAGACACGAGATGAGAGCAAACAGAGAGTGGACAGGCCACTTTACGTAACCGACAAGTGTACCTTGGCTTAGGCAACTGAATAATTACCGACACACTCTACTGTAGAGATTTCCGGTACAGGGATCAGCTATTCAGCCATCCAACATGAAGTGTACCTTTCAGAAGGAAAACAATCAACTTAACAAATATTTTGATTCAAATTAACTTATACGGCAATGGACTACTAAAAAATATACACCTAATGTTCCTGTAACTATACGACAGCATTATATTTGTATTTTTAATCAAGGTATTCGAAGAAAAGAAAATTAAAATTAGATTAAATTGGCACAATGAATGAGCACATATTTAAATGTGTAAATTAAAATGTTTCTGTGTGTTTATTTTTTTATTTTTCTGTCTATTTACTCCAGTGACATTTTTAACTTATTCTACAAACGTTGTTATGGGACAACGGTCCAAACCTATTAAGCAAATTTGTAGTGGACCCCCCGGAATTTGAACCCATATCCCTCTGCATATGCTAATCACTAAGCTATTTTTTATATATATATATAACAAGAGTCCTAACTGAAATTAAAAATTAGTACAAATTGAAAGGGGTATATATATCTATGCACCTATTGAAATGTGTAAAAATTAAAAAGCTTATTCAAATACGAGTACATAGAAACGGTATATTAAACCAGTACAATTAATGTAAACAGTTGATGAATTGCATTGTTGAATAAAAATTTTAAAAAATTTATATTGAATAATTTAATTCAAAATAATCTATTCATATTGTGTTGTATAACCTCTAAGAATTTGATTACTCTTTCATACAACGTATATTCACTTATCCATTCAGTTGTTAAAAAATGTACCAATATCTGCAAAGCTATTAATTAACTTTAATTAATTACTTTTTAGTTCGTCAACAACGTTTCTACAGAATTGAGTGAAAAATAAATGGTTGGCTATAAATTTTATTAAGTAGGATAAATATGTTAAAAATTGAAACGAGTATATTTCAATAGGTGTTGATTGAAACCAGCCCATTGCAATGTTTCATTTATTGAACCAATTAACAATATCAAATTATTACAGGTTACGTTAGTACTATAGCTAAGAGTTTACAAGCTACATGCCAGTAATATACAAGCTACAGTATATACAATGTTCAATACTTCTAAGCCTCGCGCAAACAGAAAAAAATAGAACAGTCAAACCATGCGACAAAACTACTTTCATAAAACAGCATTTCAAGCAAGTACATGCACAAGTAAGCAGAAGCGACTTAAAATAAACAAACCAATAAATCAAAAAATTCATCAATCCTGTACATCGGATGTTGTACTAGCCAAGACAGGATGGTGTTTTTAAAACTTTTCTTTTCCAGGTTTCTTACTTCTCTTGGTAAGAGATTAAAAAAACCTATCCCTGAAACAGGAGAAGACTTGTCTCTTTTATCTGTCCTTGACCTGGGTATTACAAGTTTTGTACTGAACCTAGTATCATGATTATGTACTGAACTAGTTACAACAAAATCATTCAGATTGTCCTTAATCCTAAGAAGACATTGAAATATATACAAATTTACTACAGTAAGAACTTTCTGCTCCTTAAATAGTGGTCTACAGTGATCTCTATACTGAGCGTGGCATAAAATCCTAGTAGCCTTTTTTTTGCAGTATTAAGGTTTTATGGACCTTGGGTGAGTGGCCCCAGAGAACCAATCCATAGGATATATGGGATTGGAAAAATCTCCAAAACATTTCAATGTATAATTTGCAAATTGATCATGAATTTAACATATACTCACATTAAGTTGACTGTGAAAGATGCTAGTCGTATTACATTTTGATACATAGACTGAGCATTAAGGTTGTAAAAGTTAGTTTTATTTTACTTACAGTATAACATGAATAACGACATTTACATTCACAGGACGTTATTAAATAAACAATAAATTGTATTGAAACTACTTCAACGAACACGTAAGGCTCCAGTTTTGTATGGGTATTAACAGAAACCGCTAGACGTAAGGAACTGTTTAAGATAACAAACTGATTCTCAGAAACGTTTGTGTTGTTACACGCATTTAAAAAAATCCTGTTTGCTGTAGGACTCGTAATTATAATAGTGATTTATTATATTAACCTAATATATTTTGGGCAAAAATTGTATAGTACAATAAATTTATGGGCGAAATAATAAATAATCTGATTAAAAAAACTTATATTACAATATCGATCATAAGCAGATTTGCAATTACTTTTCAACACAAATATACGGACCGAGTTAACAACTTCACAGAAATCCTTCTTCAATATACTAAGGGACAAGGATTAGATTGTGATTAGTAATTAGACACGAAACCCCTGACCCTTCTCATCTCACAGACCACTACAGTACAGTGCGGTCGTGCAGTTGACACGGTTCACCATTGTTTGACAAGTGAATGTAAATGCAATTGTGACGTCATGTTCTGCCAACAATCACTTTGATTAACAATTTAATGGAAACTCACGTGTTGTCTGTCACTGTTCATGGCATCTATTACCCTGTATTTCAGAGTCTGTTGACAACTGAACTTACATAGGTACATAAGGTCTCATGTTTCTGCCAACAATCACTTTGATTAACAATTCAATTGAAATTCACATGTTGTCTGTCACTATTCATGGCATCTATTACTCTATATTTCAGAGTCTGTTGACAGCTGAACTTACATAGGGACATAAGGTCTCATGTTTCTGCCAACAATCACTTTGATTAACAATTCGGTTAAAATTCACATGTCGTCTGTCATTGTTCATGGAGTCTATTATTCTATATTTCAGAGTCTATTGACAAGTGAACTTATGGACTTAAGGACATACTTTATAAGTAACTTATAAAGAACTTATAAGGACACAAGGTCCGTGTTTCTGCCAACAATCAATTTTATTGACAATTCAATTGAAATTTACATGTTGTCTGTCGCTGTTCATGGCAAATACTGTATTACTCTATATTTCAGATTCAGAGTCTGTTGACAACTGAACTTACATTAATGTTACCTCTAGGATGGACTAAATGTTATCGCAGAAACCCCACAGGGAATATGTAAGCATTTTGAGCGTCCTGCTCGGCTTCAATCCAAAACATTACTGACGAGGTTCTCAAATAGGTTTTGATCTTAAAATACAGACCTAGGCTCAGGATCATACCATATCGAGAACTCTGAATGAGAGCTGGAATATCAAATGAACATCCTTAAACACTTAGAAGATGTCTGAATACTGGGATACCTCTTAGTCTACACTTTTAGTACGATTGAATTATTTGAAAATGTCTGAATGCAACAATAATTAAAGTTACACAACAAAGTCTCTTGAATTATAACAATTATAAAACAATAAACTATTGTAATTAAGGACATTAAGCAGATTGTGGACGCAATAACATGTTGAGGAATTATATCTGCCTTTATTTTCATATTCAATTTATGGTACAATGCAGTAACCCAGCTACTTGGGGACAAAGTATCGTAGAGTTTTGAGGTGATAGGTTCTGAGTCCGGTCCTCTTGATGCCGACATTGCGTCCGCCCAATGATTGCCATCGACGTGGACACTACTAAGCAAGTCTGGAGTGTCCGTGGTGGTAATCAGGTTACAGATGTTGTGTAGGGAAGTTAACTGAGTATCAGGCTTGTAAACTAACTGAAAATCAGATCAGTACTACTTAAAGCTGTAGTACAAGTCCCTTAGTTATCCTGCCTATTGGGCTATTATTAACTTAAATTGTTCTTTCTGTGTTAAGTCAAATCAGTTAGTGACAAGACTACACAGGTCATTCCCACTCACCCTACACTCAAGTAATCATTCAAATTTGGCTTAAAATACGCACAAGCTCTGTCAGCGTCTCAAATCTGAAGAATCTAATCTGACATTTTTTTTCTTTCATTTCAAGGCTCTCGATGCCCTCAAGTTAAAAATATTAATACCTTTCACCACTCGTTTTAAAAAGAGTCGAACGAATCAGAGTGAGTTTTGTAAAGGGCGGATATAAATAACAGATGGAAGGGGGTGGCTGGAGGGTTACGCCTGCAACTCAACGCTCAGAAATCTTATTTTCTGGCGATATCCTGTGGATAACACTCGAGTGTGGAGTTGACACCCTGGTGAGGATCGCGTGTCAACAAGACCAAGTTCTACTGTCGACACGAGATTGAAATTCCTTTGAACCAGACCGCACAACTGTCAAGTTTTATATAGGTAACTACATGAATCTTCAAGAGTGTTGTGGTCTATCCTGCTTTGGATTATAGAGTACAAGGAAAAAGTATTTATTTCAAAATACATTATTAATCATACAGTTACATGTATGTTAGTTTTCGTGTAGCATTCTCAATTAGCAGAAAGAAGATATTAAAATAAAATAAGTTTGAAATCCAGTGAATAAATTTAACAATTTTTAAAGATGAGAGGCTTTTAAGATAAATTTAAATTAAGAATAATTTATTTTAAAGTATATATACTATTTTAACCAAAGTATTAATGTTAATAAAAGAAATTATTTGTTATGGGCCAAATATTGTAGTTATAAAACTGATTTTTTTTCATTCGTTTGGTCGACTTCTCCAACAACCCTGAACGATTACTCCAGCATCCCCAGACCGCAGTACAGCGTTATAATGTCTAGGTGTGTAGAGATCAACGGTCAGTATCAACCCCCAGCCACCCTGAACGGCGACTCCAGCGGCTATAGACTGCAGTACAATGTTATACTGTCTAGGTGTGTACAGATCAGCGGTCAGTATCAACCCCCAGCCACCCTGAACGACGACTCCAGCGGCCACAGACCGCAGTACAATGTTACACTGTCTAGGTGTGTAGAGATCAGCGGTCAGTATCAACCCCCAGCCACCCTGAACGACGACTCCAGCGGCTATAGACTGCAGTACACTGTTACACTGTCTAGGTGTGTAGAGATCAGCGGTCAGTATCAACCCCCAGCCACCCTGAACGGTGACTCCAGCGGCTATAGACTGCAGCATAATGTTACACTGTCCAAGTGTGTAAAAATCGGCAGTCGTATCAACCCCCAGCCACCCTGAACGACGACTCCAGCGGCCACAGACCGCAGTACAATGTTACACTGTCTAGGTGTGTAGAGATCAGCGTTCAGTATCAACCCCCAGCCACCCTGAACGGCAACTCGAGCGGCCATAGACCGCAGTACAACGTTACACTGTCTAAGTGTGTAAAGATCGGCAGTCGTATCAACCCCCAGCCACCCTGAACGGCGACTCCAGCGGCCATAGACCACAGTACAACGTTACACTGTCTAAGTGTGTAAAGATCGGCAGTCGTATCAACCCCCAGCCACCCTGAACGGCGACTCCAGCGGCCACAGACCGCAGGCAATTAATTGCCACGTGTCACCCACCCTTCATCCCATTCAGCGGGCATTTAATTTATTCCGATCTGCACCTACTTCAACTCACCACCACTTCTTCCTGTATCGATTGAATCCTTTGACTGGTCGTCTGGGTCCGTGTCGACCGCAGTGAACCGTGGACCAGCCACTGATTGTAAACGGACTGGTAGGAAAAATGTTAGTGTTAGGATCGTAGTAAGGAACTGGTTGTATTAAAGAGTGCAATGAATCGTCATATAGAAAATAGTTCTTTATTTTTGGTGTCAAATATGATTTCATCCTTATGATACTTGATTTTCCAAGCTGCAACTTGAAAGCAAGTCTAGAACATAATAAATGAACAATCTTCCAGGAAAGCTCCCACGGTAAATAATACTAACATTATCTTGGTATTTGGAGCTGGATGTCATGCTATGTATATTATTAAGGCCCACTAGCATTGTCTGTGGCTCGGTGTCTCCAGAGTGGCCCGGTGTCTGCATGGTGGCACGGAATCTCCAAGGTGGCTCGGAGTCTCCATAGTGGCTCGGAGTCTCCAGGGTGGATCGGTGTCTCCATGGTGGCACGGCGTCTCCAGGGTGGCTCGGTGTCTCCAGGGTGGCTCGGTTTCTCCATGGTGGTACGGAGTCTCCATGGTGGCTCGGAGTCTCCATAGTGGCTCGGCGTCTCCAGGGTGGCTCGGTGTCTCCAGGATAGCTTGGTGTCTCAAGGGTGGCTGGGTGTCTCCAGAGTGGCTCGGTGACTCCAAGGTGGCACGGTGTCTCTATGTTGGCACGGTGTCTCCATGGTGGCTCGGTGTCTTCAGGGTGCTCGGTTTCTCCAAGCATTACATTTTTGAGGAAATATGTGAATTACAATTTTAAATATTTTAGTAAAAACAGCATGTCTCTAGCTTTAATAGTTTTTAAATTATAATATTTTTTGTATGGGCAAAAACATTTAAAAATGCAAATTTTCCAATCTTTCTTCTAACGATTTTGATTAGATTTTCAGTAAAGATGCAAATTACGACTACAAATATTTTAGTTACCACCCCACTAAGGCCGAAGGCCGGAAGCCACAACTCAAGTTGTTGAAGGTTGTTAACATAAAATTTGGCTATGT
This sequence comes from Stictocephala bisonia, assembly GCA_035578905.1. Classification (NCBI taxonomy): domain Eukaryota; kingdom Metazoa; phylum Arthropoda; class Insecta; order Hemiptera; family Membracidae; genus Stictocephala; species Stictocephala bisonia. Next base: position 244,167 of record JAQJVL010000591.1, on the reverse strand, counting down.
GATTAATTTAACAGCTGTTTTTGAAGATTATTTTTCTTATACTTTTATTTAAATAAAATAAGTGTTTTGTCTGTACATTCCTTGGAAATGTAAAACGAATTGAATACCTCTGTCTTTACTGTACATTTTTCAAACAATCTGACATAACAAAGAGAAAGGAGGAAAGTTTATGCCAGTTACCTGGTTTTACTTATATCGTTATGAGTGCAGCGATCACTTAATTTGCTATATCTAATGGAATTACATTTTAATCTAAATTACAGCAATAGCAATTCCCATGCGTGGTTATAATGCCACTTGAAGAGAGCTTTGCCAAGTATAATAGGTTGAGGCAAGAAGTGGCCGTCTTGGAGTACTTTGTCTAGTCTTAACTCTGAGACAAAGGTCTAGTCACAATGAACTGATCTCTGGAGAACAATATCAGTCAGGGAGTCTTGAGTTAGAGCCGATCTCGAGCTGTTCTCTCGCTAGGGTAGAGAAATCTTCTTTTAACATTACGTTCAGTAACATATTACAAATCATTACATACATACTTATTTTATAAGAGTAAATATTTCCTATTTAATTGTTTGTAGTTATTTTATAAAATACTTTATCACATTTATAGCGATTGGTTTACTTTAATAAAAAAAGATTATTATCTTTGTTAGTACAAAATTGGTAAAAACTGGACATCCTTTAATATGATGTCTTATTAATAATGCTGCCATAATTTGAAAATCAGAAAATCTTTTACAACTCAACAATTTTTCGATCTTTCTACAACTCAATAAATTTTCGATCCTTAAGAATTTCAAAACCAGAACTTGAAATATCATGTTACATAGGCCTATATCACCTTTGACAAATTAGATAAAAAGACTGTTGATTCATTCAACGTTTACAAATGACGCCCACATAATTAATGAGCATTTTGAAACTATGTTTGGTTGAAAGTGTAATTTGAAGTTATTTACCAACACAGCTCAGTCCTTTTATCTTCATAAATGATAAATGTAGCATCTCTGTGGTGTTAGACACTAACATTATTTTTTTTTAACATATATTTTTGTCTAGTTGTGAAGCTAATTGTTTACTGTATTTTGAATTGGTAAAAAAGATTTGTTTCTTGTTGCAGTGTTACCAGTGGCATTTTCAACATAGTATTCAAACATTGTTGAGAGACAACGTTTCAAATCCCTTTCGCAAATTTAGTTGGACATCTTAGGGTTTCAACCCATTTAAGCTTCTTTGGAAGCAGAACTGCTAGAATCTGTGATAACAAGATCTATTGGTTGTTATGTATTAATATTACGGTTATCAATAATTTTTGAATGTATGATAGTTCTTATTGTTTGGAATTGATATGAAACTTTCTCATTTACCACTTTGCCTTTTGAGAACCTTTTAGTAATGATTCAACAGATAGGAACTTAAATTTAACGGGTAAATACTGGTTCTAAAACTTGTGTGTGAGTCAGACGATATTCAAGCCAGTTTCCGGCGGCCGTATACAAACTGTAAAGTCACCGCTGTAAAGTCGATAACTCTAAAGTAGACATACAATCTTAGCCAAAATCATCCTACGGTGCACTACAACAGTTGTAAACCAATCAAATGACACTTAGAACATTGTTACGGATCGAATCCTTGTTTTTGGTGTTTTTCGAAAAACCATATATAGGGTATGGATAGGACTTGATACATTATTGCACTGTTAACTAAAACTGATGTAGTTGTGCAAACTTGACGACCTTCCTTCTCGAAATGGTCCAACCTATATACTCTCTGGCCATGTCAACACGCGGGTGGGACTCGGACACCACTAGGAATGCGATGCCGCTCGGCAAACGATGACATTTCTGAGTTTTTTATGTGTTCGGCAACAAGTTGTTACGCGAGTAGCCGACTGTGTGCTGAGCCATTAGCGGCGCGGCGCTTTGAGCTGGGCAAACATAGGCCGGCTACACCTGTGTGTGCTCGCCGCTTGCGTCAACCCCCACGGCTACTGTCTCCCACCATGCAACACTGGTCGTTGTCTTTCCGACCGACCAACCCATCCATACATACGATGGTACTGACCTACCAACCCATCCATACACATAGGAGTGCTGACCCACCAACCCATCCATTCACATGGGAGTGCTGACTCACCAACCCATCCATAAATACGATGGTACTGACCTACCAACCCATCCGTACATATGGGAGTGCTGACCCACCAAACCATCCATAAATATGATGGTACTAACCCACCAACCCATCCATAAATACGATGGTACTAGAAATACACGTCCAATGGCTTTCACATGCTCACCACTGTACGTATGTAGGATGGTGGCAGGGTACCTACAACCATGTGTGTATGGGATGGGTCCTCCCCACCTGCGTGTATGCGAGGGTAGGTGGGTCCACGGGAGAGTGGATGACTTATACGCATGGCATTACATATGAGTTCAAATTAGTAACACATATGCATTGCGTGCTTAAAGACACATTTAATGTTACGTATCATATATTACATACAACAATTACCGACGTTTCGAATACTTTTCATGCCGCCTTTTTCAAGGAAGCTGTTCACGCTGCCGAAAGACTTGTTCATTTAAATTTAGAAAACTCTCAGAATGATAAAAATATACCTATTATTGTGTCCATCGTCAACTTGAATAAAATGTGTCTTACCAAATGTTTTAGTTACTTTTATAATTAATGGATTCTCAGCATTTTAATGCACAATCAGTTGATAGTCAATAAATTATTCTGTATTCAGTGGTATTGTAATCCAGCTACTAGAAGCGGGGTATTTAGATAAAGAGCAGCTGTGTATAAGTTATGTGCTAATTCACAAAGATTCTCCATTGACTAGTCGCCATGTAAGTGCTGTAAGCTCTAGAAATAGCTTTTAGCATTGATCAGGCCTACATATACCTAAAATAGATATCCATCTAACAGGAATATATGTGCCAGTAATCTGGTTAGTTAATGAGGTCTGCCACTACAGCTGGTTTAAACTGCATCATATTTTCATGGAATGCACTAGCGCACCACTTCCAGACCATAGGTTATGGAGGATTTAAAATTTTAAATGACCACCATTTTGAAACTTTTGATATAGAAAAACCAATATTTTTTCTCAAAATGGTTGTTTATGGTATAAAGGGCCATAATACATACATTTCAGCTCAATACAAAGTTTTGCTTTTGAGATATAAATTTAAAAATAAAAATCTCAGCTGCAAGGAAAGCCGAGTTATTTTGAAAACTTTTAATATGATACTTGTGGTTCTAAATGCGCCAGAACAACCAAGAGAGCTTATCAGAGTGTTGAGAGACACCCTGTGTACTATGTGCTTGGACTCTGCAGTGCAGAACCTAAGCCCCTCTCAGAATAAGTAACCAACGTTCAGTTCATCCACTTGTAGTGTTATTCACTCAGGCATTGCAACACTATGTTCGTTTGTCATGTCCAATCCAATCAGGCATTGCAACACTGTGTTCGTTTGTCATGTCCAATCCAATCAGGCATTGCAATACCATGTCCGCTTGTCATGTCCAATCCAATCAGGCATTGCTAATAAACGCTAATTGGTAGTAAATTATTGAATTGTATTGATCAGACTAATCATCAAATTTAACATTCACGCACATCGTGTGAAGTACATTCAAAATGCTCTGATGAGTGCCCAAACAGGTTTCCTTCTTTTGGAATGAGCTCTCTTGCTTACAATAGACCAAGTTGTTCCGTGTTTTATGTCACGATCTAGTCAACTTTCCAATTAAAAATGTTTTACACATATGTGATCCTATTTTAAATGTCAGTTTGTGTTATATACCTGCTTCTGTTAGATCTTCTTTTATTAAACAAATATGTTTAATTGTTTCCTTTTTTGGCCTACTTCAATTTACTCTGAACTTTGTGGGTTCCATTCTCTTGGTATGCCCATGGAATTTTTAATATTCTTCTAATTCTTTGTAATTGTTTACTGAATTGACTTGAAATTTACGAGGCTGTAAGTTTGACAGTTATTGTATAATGTATTTTTTATAATAATTTGTTCTCCCGTATTTTTAGTTTGTTCGATGTTTCTGTTCAAAAATTAATTATCAGCTCCATAGAATCATTATCGTTTATCAGTATGACATCAGTCGTTTATTTCGTTAACATATATTTACATCCCAATAATTAACCCCCCTGAAGATCCATCGATGTTGTAAATGCCGCCATCTTGGGGGTGGGGGATGTAACCACTCCAGGCAGATCTCGCTAATGACGCTGGCCAAGATGACCTGCCTCTGACAGCCCAATTACAACACAATCACCGGCGCTACAGAGTCTCGCCTCGAGTTGGTGTCTGTGTATCCTCTCATCGGGTAATTGCCACCTCTCCCCACCCCTCTCTGTTGACCCTCACTTGTTGACGACATTTGTCAGCTTTTACCATCCGTTTCTAATTAACCCACCACGTGGTCTTAGGCCCAAACTGTAGGTACTATATTACGTTTTTAAGGAGTTTAGTAAAACGTGTGCCATCCATAGTAGGCCTGATATAATATACAAGACCTCAACCACAAAATTACGTATGAATTTTTAAGTGTTGAAAATACAATAAAATTACCTTGCTATGCTTTCTGAATATGTAGTGGAAACAGCTGAACCATATGTAAGGCTGGTTTTAGCATGGCAATCAACTACTGTACCCAATAAATTTACACTATAGTTTTTTTTAGTCGATGTATTAACTTTGCCACTGACCGTCCGTGAAGATGGTGCTTCTTGTTGCCGTATAAGAGAACATTTAAGCGCACTTCCCGCCACTTACGATCAGTGCATTAATTTTGCACTTTGCTTTAAGGGTCAACGTCTAACCTAAGTCACTCATTACACACAAATGTCAGTCTGGTTAGCCATTGTCTCTGGTAAACCACGTTTTATCATTAAGGCCTTCAAAAGTGTTAGTAGGACCTATTTTTTGTTAGTAGCCTATTATATCTGGATCTTTTCCGTTAATTCACTACCACTACTTTTTTTTGTTTATGTTAATTCACTACCGCTTGATAAACATTCTATTGCTCTAAAATTGTTCCCCAATCATTTTTACGTCCACTGTGATATTTCTTATCCGCTAGAAATCCGATATTACTGGCCTTATGTTATCGCTTAAAAGAACTTACACACGGAGAGCGCATTCGGTGATAAGTCAATCATTGGATTTACCAGTTTGTGATCAACTTTAATAGCCACCTAACCTAACCTAACCCAACATAACATGACCTAACCTAACTTAGCCGTAATTGCAATAAAAAAGTAGTGGTAGTGAATTAATGGACAAGGTCCTTAGATCTTTCTTGGAAACTATTCACATACATTTACTAATTGCTACCGTATGTTTAGTGGTTCCTATGCTACTTTTTTCATAAGAACATGGTTTTGTGGGATTCTTTATGCAGATGATTAAAATACATTAACTTTCTTTTCATTTTGGAAGCTAAGTGTATTTTATAATCAAATCGACCCTCTAATTTGTGAAATAGCTGTCGCAAGCGCACTTTTGTCGTAAGACAACTCCGCCCCTAAACCCTCAAGAGGTGGGGGACACCTCTTTAGCTCAGCATATAGTAAAACCTCGCAGGAGGCTAAAAAAACATTTGAAAATCATAATTGGTTCTATTAATATAACGTTTTAAATGTTTAACTTCAATAAGATTTGGATAAAAGTAAAAATAGTAAGAGACAGCTCACTTGTAAAATTCTAAACTGCGTAATTTAAAAATCTCAACTTATTTTATCACCTGCTTAATACCATTAGTATTTTTAAAATTTAACGCAAGCTCGAAATCGAGCATTGACATTCTATAATACATAAAAACAGTTTAAATTCTGGAAGGATATCTAAAAAAAAAAAAAAAAAAAAAAATAAGTGAATAAAAGCCCCAGTATGTTTTGAAAATATAATCACTAATATATTGAAAATTTTAATTGTTAAAATAAAAGAAATGACCATATTACACAGATTTGTTTTGTTCATGTCAACACCAATAAATTTCTGCAGTATTCTGAAAATCCTTGCGAGAGGCGTTTCCTAGTTAATTTATACAATAAATTAAATCCAATTGGTAACTCGGTGATGTATAAAGGCGTGTAAGGGTGTGTTGAAACGTAGCCAACAAGTATCTGGTGGTTGCCTGGATACCAAACAATGCTGGACTCCGTCACAATAGAGCCCTATTATACAGTTTATGCACGCTATTATAGCTCGGCTTTATTGTTATAAATTGTATTACCCCGGACCCGTTCCGTTATCAAATGTTGTGTCCATTATCCGAGGATTAAACGAATTAATTCCTCCTGTCGAACACCCCTCCACCATTGTTTCACTAATTAGGTTTTCCAACGAGCTCCTCATTGTAATATAAACTTTATCGAATATGGATTTATGCTGAAATTGTACCCTGTTTTCAGTCGAGTGGGATATTTTGTAATTTGTTTCAGTGGTCTGTTAATTTATATACTCAATACTTTTATCGAGTTAAAATAGGCCTACTTGTTTAATTTTTTCATAATTGGTTTACAGAATTATTAATTCTTATGTTACAATCCGGATAGCCCGAAACTTCGGATAGCCGAAATTTCGAATAAATAAGTACCTAGTGTAATCATGTTAATTTTACAGTAAATATTATATTAGACTTACATAATATTACATTAAATATTAATATTAGCCGGCGCTAAATAAGATGAGAATAAATATTTATAACTCCAAATTATTTACGAAAATACGTAATTGAGAGATGTTCACAGTGGTTGATAGGCTAATAAAGTGCTAATAACGATTCAGAAAATATATTTTAAGTAATTAGTATGTATTTTTCTAATTAAAATTTCCGACTTTTCCAAAACAAACTAAGCTTTATGTAGTTTTTGTTCACGATATATTTTCATTCCTTAAACAGTTTTATTTTTAAGATATGTGGTTAATAAAAAATTAGAAAATTATTTCTGTAAACGGGAAGATATTGGATTTAAGAGATAAATTCAATACAAACTTATCGGAAGCTCTAAAGTAATAAGTTGAAATATTTAATTTTACATGTCAACAGGTTAAATGAAGTGTAACCTTACACCACAATAGGAAGTAAAACTTAGTGTGTTTGTATGCTGGATGAGAACAAACCCTTTTAATATTTATGGGTAAAATGAGCTCTCAGATAAAATATTATGTTGTTTGGTAGGTGCGGAGACTATTCTACATAATATTGACATAATTTTAGGTTTAACAGATCACCCGTTCAAGTACTGGTGTTCTTTTACTAGTAACTTAAGTTTAAGCTTATGTGTAGGAAGTGTAGGTGGTCCACTAATCCTATATAATTATTGCAGAGACCGTCAAGAATAATCTCGATCAACGCAATTCGAATTCGACAATAGTCTATATCCTTTTCTTCTGTAATATTTAGTAACAACAAACATTTCTCTACTTTTAAGTCCATACAATCATGAAGTGTGGATAGTTTCATGTCCCTCCTCTTTGATTGACCTTACCTCTCGACGCACCCCTGTACACTTACCTCTAGGGCCGGGGCCACGCAGCGCTCGTTAAAGGACAATAGAACAAAGCGTTAGGTAGACTTACGCGCGTGTTTTCCTAACCTTTGTTTCCATTGTTGATCAAGTACTATTGATTACAATGGTAGTAGTTATGTCGATCACTGGCCGCTCTCGGCGGGTGTCTCCGCCCCGCTGGCTTTTGTATTGTCTCAGTAACCGCCTCCAGTTGCGAAAGACGTTTCAACTTCATGCGTCTTTGATTCAGACGGAGGGAAATAGTAAAAAGAAAGTTTCTTAAAAATCTTTAAGTAGAGAAACACTTTTTAACCTTAAAGGGTTGGAAGCATGAAGGCCTTTTTGGAGAAGTTCGCAATTTACGCCCCTTTCTCTTAACAGGAAACATTTATGAATTATACAAGTACTGGGAAATATAAATCTCAGTTAAGTAAAACTTAAAATCCCTCTAACAGAACTTCCGCAGTATTAGTTGTAAGGGCGGGTGGGTCATAATCACACGCACAGTGGTATTCACCCAACCACCTACCCATACAAGTACAAAAGTATTGACCTACCCGTACAGTGGTAGGTCAATGCGTATAGTGGTATAGACCCACTCACCCACCCATACACACACAGTGTTATTGACCCACCTACTCACCCATACACGTACATAGTTGTAAGAGAGGAATTATTGGTCCGAATATCGTCTTTTCTATAACAACTTTTTTGTACAAATCCATCGTTTTTAGTTTGTAACAAGTTTCTAACTTCTGGCGTGATAACAAATGCATATGGTAATGGAGCAATTATTGCTCTAAAAGTGTTCAGGTAAGAAGTCAGTTGCTTATTGGGTTTGTTAAATTAAAAATTAAACCAAGGGTACATATATTAATATCAGTACGATTTTTATTAATTCTAGCAAATTGTAGAAAATTCAAACAACATGACTAAACATCCGTATTTTATTAAGTTTGTTCGTGCAGTATAGGTGCTAGGGGAAAAGTATTAAACTTTCTAAAAATGGCTACTAGAGACTATAAATATACTTGAAATGCTGACACACTATGCATAATTGAACTGCAAGTTCTAACTTTTAACAGTGAAATTAAACACTTAGAAAGAAATTATCAAACACGATTGGAAATCAAATAACGTACAAAGAATGATTGGGTTTTAGTAGACATACGTCAAGTGCTCAAATATTAACTTTAAGTGTGAAAAATATTTTTATCTTAACATTTCCTTTATACTGATGTAGCGAAAACAGAGTAGTGCGATTCATAAAGCGCTTTGCAACATCCAGGAGCTGTGAAGAGCGGCTTTAAAGGGGTTCCTTCCCGAGTGTCACATTTTCAATTTGTTGTAGCAACAGCAAGAACAAAGACTGTTTGAGGGATCAGGAGGGAGTCGGGGCTATTACATTGTGTATGTAACTGAAACCTCTCTCCTGGAAAAGTAATAAAACAAAGCGGAGAAGTTGAGAGGCTTCGTTCGTGATTAGAAAAGTTGCGTCATGGCAACCCGCTGGAGTACCTCAAGGGTGGACCTTGTGACCGCTAATGTGTGGAAATGTTAAAATAAAAGAGTATTTATTTATTTAAAAACCTTAAAAGTATAGATTACTTTAAAATACTGTAAAATAATAATTATATACTGTAGTATCAAAAGAAAAGAAAATAAACGACGGGTAACTTATTTTATTTTCTTCATAAAGGTGTACATTCATAAAGTTAAATTTTATTTGGTTAAGTTGGCGTCTTGTTTTAAAAATTAAATACTGATAAACATTTCAGATAATGTGACTTCATAATATATCGGAACTACTCCTAAATATCCATAACAAAGAAACTTACTTGTATTTATCTCATTAAAAATAGTTATTTATTATTTAACATTGAAATCAATTATTTTTGCCTATTGAACGTTTTCAAAACGTGTTTGAATTTATATGATCGATATCGTTTAAATATTCGTATAAAACATATGTATTTTTAACAGTGTTAAATTAATTGTATAAACAGAGTGTACATCTAATTGATTCATCAGGTGTTTAGTGCGATTAATTCAAATTTATTTGCGCGTCAGAAATAATCAAAATTCATAAATATTGTATTTATTTTAAAACTCCATTACATCGTAGTCTTTAACAAGAACACCCAATCCTTTAATAATTTTTTTCATGTGTTTCTTTAGTAGCATCAATCTTTCTGCTGGGAATTTCTGCCCATGCATTATTGAGGGTGCATTTAACACAGTGCTTTTTATTTTTTAATTTGTTATGTAATAGCTAGGGATGGGCTGGTACATAAGGAAACACTAGCAGAGATAGCAAAACGGAAACGGCTAGAATACATTTCTTTAGGCTCCTCTTACTACAAAGAAGGTTTGTATTTCTTTTTAATTATCGTAATAGTCTACAGAGGTAGTCACCATGTTAGATGTAACATGAGAACAATGATAAAATCAGTTTAGTGCTGTGTACTAATTGTACATGTTATTAGTATATTCTATTTATATGTTTTTAAATATTGATTTGTGATGAAGGATAAAATGGTCAATTTTAGTTTACGTTTTTAATAAAATACAAATGAACAATCAAATTTTTAAAACGTTGGTACAATAATAACTTTAAGCTCTTTCAAACTATGTAAAACTTATAATTTTTCCGATAACTTATTGGGTCACAGTGCTGTTCCACGTTTTACATTGTTCTTATGGGATATGAATCCAACCTCTGCAAACCCTTAATGCAAATAATAAATATAGAGGTACAGGAATCTGAGACGGTGGCTAGGAGAGTACATAGTGTAGCTTACCTGTGTAGGATGGGTGGGTTAACCAGCTTTATATTAAAACCTATCAAGTACCAGAAACTTCATCAAGAACAGATTTATCGAAAAAGGTATACTTTATACAATAAAAGGGGTTACACCTTTTTAAGTTTGCATTAAACCAAACAGGTTTTCATTTATAAATATTCATTAATATTCATTTATAAATATTCATTAATATTCATTTATAAATATTCATTAATATTCATTTGTAAATATTCATTTCTAAGACGCCGATACAATGGCGAATATGAGGGGTGAATGATTGTGATGAATGTAGATGAACGATGATGAGGAGAACGTATAACTCGGATTCAAATGAATTTACTCGGATTCAAAAAGTAACGTACTCAAGTTGAACCTCTGCTAGAAAGTAAATACTCATCCGATTTAGTTGTGTTGTACACCACAATTTAGCTTATTTAATTCTACGTAATTTCATGTAACTTAAATATTTTTTAAAGACGTTAAAACTTTAGTATAGTGGGTGGCATACAACAAAGACGAAATGTTAGCACTTTTGTAGTAAAGCTCAACTTCAAAAGTTGTAAAACAAAAACTAGTACAGATACGTCAGTGAAACTTTTACCATATATGAAGAAGGTTACTTTTCGTAGTCTATCCAAATTTCAGAAATTTTACTCTTTTAAAACACTTTCTGTTGTAATTGTTGTAAACCCTTGCAATCTTAGAAATGGCTGATCATGCAAACTTCCAAAACGGTTCAATAATACCGGATTGAAAAATAAAGCAAGATTATAAAACAGTAAGTGTAAAAAAAATCTAGCGACTCTCTTTACATCACATGATAATTCAACAGACATCGATGTTAACTCACGCGACCGGTCGGGCCACCGGACGCGGTGTCATGCAGTTGGACTTCCACCCCTTATTGGAGCCTTATTAGCCATGATTGAAAGGTAGACATGTTACAGCTAAAGGCTGATGAATCACTCACAGTAACTAGAAATGTGATTATTACATCCTGCAAATCACCAATGGGATGGCTCTCATTTTCATGTTAAATTCAGCTTGTCATATGTAAAATTTACATAATTGTGATAAGGGCTTTCTTTTTATTTGACGATACTTTACATCTATAACATTTTTTTAAACCTGTCGTTGGAGGTTCAAAGACCTCATGTGAGAAAAGGTGATGGAAAATGTTTAAAATTTAGACAGAAAACATGATTGAATAACTCTTCAATACTTCCACAGTAATAAACCTTTCGTACTCTGCTGAAATACTTCCAGCGGACGATTCGGCAACGCCACATGCTCAGTTGAAACTTGTTTTGAATTGCTGGGCCGCGCGATTTGCTTATACATGACAGAACATATATGTCTGTTGAATTGTCATGTAATATAAAATAGCAAGATTTTTTTATCGCACTTACGTTTTATAATCTTAATTTTTCAATCCGGTATTTATTAACCGTTTTGGAAGTTTGTTTGATCAGCCATTTTTAAGATGGCAAAGATTTACGAAATTTACAACAGAAAGTATTTTAAAAGAACAAAATTTGTGGAATTTGGATAGTCTACGAAAAGAAACCTTTTTCACATATGGCCAAATTTTCACTGACTTATCTTCACTAATGTTTGTTTTAGACATTTTTGAAATTGAGCTTTACTCCAAAAGTGCTAAAAGTTCGTCTTTTTTGTATTCTACCCGCTATACAAAATTATTAAATCTTGTAAAAAGAATAGCTAAGTTTCATGATAGTACGCAAAATTACATAAGCTAAACTTTGGTGTACAACACAATGAAATCGCATGAGTATTTATTTTGTAGCAGAGGTTCAAACTCGAGTACATTGTTTTTTAATCCGACAGTAAAGTAGTTATACAGTCTCCTCATCAGCGAACTAAAACACGCTTTCTATTTCAAATGTACGGTTCGATTTTGACTATTATAATACGTCATGATAGTATGAGTTTTGTTGTTGTTGTTTAGAATAACATTTAGAATTTTACATATTGAGATGTAAAAAATAAAAAATATGTTTTTTCAAAACCATAAAGCCCACTACAGCAATTATCATTATCACTACAGATCTATCAAAAGTGATTTCAAGTGTTACGATACAATCATTATTACGGGCCGAATCCTTGAGATAGAAACCCTCTTTTTTGGCGTCTGTGAAGCAAAACGGCCCTCTTAACATCGATAGTTATAAATCTCTAAAAAATCCTGCCATAACGTTTTCAGAATCAAATAATGCTGTGGCGACATCATCTGCCCCTAGATAATGACCGGAAACGCGAGTCAGTCACACAGAAACACAGGAGCGAGAGGGGGTGGTTATTGGCGAGGGGCTATCATGCTTGGAGTGAGTGATGTACAATGGCAATAGGCGACGCCTGTGGCGATTCACAATACAGGCCAACTCGCTAAACGATTGTTGTGCTCCCAATGAGCCCACAATTGGATCAGACATGAGCACCCCCCAACCCCGTCTATATGGTGGGGGGGGGGACATGCAGTGTGGCTTTACAGCTGCCTAAAGATGGGTTTTAACAAACAGTATTGTAAAGGTTTTTGTTTTAATCAAGAGGGTTGTTCATTTTTAATCCAGCTCAGTGTTTCTATTAATTTTTTGTCAATTTTACTGGTCACGAAATATTGGCCTTTCTCATGAGAAGCACTGACTATAATTATGGCAATGAACCGTTCAGGGTTTTAGGACCAACTACAGATAAGAAGGAAACAGAGATCACTTTCAATAGTGTTCAGTTAGTGTGTCGAGTAGTTAGTTCTCCACTTTGCCATGCGATGACAGAGCTAGCACCTTGTCAGTTCCTTTTTTACTACCACCAAATCCACAAGGATGTAGTTATTATTACTACATATGTATAAAGATGTACTTCAGTTGTTATGTACTTATAACTGCCACCGAAGCGTACGCTGCAGCTATAAGAAAGCGACCTCTGTATTGTTTCTCTGTGATCCGACTGGAGTTAGTGGGCTTCTAGAACGAATTGAATCTCGTTTAGTATGCCAAAGAAACACTCTGGGTTGTAGGTCCAACTGGATTTGATGGACTTCTAGAACAAATTGAATCTCGTTTAGGATGCCAATGAACCGTTCTGAGTTTCAGGTTTAGCTTAGATGTGAAGGTTCATGGAACAGATTGAACTAGGTCAACGTTGTGCTATTTAGTCTTCCACGTTGTTTACCTACCTTGAAAGTATTGGATTTCTCAAACGAATACAATTTATTTGGATACTGCAACGAAGCTTCTAGGTTTACAAACCCTATGTTGATGTAATAAACTTCGGCAATGAATGGAATCTACTAAAAACGATTTATGTATCAGTGAGGCTAAATGACGTAATTGGCAGAGTCATTAGAGTAGATCTTGAGTTCCAGTTGGTGTATCTTTCTGCAAATACAATGTTCTAGCATTATAGTTACTGTAAATTATTTATATTCTGCCCATTTCCCATAGACTATCGATCTGTACAGGAAACCTATTCAGACAGAGTAAGGGAGAGAAAAAGTTCAGTGCAAGGCGAATATTACTGATAAAAACTAACAGTCAAGGCCAGGATTCGAACCCATGCTGACTCTAATTCAAGTTCAACGTTCTGACGCCTTAACAGTCAAGGCCAGGATTCGAACCCGTGCTGTCTCTAATTCAAACTCAACGTCCTGACGCCTTAGACCGCTCGGTTGCCAGCTCTCCCACAATTTGTGCTTGACTTTTTCAGAAAGAATATTTATGTTGTGAGACCTCCGTTGTTAGGGTAAATTTGTGTCAAGGGAAGTCCCCAATGCGAACACCCCTGAATGTCATAATAGAGGCATCCATTCATTCTGCGTATCATTCTCCCCTGCAATTATTTTTTTTATTTTTTAAGTGAACACTTCCAAGGGGCTTTTGTTTAGGACGAGGTCTCACAGAACCCCGTTACGTTCTGTCACACGATTATTGGTGTCTGTAAGATAAAGCAAAGGATTAAGAGAAATAATTACTTTGTTCAATTTTGAACAACATTTATTTTACATTTGGTAGTTCTCTAAAACGTTAACTTTAAAGCTATATTACATTTTAAATTATATTTTATAATTTGGTCACAGTGACTGAATAACCTTATCATAAAAACGAAATTAAAAATATATACATAATATAAAAAAAGGAATGTGATAATTTAACCATATTGGAAAAAATAAACTTGAAATTTAACGTTATTTTCCCATTTACAAGATCGTTTATGTCAGGGCCCACAACAGCTAGGTCTTCATTCAAATGTGCTTTCGATTTTCCTCGTACAAAAGTTATTTACAATACAACCATCGTAATACAACTAACTATGTATATAATACTTTAAGCATTAAAACGGTAAACATCAACCTAGGCATCGTTTTAAAATATATGTTAAAATTCGTTCCAATAATTAACTAAAGTTTAAAGCTATTATTTACAAAAAGCCAACACAATAACCATTAAATAAATACAAAAATGCACATTTACTGAATATGCGGTGAACTGGTTTCATAAAAATATGGAGAAACCACTGTATCGACTTAATAAACCTGGTAAAAAATGCCACACAGCAAAAGCTATATGCATGTGTGGTATTTGACCGTTTGTTGTTTTACAAATTTAAATAAGACGGTTAAAATAAAATGTAGGAGAATTCATTTGAATCGATTTCCAATCCCTTGAATTAACAATTTCCAAGTTATCGATGTTACAGATTTTCATATAAATTTGTGGCACAAAGAGAATCATACTAAAAAAATGTGCCAATATTTTATCATTTAACACCCCCTCCCCCCAACCGTACAATAAACTTTTCCCTACAAAATAGATTGCTCCAAAGGGATAGAAAAGATAGATAGATAATCAATTTACCGTAACGGGACTCACTGTTTTGTGTTGTCAATAAATTTCAGCATTTTTAGAAGTAAGAGATCATTAATTTTTCGAAGGTTTAGATAGGCCTAGTATCAATATTCGATTGTGAGAAATCTAAGATAGGCCTATATGTTAGAGCAAGAGGGTTGTTTGGGTGGAGTTGTGTGTTTTTAATCACAATGATATACTTAAATTCATTTTAATGTTGAACATAGCACTGAGAAGTCAGTGCAATTGCTGTTCAAGAAAATCATAAAATCATATAATTTCAAAATTTTTATATATTAGTTAGTTTTCGCCTCATCACCGCACATCCAGTGTACACACCCAATACTGCAGTACTTACACTTTTATACACGCGGGTGAAAAGTTCAGCCGAGTAGGAGGTCTTGTGTTGAACCTGGCGAGGAGGTAGTAGGCTTGTCATGTGGTGTCACCGGATGGTGAGTTAGAGGAGGAGGCCGGATGACTGTTGGTAGGTACCCTGGTCTCCGTATAACGTTACTCGGAGTAGGAGATCTTGTCTGAGCAGGTGTTGGAGTCTGGTGAGGAGGTATCAGGCTTGTCATATGGTGTCCCCGAATGGTGGGTTAGAGATGGAGGCCGCATGAGTGTCGGTAGGCACCCTGGTCTCCGTTTAACGTAACTCGGAGTAGGAGGTCTTGTCTGAGCCGGTGTTGGAGCCCGGTGAGGAGGCATCAGGCTTGTCATGTGGTGTCACCGTATGGTGGGTTGGAGGTGGAGGCTGCATGACTGTCGGTAGGTACCCTGTCTCCGTATAACGTAACTCGGAGTAGGAGGTCTTATCTGAGCCGGTGTTGGTGCCTGGTGAGGAGGCATCAGGCTTGTCATGTGGTGTCACCGTATGGTGGGTTGGAGGTGGAGGCTGCATGACTGTCGGTAGGTACCCTGTCTCCGTATAACGTAACTCGGAGTAGGAGGTCTTATCTGAGCCGGTGTTGGTGCCTGGTGAGGAGGCAGCAGGCTTGTCATGTGGTATCGCCGGATGGTGGGGATAGAAGTGTAGTTCGGATAACTGTCGGTAGGTACCCTGTCTCTGTATAACGTTACTCGGAGTAGGAGGTCTTGTCTGAGCCGGTGTTGGAGCCTGGTGAGGATGCAGCAGGCTTGTCATGTGGTGGCGCCGGATGGTGGGAGTAGAGGTGGAGTGGCAGTCCATATTCAGGAAGAGGTGGAGGCCGGATGACTGTCGGTAGGTACCCTGTGCCCGTGTAAGGGGCAGAGAGGAATCGGCGCGCCTGGGGGCTGATATGTGCGCGGTGCAGAGATCCACAGGGGGGCCCCAGGGGTGAGAAGGCTGACCTAGGTTCCTCAGCCTCGGAACACACCTATAAACATAAGTTCATTAGTACATATATTAAAGTGTTGCAATATGAGAAATATTGATATGAAATGGGCAAGGAACCATACGTCTTAGGTTATGGTGAAAAGTAGATTTTAAAGTTATGAACAAGTGAAGCGAGGGAAGTGAATTTAAAATGCTTTTTAAAACAAAAATTCATTAAAAATATTTAACTTTTATAAATTAAATGTTGAGTTAAGTTTCCTTACGATTATTTACAACATTTTCGTACGTTTGTATGCCGTTCAGGGCCCTCCCTCTCTCCACACACAGTGTCAAATGTTGTCTTTTCTATGATTACCTTCAGTCGACAAACACAAAAATCTATAAAAGTGGTTCACGTTCCCAAACTACAACTAACTTACAAATCTATGCTTACAGTTTAATTTCACATATACGATATCACAAAAGAATAACGTTTCGACCATCCCTTACGTAACACTTTGTGGAAACGGCATCTTCATGTCACAGCCATTTCACTCCAAGAAAAACGCCAAAACTTGAATTAATGAATAAATGTCTTTATTAAATTGCGGAGTTAGTACTCTAAACAAATAACTCTATATATATTGTATTGTTGTTCTGTATATATATATATATATATATATATATATATATATATATATATATATATATATATATATATATATATATATATATATATATATATATATATATATATATATATTAAGCGATCTAATGGCTACAAATGTCAAATAAATGTAAACAAACAATGTAAAACATTATTCTCAGATAAACAAAACTTATAGAAAACTCAATTTACAAAGTGAAACAACTAATCAAAGGAAGTATAAATAATAATTATTAACGTGAAAATAAAATTCCCTACATTTATAAAAAGTTAATAAACTTATAAATTAACTCAATATAATTAAATTAAATTCATAAAGACTCAAGCAGTCCGCCATAAAACAGTGCCCCCATCTCGCCCGCGAGCCCTGCAAAAGTAGTCCCTGAAAGTAGTCCCAACAAAAAATAATTTCAATTTCAAGAATTCGGTCCGTAACAATGTTCGCATCATAAACCTTGAATTGTTATTTGATAAGTGTTTACCTGTTCTAGTCGTCCATAAGATGTAATTTATGGTATATAGTATATTTGATCTTTAAAAATAACACAGTGTTCACTATAGCTCATAAACACGACCTCGCAGATGAAATAACACACTGTTCTGTGTTTAAACGACATTTTGTCAAACTTGTTGATTCAAGTTTGACAAAATGTCGAACTTATTTCACCTGTTTATAATTTGTATAATTTTATAAATATTAAGACTTTATAAATTATTTGTAAATGTATATTAGTAAATGTAAATTAGTGTACCTAGATTTAAGAAGAGTGCCAAAAATTACTTTACTATTGAACTTGATATAAAGCAACCATAAAACCTAAAATATACAGGGTGGAAAAAATATGTACCGTAAACGCTTTCAAAACAACGTTACTTTTTTCCATAGATAATTTGATCATTTAATTTTTTTTTTGATAATTGTTTTTCTTAAAGTATATTTTTTGATTAGAATAATTTCCTTGAAACTGTTCAATAGCGGAGAAATAATACTGTTCAAATTAGTTACTTTTAAATTAAATGACCACTACTCTGCAAAGGATAATACTTACGAAGTCCGGTTTGCGGCAATTGATTTCTATTGAATAGAGCTTTCATTTGATACCAAATTCGACCAAGGCTTAGGTTCGTTCAACTCCTCGTGGGCCGCCCCCCGAAAATATGAAATGTCGCTAATGGATCAAAAAGTGTGTTCTTTGTAACCATGATCATATACTAGATTTCACTTTTACCACTGAAGACATACAGAAGTTGTGAAAGAGTTTTCATATTTTTTCCACCCTGTATTATACTAGAATAATTTGGTTTAAAACCGAATTTTCAACAAGAATTATTAAAATGGGCACAAATATTTATATTTTATATAGTATTTACGTCAATATAAATAAAACTTATTTTCAAGAACGGCAATATTCTTACTATGTTCAAAGCCATCTTAACACTTAACAATAGTTTCAACTTACAACATTATTTGTTACTATTTCAATTCTTACTTGTCACTTGTTTACTATGCATTCTTCCTAAAATTTTAAAACACGATAAACAGGGAGGCGAGCTATATTCTGGCTGTATGAGAACTAAAACTTGCCTAGTTTAGTGATCGCTAGATTTGGAGATAAAATAATTAAATGTAAATTTTGTGGGCATAAATATTTTACAAGATTTGTTGAAAAATTATCCTCAACAATAGTTAAATAATACCTATGTCCATTTATGGATACTGAATTTAATCTTCGAATACAATAACGTCTTACCAAGTAGATAGATTATAAAATATTAAAATTTACAAACATTTTAATTTTTTTAACTTTAAAATTTACCTGCTTTCATATACAAAGTATATCTGTAGGATATAGGCCTACAGGGTGGAAAAAAATACGGAAACGCTTTCACAACTTTTGTATGACTTCACTTGTAAAAGTGAAATCTTGTACATGATCATGGTTAAAGAACAGTCTTTTTGACACCATTAGCAACATTTAATATTTTGAGGGATTCAACTCAGCCCACGAGGAGATGAACGAAAAACTTCAACGTAAGCCTAGGTCGAGATTGGTATCAAATAAAAGTTCTATTCAAGAGAAATTAATTGCTGAAAACTGAACTTCGAAAGGTTTATCGTTCCCAGAGTAGCTGTCATTTGAATTTCAAAGTAACTAATTTTAACAATATTATTTCTCTGCTATTGAACGGTTTTAAGTACGTTGTTTTTATCAAACATACTTTATGTAACAAAATTAATAAAATAATAATGGGAAAAATAACGTTGTTGTGAAAGCGTTTCCTTATTTTTCCCACCCGGTATACATGCAAAATTTGTAATTTTTTAAATGTACTCACAGAGAAAAGAAACATAAGTCGCTTCCTTATGGTCACCGGGAACGCCTCAGTGGCCTTTATATAGAGGGTGTACCTAATTTACATA
Source organism: Stictocephala bisonia (assembly GCA_035578905.1). Classification (NCBI taxonomy): domain Eukaryota; kingdom Metazoa; phylum Arthropoda; class Insecta; order Hemiptera; family Membracidae; genus Stictocephala; species Stictocephala bisonia. The sequence goes on along the minus strand of JAQJVL010000591.1, from coordinate 224,566 downwards.
TGTAGTAATAATTACTAAGTTTATCCTTGTGGGTTTGGGGGAATAAGGGAGGGACTACCAAAGTAGGTCTTGCCATCGCCATTACAAACTAGAGAAAAACTACTCGACACACATTCAGCGCACTATTGGATGTGACCTCTGTTTTTTCTTCTCTGTGATATAGTACAGATTGAAATGCTCACTAACCACCGAAATGAGAGGAGATCACATGCCACCGAATATCGTAAAATACCTTAAATGTAGAAATGTATCAACAAGAAATGCTTACTGTAAATGGATTTCTTTGCAGGTTAGAGCTCTGCTCTAACAATGAGCAAAAATAGTCACTCTTTGTTTGAAATTCTTTGAGTTGCTGCAACAGATAAAATTTGATCAGTTTCATTGGAAAGTTCTATATTGTTATTTGTAATTGGTATACTAAATCTAATGCAGCAATACCAGCTTTGAAAGTATTTTCAATCAGATAGAAAAATATTGATTTTTATACTGTTCCAACAATTACGCCACAGTTTATTTGAGTATAAAATAATTTTTTAATTGTCACTACACTCAAACAATTTCTCAGATGTTACTTTATTTTTTTAAAGTCAAGCAAATTAAATTAATACCACGCAGTTTTCGCAGTTTTCAAAACTTTTACTCTGAATTTACTAAAATTGGTAAAACGTCACATACACGTCATTTTATAACAAAATCAAGTGCTTTGCCCAACAATTTCTTTATTTGCATTATGTAATCATACAAGCAAAAAAAATTATTTAGCTTACTAAACAACAAGGATGCAGTATCGGCAAGCACTTGGCCTAATAGCAGACAATATGGAGCAAATATAAATGGGGAAAAACTCCCAGACTTTACCTTAACTCCATATTTATTAGATAAATTTAAGTTGTGCCCCTTTTGAACAATTGAACATGAATGTAATGTTATTTCACCTAGAAATGTAGATGTAGGGTTAATTACAATTTTTCGAAAATATCACAACTTTGGATTCAATAATAATGCAAATCAAATGAATATATATTCAAAACAGTGTAATAATATATCCCTCCTGTATATATCTGATCCGTGTACTTACCATGAGCTCGATGGCATGCAGGACGTCACCCTTGCAGCGGCTGAGGGTGGCCTCTACGTCAGCACGGCGTCTCCCAGGGAACACCCGCAGGAGGACGTCGACGGGCGACCGTTGTGGAAGTTGAGGGCAATAAAGGGGCGTTGAAGTGGGTGGGGGTGAAGTGCGAGGCTTGGGCAGGGAGAGGTTCTCTGGAGCTGATTCCCCATCACTGCTGGAGTCCTGGAGAAGAAGTGATCTGTTCGTTAGACCCATACACATAGTTATATACATTACCTAGTTAAAAGAACCTGACAATAAGCAAGACCAAAGCTATCGACAGAGCTCTTTAGAAGGAAATTATGAAAATCTAAATCAGCCAACGATAAAAATTATAAAGTTATTTGTGCATAATGTATTTTTTTTAAAGACTACTATGGCATGTATGAGCGTTTAAAATAATATTGCAATATTAAATTTCTAAAGTCAAATAGTTCAAAAACTTTCTTTGGACATACTGTTACGTTCCATTTTCGTACAGGTACCATCGCTTAAAGTTACCTCAGGAGGTGGCGTCGACTGTGGTTCTGAGGGTGGCATGGTAAGAGGAAGCGCAAGCGGGAGAGGTGTTATCGAGCAATCGGTGTTCGTCAGAGGGGGCGGAGTCCTACTGCGGGAGCGGCTGCGGTCTAAGTCCTCAGGACCTCCTGAATCCTCGCCTTCCTCGTCGACGACGGAGATGCGTGCCCTCTTGGGCCCTGCAAAAGAAAATAATCGTTTATATCGGTTATGAAAGGATAAACATAAAGACACAGTGGCTGGAATAAGACCAAAATGATTTTAAAAGAGACAGGCTGATGACAAGAATTTAGATAACATTAAAACTGGTAAGAAAACGCTTTTTAAATAACAGAAGGACAACTAAACAAGGGGTTGGATTTAATGAGGGGTTGGATTTAATGACCACAGTAAAAACAAAACATTATAATATAAATAATAAGATGACAAGAACAAAAGTGTATGGTTTGGTGGTGGGGTTTACATTAAATTATTGAATTCGTTGTGAATTCAATAAAAATGTTCAGACATTTTGATAATTTTATGAAATGTACACAAGTATGTGACTGCTATTCATATAAATTATACAGCACCAATTTGTAAGTAGGTCTACAATACATTTGCAAGGGTATGTTAAAGTCATAAATAAAAACAATAACAATTAATGAGAAAATATAAAATATATCTGCACGAGTGGAGTAAGTTATATGAAAGCTTGTCATGAAACAAATACCATCAAGTTATAAGCAGGCTGGATTACATTTGCACGAATATGTCATGCTAGTATTCAGAACAACACCAGTATATGTGTACAGTATGTTTGCACAAACACGTAAAGCTAGTCAAAGAAAAGTATAGCACCGATTTATATGTAAAATACATTTGCACATGTATGTGAAGTGCAGCATCAATTTACAAGTACAAAACAAATACACGAATTCGTGAAGCTATTAATGGAAAAGTACAGTACTTTACCGACAATTTATTTCTACGAGTATGTGACGTTAGTCACGGAGAAGTACATGATTAATTTATATGTACTTTGACTAAAAAGTACAGTACTTAACCAATTTATAACGACAATTCTTTTCTACGAGTATGTGACGTTAGTCACGGAGAAGTACATGACTAATTTATAGGTACGGTACATTTTCAAGAGTATGTGAAGATAGTCATGGAAACATTTTCAAGAGTATGTGAAGATAGTCACGGAGAATTACATCACTAATTTATAAGTACAGTACATTTGCATGAGGATGTGAAGATAGTCACGAAGAATTACATCACTATTTTTAAGTACAGTACATTTGCATGAGGATGTGAAGATAGTCACGGAGAATCACATCACTAATTTATAAGTATAGTACATTTGCATGAGGATGTGAAGATAGTCACGGAGAAGTACATAACTAATTTACAAGTACAGTACATTTGCATAACTACAGTACATTTGCATGAGGATGTGAAGATAGTCACGGAGAATTACATCACTATTTATAACTACAGTACATTTGCATGAGGATGTGAAGATAGTCACGGAGAATTACATCACTATTTATAACTACAGTACATTTGCATGAGGATGTGAAGATAGTCACGGAGAATTACATCACTATTTTATAAGTACAGTACATTTGCATGAGGATGTGAAGATAGTCACGGAGAAGTACATCACTAATTTATAGGTATATTACATTGTATAGGTACATTATAACAATATTTTGTGCAGGCGTAAATGTATTTCAGTTCTACAAAATGAACACGCCTTGAATCGTTTATATTTAGTTTTGAATTAGATTGTAACTTGCTTATTTTGTTTTGCTAATGCGTCGAAAATTAATACTCCTAAAAAAAGAGTTTTGGGAGTCTACTTTTTTACTCAAATATAAGTCCATTTAGTTTCTAAATGGTACAGTTTCATATCCACATTGCCACTTATTTCCCAATAATACCGTTACTAGAGTTAGGCTATGTCTATTCTGGATTTGTTCTCTATAACAACGTATTGCGAAAAGTAATGTTCAAACACCCTAAATAATAACAAAATTCAATTTGCTATTTATTTTTTACCTTGTATGAAGGTAATTTCTGATCAGTTATTTTCAGAGGATAAATAATTTGTTTAATGATTGGATACAGTTTTTTTCTATTCTATAATTAGCATTTACAAAACAAATACCTACAACTGTTTTGAAATTGTTCTGAGGAATATCTATGAAGGATAGAATTGAATAAAGTCTATTCTTTCTTAGAATGGGTCTCAATAACGGTGTGGAAGTTCAACAAAGCACCTCAGCAACAATGATAAGTCATCAATAGATAGATCGAGATCAGCGCCAATGTCTAGGAAGATCCTGCAGTCACAACAAAGCGTGTCTAAGATTACTAATTCTGTCGCCGCCTTTATTGAATGAACTTTAAGGAGCTTACGCCTCCCGGGACTAGCTCATTTTGTAAAGAAAATGGATGTTGTTCATTCTACCTTCCTCAACACTAGAAATACTCGTCGGAGTTTTTCCTCGAGTACCTTCTAGTAAAATAGATGAAATCAGTCCATCTTTGTGTGTTTTTTCCATGGGAACTCCAATATATTATACAAAAGATAAAAAAGACTAACTATAAAAACGCTCACATCCTTCTGAATATGTACACATTTTAGATCTCCTAGATTTGGCCTGTCAATAGTTGATGTACTATAGGTAAGGATGTCAAAATGTCAACATATCGATATGTAGCAAACCAAATATCGATCTAATGATAATATCAATAGGACAATATCAGTATTGTATATCGGGAAACCGATATATCGAATTGCAAATTATTCATCTATTTAAAATTAAATTTTTAAAATAGATTCTGGACCAAATAAGAGGGAGGGAAAGTAAAAACACAATAGAAAAATAAAAAGTGTCGTTATTAAAAATATTAACAAATGATATAAACTTATTTTCTTTTACATATTTTTTAATAACGGGTTTATTCAGCTGTACTGTATATTTGAGAAATTTAACTAATAAATTTAGATTTTTATTTTTTTGTCCTTATCTTACAGTCTGGAAACAAATTTATTTTAGTTTACGTACACATATAATATTTTGCTTAAACATACAGAAATAACGAATATAAAACTAATATAAGGCCTACTGTTATGTATATGCTTAATATAAGCATACATTTATTTTAAATAGTTATAAAATATAAGAAACTAAAAAATAATTCACTACAAACGAAAAATTGTTGTTTTATTTTAAAATAATTTTCAACTGTGTAGTTGAATTTCTGCCTTATATTGTGGTTATTAGACTGATGCGTTTACAACCTACCTGTGGTGTTAATAACAGTTTTTATATTTATATAAAATATGTTTCTTAAAAATGTTTAACACCAAACCAGAGTGATGACGTGGTTTAGTTGATAACTAGCAAATGCATTACTAATATTTTAATTTAAATTAAGATAAACGACTACAAATTGTTTATTGGTTTTCATCCTTTTGCTCGCTACTGTCATTAAAACAATACCATGGACACAGTTTCTTTATAGATGGCCCGAGATTTAATCGGAAGGTTAGTAAAAACTGAGTTAAAAAAAATTGGGTGTGCGTCGGACCACACGGTGGAAGTTATACTTCTTTGGCCATTCTCATACACCCACTCACGCACACAAACAGACAGGATATATAAATGAAATATAAGACATTTTTCAATATTATTCAATATATTTATCTTCAATATATTATATGTGACTTCATTATTATATTATACACCTATATTATCATTATCAGTAATTTCTTCGATTAAATTTCTTCGATTAACAATCGATTAATCGATAGTTCTTAAAAATTTGTTCTTACTTTTCAGCGTGACGCGGTTTCTCGACCAACATCCCATCCCAAAGTGTCTAACGGGCGCAAAGAAGTATAACTTCAAAAAACAACTATTTTACATTCATGAATAATTATTTCACGTTAAATTTATGTTCAATTAAAACGTAAATTGTCCACTTTAAATTATTCACGGTTAAATAGACTATTTTTAATTTTGATTTTTATGTTCATATGTGGGATAAAATTAATATTATGTAGGAGAGAAATATCTTGGAACAGTTTGACACTCCTCGTGCTGTGTCAGAGAGCAAGCTCTCTGGTCATGGGGTAAAGTCGTGTTTTATCAATCGTAAGTATGTCGTATGGTTAAAAACATATTTATCATGCACGTTAGTTTGAATATGTTTATTTATTATTTAGGCCTACTATCAGCGAGCCACGAGTTGAGCCCTCGAACGGTAAGCGGTACAAGACTGTATTGCTGGAGTATCGTAACGTTATGAAGGCACTCAACGCAGTGCGCTCGACTAACCAAACATAAATTGCCTTTTTTACACGTTTACTGCTAAAAACCACTCAATATAACATTGTGGGTGCTAGATATATTATTACAAATATATAAACCACATTATCAATAGAATTGTAATCATTACTTTATAAAAGTAGTAACTGGTGTAGCCGCACATAGGTCAGTTTCGTTCTAATGGTAGGTTAACCAATAAAACTAATGTTAAGGTAAACATATTGCATATTTTTTTTTACTGAAAGAAACGAAGGTTATAACGGTACCAAGTTATTACATCTTCGTTGCAGCCAATAATTAATTATTTATATAAGTATTTATGTGAACACGTAATTTTATTTAACTAAAAACCATAATATTACACTTTTAACTGTGGGGAATTTTTTAATTTTTAGGTCATTAAAATTGAACCAGCGTTAAAAAGTTTCGTTACTAACTAAAGGAATTAGTAAAACTATCACTAAATTGTTATTACACCTAATTTTTTAACAATACTGTAGTGCTAAAAACTGTAAACTACATTTTAACGTGTGGAATTTCATTTCTTTAGATATTAGATAGTATCCTTTATTCTGATCGTTTCATTGTTTCTTTGTAATTTTGTGGTATTTTTTTATTTATATCAATTGTTCTTTTATTTGTATTACTATAATTTATGATCATACTTGTAAGTATTTCCATTACCTATATGTAATAATTAATTAACGATACCATTAACAGGCTACTACTATTATTCTATCAGTTATTATTGCTGTATAATAACAATACGTAACAAATAAGATAATAACTGCGACTGTTCAAAATAAGTACACCATAATGCGTTAAAGAAGATAATATGGACTTATTGAGAACTTCATATAACTATTTGTTGTTAATTTAAAAAAATAATAACTTTAAAATTGGAATAATTCCACGCCCTAAGTTGCAGTATACACTTTTAAGCCCTAACGTGAAAAAACTATGTCTAGTAGACATTTCCTTATTGTTTTATTTATTAATTTTGTTAATTAGGGAACTTTTTTACGCTGGTCAAACTTATCTGACTAAAAATTAAATAATTCTAGCATGACCGTGGTATTTGATATTATTTAGAGAGGTTGTTAATTATTGAAAGGTTAACATTGTTATGCCTTTGCACTCTCTACCCTCACAGCAATTGAAACCTTGCTGTTTGTAGGCAGGTCGCTAAATACCACCGTACGTGTATATTCAATGCCACCGTACGTGTAAACAGAGAGCTGTCAGTCATCTTAGGTGTATGGGCAGGCTGGTTGGTCAACACCACTGTACGTGTATAAGTGGGCGGGTGGGTGGGTCAAGACCATAGTACGTGTATGGGTGGGCGGGTGGGTAAAACCACTGTACGTGTATGGGTCGGCGGGTGGGTGAAACCACTGTACGTGTATGGGTGGACGGGTGGGTAAAACCACTGTACGTGTATGGGCGGAATGGTGGGTAAAACCACTGTACTTGTATGAGCGGGCGGGTGGTTCAAGACCACCAACAATGCCTCTACCGGGCACGGAGGTAGAGAAATTTGCCAATATCCGTTTTCACAAACACCAATTCGGTGCGCCCTATTTCTAAATTACATAAATGAGACTTTTAATTATATATTTTATCCTCATCTTCTTTTATCTAAATTTGATCAACATACTAGAGCAGTAGTGCTACGGTCGCGGTTGTTTAGCGACCTGCCTACAAACAGCAAGGTTTCAATTGCTGTGAGGGTAGAGAGTGCAAAGGCATAACAATGTTAACCTTTCAATAATTCTAGCATGTCGAAAATTTTATGTCATGAATTTTTAATGAATTAAAACAACACGTTTGTGAAAACGCTATTGAATATTCCCCATTACACAATCCATACGTATTTTTGGTACTTTTTAAATCCAATTTTCTTTCTGTAAATATCAATTTCTAATATGTTCACATGACAATTATTTTTAATGCTAAATGACTACGTAAAAGAGCGTGTTTTGTTCCGTTTGCCCGCCAGCGTTATTCTTATTGGACATTTCCTATTTTCAATCTCCCCAAAACTTCTCCAAAATATTAAAAATATGCAAGTGTTTTAATTTTCCTAGGGTACAAATGTTTAGATCTACATAGAGTCTAAATTTAATAATTTTACGACACGAGCAAGTTGGTTCAGTAAGTTAGTGATCCCAGTCGAGCAATACATTATATACAATAATATAGTACTTATATAGTTACTGTAATTATATATATATATAATGTATACACATACGAAAATTAAATGTCAATAAAAGTTTTATTTCATTACATACATTAATAAATAAATGAAGATATCTAAGAATAGGAACTTTCTTTCAAAAAATATTTATAAAGTTATGAAAAAAGGTTTAATTGTTTTCCAGCAGCCTCCCGCTTGAACAGTTAACGCCTTCATGCGAAAGTACGGGCCATAGTTCAGGCCTATACTCGTGGCTCGCTGATACTAATTTTGTTTTCACTGAGACTTACTAAACTTGCTGTTACATGGTCTGTTGTTTTGTTTCTTTTTTGGGATTATTTTATTAAATAGTCACTAAAATGTATTTTTTTAAATTCATATTTTTAATTTCCAATTCAATCAATCAATCAATCAAACATTATTGCCATATAATACAATTAGTACATGGGCAGGAGTCAATTATTCTAGTGAACAATACTGTACATAGAATACATACATATATATATATTCCTAGAATTATAATTACAACATTAACTATTAATTACTTTGCAGAAACTCATTTATATTATAATATGCTTCACTCAAAAGTAAGCCTTTAAGTCTGGTTTTAAAATGTTTTGTATCCATTTTAATTTTTAGTGGGCTGGCAGAAAATTAAATAACTTAATACCATTCATAAATAAATGTTTTTTTAAAAAAAGGAGGTCCGGTGTTTAGGTATTGGTAGATTTGTTTTACTTCGGAGGTTGAAGATATTGGAGCATTGAGATGGTTCCATTCTGAAAAGGTCAGGGTTATTTATGACAAAACTTAGTGTTTGATATATATAAATGGAAGTGTTAAAATATTGTGGTTTTTAAACCATTCTCTGCATGAATCGGTTCTTCTTAGTTTGAAGATGATCCTTACGGCTCTCTTCTGAAGTTTAAATAGTTGTTTAGTTCTACTGGTTTCAGAGTCCCAAATAGATATTCCATATGAGAGGTGTGGATAAACTATCCCATAATAAGCTGTCATGAGATGACAAGACTCAATCTGCGATGATAGAACTCTTAGTGCAAAAGTTCCTGAGCTCACCAAGCTTGCTACTCTATTTACATGGCTATTAAAGCGCAATTAGTTAACTTATTACTGGCTTACAAATTAGTTCAAGTGTGTCTTATATTGTTTTGCAGATTTAATTTTGCATTTGTATTTTTGTTACATTTTTTAAAAGAAACAGAAAATTTATAAATTAGAAGAATTTTATTTTATTATTATAGGTTTTAGTTTTTTTATATTTTCATCATCTCCATTGAATTATTTATATATAATTTTGTTTATTTTTTAGCTATAATATATAATGTAGCTAGGTTTAAACCTGTATGTGGCATGAAATTAAATTAATTATCCACACGTATTAACCAGTTTATGGATGATTCTTCTTGTAACCTACGTATTGTTATAATAGACCTACTTTGAGAACGTTTAGCTAACTTTAATGATGACCAATTATAATATTTTTAAATAACAAATTAAACTTTAACATTTTAAAGGGACGTGTTAAATATTTATTAGTCTTGGGGCGAAAAATAAATACGTAATGAGAACGGCTAGTACAAACGACTCCCCGAACACGAATAGGCTGGGCCATCTATATCACCAATTCAAAAAGAAATTTTGACACGTGTTGAATACAAATGTTGTATTCAACACTTCAAAAACATTATGTTACCATAAAAAATGTTATTGCAAATTTTAAAAAAATATATAAGTTTTCTCGTAGTAGACTGAATTCTAGATACATTTTAACTCATGGACTTTACTTATTAATAATATATGACGAGAATATTCATTAATTTTATAATAAACAGGGTGTCCAGCTTCGGCTGTCGCATATTTTAGAGGATTTTTTGTCAGGTCAATACAAACAAATAATGCCATATAACATGTGTCGTATTTCGATTCGTTTTCTGTCCGTATGTGTATTTTTACAAATATGTAAATGCCTCAAAAAACATTTGACATACGATACTGAATTTTCGTATGAAAGTTGGTCTTAGAAATATACATTTTGTGTTAAAAGGCTACATGTCTATAATTATACATTTAAAATGGTGGATATTTAAAATTTTAAAAGTAAAATACAACAAAAAATACACTTTTCATCCAAAAATTTTAGGGGCATAATTTAAAGACTATTTTATGCCAAATCCAACGATATGTTAATTTAAAAGATCGGTTTATAAATTACAGAGAAGACATATTTTTTTAGACCGAAAGCATTGTTATCTAAATACTCTTAACTTACTCTTTTGAAACTGATAGTTGTAGACATTTAACCTTTTAACACAAAATGTATCTTTCTAAGACCAACTTTTATACGAAAATTCAGTATTGTATGTCAAATAGTGTTTGAGATATTTAAATTTTTGTAAAAAAAAAAAAAAAAAAAAAACATACAGACACAAACAGAAAACCAATGAAAATACGACACATGTTACATAGCATTATTTGCTGTATTTACCTGACAAACAAACCTATAAAATATGCTACAGTCGAAGCTGGACACCCTGTATATACGCTAAATTGGACTAAAATTTATTAACAACAGGGTTTAGTAAACACACTAGTTTGGGTCAGTAGAAGAATCGGTGGGATTTAAGGGTGAGAGCGTCCCCAAAATATATATTTTTAGGAAATTAATATATGAGATGGAGGAATGCCGGATACAGTTCCCCTGGCCTCGCTAATGTGGCGGTCACATTCCCCCCCTTTATTGCCGCATTCCTACGACTGCAATACCGTGGCGACTGTTTCACCCCCTGACTCACCCCTGAATACAATAGATCGACTATTGTGAACGTTATTACTGCATCAATGTAGTAAACGAAATAAATAGTTCCAAATAATTGGCACAAACTTTCCTCCTTATTAAACACTAAAAAAAAATCAAAAATTTGAAAATTACCAGTCTGATTAACAAATATGTGTTTTGCCGTAATTAAAATACTAGTCAAGTTAGAGACATGCGGTTTTTACTAAAATTTTTTAAATTGTAATTTACATCTTCATTGAAAATGTAATCAAAGTCTTTAAAGCCAATTTTGATAAAATTCTAATGTATGCTTTTTGCCCATAAAAATAAAAAAAAACTAAAATTTAAAAAGAGTGAAAAACGGTCTAGAGACATTGGCTAAATGCACCCACATACCAAATTTCATAGAAATTTATCAATCCGTTTGGTCTCCAGCAAACTGCATATACAAAATGGTTTTTAAAAAAGTACTTTTTTGGTTTTAGGAGTAGTACAACCTCGCCAAATTTATATTAAACTCCTTTCTTTTCTTTATATGTGAGTATAAGTAACAATATTCCTGCGATTTATATTGTTTCTTATGATTGTCATTTCCATTTACTAAAATGATGGCAAATGTATCTTACGGTAAGTTGTACTGATAATCACCGGCTGTTCATTTGTCATTGAGCTATTAATTAATGACACTTTCTAAGGAATAGTCGGCCTTAGTTTGTAACAATGACTACATTCGCTCATCTACACTCATCACACTCATTCGAAATCCATATTCGCCCATATCTTGACGATCGGCGTCTTATGAATATATAAAAAAATAATAAATAAAAATACTAAATATGAGCCAATTTATCGGATCAACATTGCAAAACTTGTCAAATCTACTCAAAATGAAATAATAGATTATGACTTATTATTGTAGATTGTTGCTATTTTCATTGACTGTTGGACTGATATAAAATATACCTTATCAACAGTTGAGGTTATAACTATAGGACTTATAATAGGACGTGAAAACAACTGAGTCTATATTCCTTTTAAAAATTTATACAGGGTGAAAAACATGGAAACGTTTCCACAACAACGTTATTTTTTCCGTAGATAATTTGATAATTTAATTTTTTTAATAATTGTGTTCCATAAAGTATAATTGTTAGTCAGAATAATTACCACTTGCACAGTTTGTTTTTGAATGATTTTAAAGGTAACAGTTTAATATCAGGTGGTAGCTTATTAAAAAACTTTCTTCCTAAAATGATATGACTGGACCTGACTTTTTCTAAGCGGACAAAAGGGACATCCAATTTAGTTTTTTGCCTTATGTTTCTGAAATGAAACTCATTTCTACACTTACTCAAAACCGTTAAAAAGTGGAGAAATGATGTTCAAATTACTTTGAAATTCAAATGTCCGCTACTCTGGAAAGTATAAACCTTTCGAAGTCCAGTTAGAGGCAATTGAGTTGTCTTGAATAGATCTTTAATTTGATACCAAACTTGACCTAGACTTACCTTTAAGCTTTTCGTTCTTACTCCTCGTGGGCCGTCCTCTGTAAATATGAAATGTCGCTAATGGCGTCAAAAAGTATGTTCTTTCTAACCATGATCATGTACAAGATTTAACTTCTACAAGTGAAGTCATATAAAAGTTTTCAAAGCGTTTCCATATATTCACTAATACAACTTATTATGTTGGATGCCATAATATATTGTTATCGACTGTTCGATTGGTGACAGGAATGGAATTCATCGAGCCGAATATAGATAAAAAGTATCTACTTTTCTGTTCTACGAAAACTTTCCAAGTCCAAAGCCTTTGGATTTTTTTAAATGAAAATATATATCAACACAACTTATTAATTTCCGAAATATTTTTATCAATTACTCGATTGATGGCGAGAAATCGAATACATCCAACCGAAAGTTGTGCTAAATATTACAAATGCGATTCTAACCTAACTAATGAGATCTCCCCGGCAAACTGTTGACCTCTCCTCGGCAAAGAAACATTTCCGTTTGGCAAATAAAAGAATTACTGGGATGAATTCTGATTCGGTCTGAATGGCGAGCAATTATCTGGCCCTCGAGTGACCCGCGGTTAATTATACTGTAGCAGGCATCGAACCCCCACTCCAGCTCTTGTTATTGGCCTTTCAGAACGCCATTTAACAACGTTTTGTACAAGATTCTCGACCGACCGCCCTCTTGAGTGAAACTCTACTTTAACTCTTCATTCGGTTCTGTTGTTTGTTTGTATTCGTATTGTACCAATCTCTCCACGCCAGTTACAGCTTTTAGGTTAGAATGATTATTTTTGTTTGTAATTGAATGCGTTATACTATAGACTACGTATAATATTTTAATTGTACCATTTAAAATTTTATTTAGATAGTTGATTACGATTTTAAAATCAACCAATTAAATTTTATTTTCAGAAAAGGAAGAACCACAATTTCTAAAGGTTTAATGAGAGAGAACCACGGAGATAAAGGTAAGCAAGCGTAGAGAACCACCACGTAGCTAAGCAAAGGCTGTCAGCTTGTTATTAATATTTGTTATGCTTCTTTCTTTATCTATTGAATTATTTTTGTTTAGTTATTAATTATATGCCAATTGTCAAGATATGACCGATTGTGTGTGGTGAAAGAGTGTAGGACTAGATAAACGAGTGTAGTCATTGTTACTAAGGTCGACTGTAACTTAGAAAGTGCAAATTATAAATTAAGTAGCCCAATAGCTCTAGCGTACAAACTGAACCACAAGGTATTGGTCTGATTGTAGACAAACTGTCAAGCCTAATATAATCAGTTCATTTTCTTGCACAACATTCGATTCCCGGCAACAATCGATATGGGCTCATCAGACTTTTTTAGCAGTGTCCACGATGGCATGCAGAACCTTCTTATCACATATGGTAAATCTAAAATAAATTCCGTTGCAAATAACTTATGGAGCTCAATAGTAGGCCTAATATAAATACAAAGTATAGTTTTATACAGACGGGACAGTTTTGATTAAATTATAAATAGTTTACAAGATACATGAAGAGGCCTATGTGCACTCGAGTTTGAAGTTGTTTATTGAGAAATTAAAAAGCTTATGAAACGTTCAATCATACCGTTGTTTTCCTTGTTTAATTGTGCGTTATGGTATATGAAATTTATAATTTTATAAAGTTTTAATAAGTATAATTTTTATCCTAGTTAGAACAAAAACATTACCGGAATTTTAACTACTGTAGTTTTTACTTTATATCAAATTTACACATTTATTACTAAAAAATGCAATATACAATATATCACACTTATATTTTAAAAAGTGGTTGATATGATTTTTCCAATAGGTTTTGAAAATTTTAGAAAATTATCTTTCGAAGAAAAAACTTTTTATAAATTACCTGAAAGACTGTTTTCTTGGCTTCTAGAGGTCGTACAATTAACTAGTTGTTCTTGTTGTAATTATTATTACATGTATAGTTTGATTTATTATTTTCATATGTGTAAGTACATGCAGTAAATTAAATAAATTGGAAATAAATTTAAATCAATATAAAATCATGCATTTATTTACGGATATGAAAACTATATACCGCAACTAGGCCTATACATGTTATAAGGATTGCCACAAGACCAAGTAGTTAATTGTACGACTTCTAAAAGCCAAGAAAACAATGTTTCAGGTAGCCTAATTGATAAGAACGTTTTTTCTTTTAAAGATAACAATTCTAAAATTTATAAAACTAATAGGAAATATTCCTATCAGCCACCCATTAAAATATTAACATGATACATATATGAATTCGTTAGTAATAATGGTGTAAACCTGAAGTAAAGTGAAAACTAATTAATATTCCGGTACTTTTTCCAACTAGAATAAAAAATATTAAAATTGATAGTAATGTGAAAATTCATTCGTCATACCATACAATTAAATGAGGAAAACAATTGTATGATTGGAATTTTCATAGGTCTCTAAGTTTATAAGAAAATAGCCTTCAAACTCCGGTACACATAATTTCTGCGCCGACACTAATAGGCCTATTGAAAGAAATTTAGCCTAATATCTGTTAGCATTTATAATTTAATTTATAAGCTCATAGATCCTGATGAAGTAGGTTTTTATAAACACAAACAGAGTTAAAAACAATTAACTCAAACAAGTACAAATAGTTTTTTTAAATTCCAATAATCACGCAAGGAGATATTTTCTCTGACTGCGCGACGGAGTTAGTAGGTGACAAATTAAGGGATTCATGGTAGGCTCACTGGTGACACACATAATATAACGAGGCAATTAAATGACTGGCAATAAAATGATTATAAAAATAGTAGGCTAAAGAAATGATAACCTTAACTTCCTGTTTCACCTTTATTTAAATTCAAATTCCTCTTCTGACCTTTATATTTTGTTGTGGTGTTGTACAAAACACATTAATTTTGTAAAAGAACCTTGGACAGGGTCCGGCAGAAAAACCTCCCCTATTAGAGAAGCTAATGAAAACAAAACGAAATAAGGTAGGAAGTTTTTATTCTTATTAACTAAAAGTACAGATCGTGCCGTTTAAGAATATGTACCATTACTTTACTTTTTAAACAATACATCTCTCAAATGGTTTCCCCCACTGTTGACACACTGGTTGAGTCGTTCTCTGAAGTTCTCCGTTACTTTACGAGTCATGTCAGGTGGAATGACTTCAACTTCTCTTGTTATCACTTCTTTTAGGGGTTTTAAAGTTTGAGGACCATGTTCTAAATCTTGGATTTTAAGTAAGCCCAGAGAAAAAAAAATCACAGGACGTTAAGTCCTGCGAACGTGGTGGCCAGCATATGTCACCACGCAAAGAGATGACGTATCCAGGAAAGATTTCCTTCGACAGTGCCAGTGACTGTCACGCTGTGTGGGCTGTAGCAATGAATACAAACTTGTATTCATTGGCTGTAGCGCCATCTTGTTGGAACCACACGTTCTCAATGCCATTAAATAGCTCCCTTAGTTTAAGCTGAACTCTCGGAACATTGCACAACACCGTTCTCTATTTACGGTTATCCCACCATTTCCTTCGAAAAAGTACGGACCAATCACTCAAGAATTAAAAACAACACACCATACGGTTATTTTGGACCCACTCCTAAAAGCTTAGTCACCTCTCATTTCCGATTCTCCCTCAGTTAGCTCTCTAATAATTTTTATTTTATATGTTTCTTCTTTTGTTTGTATGTTTCAAGGGCCATGTTTCCTTGGGACCTTCTTTCCGGAGACCTGAGCTACCTGCTTGCCTCGTACAGTCATGATGGTTCGGCCCAATTACCCTTCAACTACCTATCCTAGGCTGAAGAAGCCCTAGTGCCTACAACAGCCGTAGCACCCAGCTACACCTTCACGATCCTGGTCCCCTGGTTATTTTGGGGCTATTCAGCGGTCGTTGATGGAGTTCTTGGAGGTTGTGTTCAGACCAGTACCTGCAATTTTGGTTGTTCACTGCTCCGCTTCGTCAGAAAAAGTCACATCTTCTGCGCAGATGTTCTGAAGAAGGTCTTGGCACAATGTTATACGGACACCACAGTCTCTCACTCAGTTCCTGAACAACAACAACACACTGAAAACGGAGTAAGCAGGCACTCAAGGACGCGCCCCCCACTACTCTGCTCCATCTCTTGTTTGGTTAACGTTACTTTATAATCGGGGACTTTTTTCTGTGGGATCCTGTGTACAACGATTTTTTTTAGCTAAATAAACTGATTATAAGTTTAACCAGTTTATTTTTTACATTTTATTTCACATTTTTGGGCAAAACGTGTTTTGGAAGAAAGATGTTCTTAATTAATGGGTTGCGGCTTTATCAGACTTGTTAGCCCAGGTTAAAGTTATATTTCATGTACTAAGAGGGCCGTTGTCGAGTAGGTAATCCACCGCAGTAAATAATAATATTATTAAATATAGTTAAGGCAGTAAATATTCATAAACCACTGAGGGGTAGGCCTAATATTAATGCTTTAAAATAATAAATAATTAATATGTGTGTTGTTTCTTTTTACACATCAATTTAATGAACCGTTATAAAAGTTTGTAATAAGGGTAATAAAGAAGTCTCAGAAAAATTCATAATTTAATTTTTTAGGGTACAAAAACATGATACGTTTAAATAAGAACATTATTCGATAAGGAGGTTTTAGACAATCTGGGAGGCTTAATCGATCGAGTTCCGTGATTTTCGGAGGTAATGTTCTTGGCTTCTAATAACAGTTGGATAATTTATTTCCAGATTGTTTGTACAAGGTTTAAAACAGAATTTAGATAGATTATTATTGGTAATTAGTCTGTTAGATTATCGATTTTCGTAGTAACTATTCGGGATTATTAGTCTAATAAAAGGTAGATAGTTGTTTGTAACTGTTCTTTGAACGGTCCACACTCAAACATCTCGATCTACATTAGTTTAAAATTGAAGGCGTAAATATAATACAATAAATGATAGATTCATAATAAGTGATCGGTTGAAACGGTGAATACCACGGCGGCCATCTTGCTCACGTAAGACAGCTGTCCTGGGACCCCTCAACTGGTTCCAAAAAGAAGGGACCGGATATGGACCAGATAATCGGCCATACTCATAAGGTTATGGACAACGTCCATTGTCGTACAGGCTACTCAATGATTTTTAAAAATCCTTACTAACAATTGTTTTAGGCTTTCATATAAAAATAAACGGAGATTTGGATTTACAACATTTTTACAAAAATCACAATACTTAGTATATAGATCATACAAATTATATATTCATTCACGTCACCATATTATATTCATTCTCTAAAAATAAAAGTTTGTTATTCAGTAAAACTGTATCTTTTTTTACGGATAGTTTACAGTTTCAAATTCTCAGATGATAGCAAATATTGGTACCAACGGATGGAAAACGTTAATCTTTGAGATTTGGTATTTAAAATTTTTTTTAACTTTTATACATTAATATTAACATTAATATATATGAATCATTAATATCTGTTAAATTTGACTGGTTTTAATCTAAAATGTTACTTGAGTTATAATATCAAATTTTATCCAGAATAATGTGTAGAAAACACATTGCTAACATAACAAGTTTTAAAAATAACGAAAAATAATCATAAAATCGTAACACCAGGCGCAACAATAAAATAAGTAAATAATATTGATTTGAGACAAACTATCCTGTGAAGATGTGTGTTCAATATTTCAGGACGAAGGTGAGTTTAAGTTCTTTATCAGGGAGAGCTGAGAGAGAGAGAGAGCATTAATTGCCAAAACCGATTAAGCTTTTAAATACATGAATATATTAAACACAGTACAATAATTTAATTTTTTGATATAATTTCTTACACAACCATAGACATATAGATATGTACAATAACTTGGCGTACAATTTTCAAGTACGACTGCTCCAATCACAAAGTGGTACGAATTAAATTACTTGACAGTAGGCTAGTTTTGAAATGCCTTTACTTGACTCAAGATGTTCAATTCCCTCGCCTCAGAGTGACGGAATTCCATTATTGTTGAGTGTGTGGGGAGCCCATGTAAAGTTGTGTTTACGTCAACTAACCACTCTCTAGGCCCCATTGACAGTTACGGGACGAAGGATGGGTATGATCGCATTGGAGAGTTGTGTACGTAAGGTAGAGGTTTCTGAACATTTAAACTCAACAAATCTATCACGTCCGTATGCAAACCAACTTAGTGAATTTGGCACGGCAATGACAATTTACTAAATTAGATTAAGTGATAATGAGTTTAAATTTCCTTCGTAAAATTTCAATATCGTAACTTGAGTAATTAATCATTATAAATTTTTGAAATATTAGTTTACTCGTAGAATAAGTTACTTTGTGGAGTGCTTAGATAGTTTAAGAAGTGATTACAAATTTGATAAAATTAAAAAAAACCATACGGATTTTAAACTAAAAAATATTTTCACCATCTGATGGACTTTGTTTTTGTAAAAAATAAAATCAAAGTGTTTCCAATAGTAAAATATGACTCGGCATTCGAGCCAAATTTGACCATCGATATTCGATTTCTAAAACGTCTTCAGTGAGTTCAAAATGATGTATCGATTTTATTTACTACATCGATTTAGTGATAGATGTTATTAGATTAAATGACTTTAAACATTTGCCTACTACTTGATAGTGACACTATTTAAGGTTGAGTCGGTTTTCCTACCAATATATTTTCTTCGATATTTGTAAATAATGACAATTCCTTACAATCCTCTCCAAAAAAGGTTTAACATTATATCAATAAATACCCGTTTAAAATGCCTAATAAAATGTAATTCATTGCGTTATCCGTTCAAAAGTAGTTAGCAACTCGAGAAATTATAACTTGGTCAATCACCTAATATTTTCTGTTTCATAGGCACGTTCTTCAGTACAAGTTTTAATTGTAGACTATATTGAAGAGTATATAACGGATATTGCTAACTAGTAACAAATAGTAAATAGTCTTGGAAATTTATATGAGTTATATTTAAACTAGTAGGCCTATATTTAATTATAGCTTAATTAATCCACTCACAGAATAATGCCGTCATCGATGATTGTAAAAGCCAAACACTATGGACGGACCCTGTTAATTCACTACCACTACTTTTTTTATCGCAATTAAGTTAGGTTAGGTGGCTACTGAAGTTGATCACAAACTGGTAAATCCAATGATTGACTTACCACCGAATGCGCTCTCCGTGTGTAGGCCTAAGTTCTTGTAAAGCAATAAGATAAGGCCAGCGATATCGGATTCCTAGCAGATAAGAAATACAACAGTGGACGTAAAAATGATTGGAGAACATTTTTTAGAGCAATAGAATATCTAACAAGCGGTTGAGAATTAACGGAAACAAAAAAAGTAGTGGTAGTGAATTAACGGAGAACATCCCAATTGACTGACAAATGAATTGAACTAGTAAGGTTTTTTACATTGAAACTTGGTTCGAATTTTCTTCATAGCATCTAGATACGTCCCAAAAAAGGATTTAAAAATATTTTCAATCAACGATCTTAAATAAGGTATAGTAAATAGCCCAATACCCGCCAATCCGAGCCTTTGTCAATGTTCACTATACGAATGAGAGAGCATAAGACGGTACAACTTGAGAGGTTGTAAGCAATGTGAAGAAAAATAGCAAAATTAAAAATAAATTGATAAACAAATTTTTGGTTATTTAAGTAAATACAAGCCTTTCCGTCTCGTAGGCCTATAACCTGTGTAGTCCGTAACAGGGACTAGGGGGCGTAGTCCCCAACGAGCACAGATAGTACAATCATTTTTACCGAAGGGTATTTTCTTTTAAAAGGTATAAAAAACTTGATGATGAAACGTCTCAGCTGGTTAGGGGTTTACTAAGACTCAGGGTAGGCTATATATTGATTACGTAAGCTCTGCCACAGACGACAAGTCACCTATAGTCTGTCTGCTATTACAACAGCGTACCTTAGTAGAACCTCTTTAATCCGAACTTCTGTAATCCGAACGTCCACTAAACCGAATGTGACCACGATAAAGAAAATAAATGTGCATGTACATATCTTCATTAATTTAAAATAAAATGTCTGATTTTTTCAATAATTTGTGTTTTTACTGTAGTAGGGCCTATGTATTGTTTATTTTCTATTTTCATATGAAAATTTACCACTTTAGTTTCTAATTTGTATTATAAAAGGAACATTATCAAATATATATGATATTTGATAAGCAATATACATTTTATTTACTGTAGTTAATGTTTACTAAATACAATCTTTTACACTGAAAAACTTTTCCCTCTTTTCTTTAAACCTTAAGTATGATCTATTTTAGCCATATTTTAACTTTTTATGTGAAAATAACACTATGTTCGGTAATCCGAACGATTTGATAATCCGAACGCCCTCCGGTTTTAATTAGTTCGGATTAAAGAGGTTAAGTATCACCACCACCTCTTTAATATTGTTTCTTAAGTTACAATTCTTGATGGCCCATCTGTGAACTGGCTATAGTTGCTTGGGTACTTTGTGTTGTTCAATAATGGACTTTTTTGTAGTCTAGTGATTATATAAATTATTCTATAACAATTTTTATGGCTGTACATTTCTTAAAAATCAGGATTCTTAGGTCAAAGAAGCAAATCAGGATTTAAATATTTGTGCATTAAAACTATGAAAGTCGTAAGAGACTGTAACGCTAAATACATGTTTTACGCAATATTTTAGAGTTCTTTGAGATATTTTCTAAAGTTTAGTCTACATGATAGTTAAAAAATTGTAGAGTTCCGGTTCTACTTAGGCTGAACACAAACTGTACTGTGGAAGTTTTGCAATCATTTCCTAACTATAGTTTATAAACAGTTAATTCCTCTTAACACAAAGGCCCACGTTCAGGATGCGTAAAACATAAGTTTTAAGAATGTTTTTGATATTGGGTTTTAAAAGAATTCCTAATTATTATTTTTGAACAAATTCACAAATCTATTGTTTAGTAATACAATTCAATAACATAATAGTAGGGCCTACGTAGTTGGTAAACCTTCTTATGTTCTGTTCATTCTCGTGATTCAATTTGCTTACGAAGCTAAAAACAAAATTCGTACAATCCTTTTTTACAATAATCCGTCGCCTATTTTAACTATAGTTTTCTATGTTATATGCTAACTTTTAATATAAGCGAAATAGATCAAGCATGCAATTTGATTAATCGATTTTACAAGTAGACTATAACTAACTAGCTACATATGAAATAAATTATTCAATTTTTTTATTTTCAGTTCCTGAAATATCTATTCTATTTCACCGATATTCTTCATAGGACATTCAATTACACGTAGACTACGGATGATGATGGAGTCGGGTACAAGATAAACAGAAATAAAATTATCGGTTAGGCTAAGTAACCGAAATAAAACATAGGCCTCACGTAAAAAAATAAAACCAAAAATTAATAACTATTTTTATATGATATAAACAGACAACTATAAAAAGAAAAAAAACTAGACCTATGATGATTCTTTCCAATTTTATTATTTTACACGTTAAGTAAATATAATATTCTTAAAGAAAGAAACATTATAGCATTAATATTCAGTTTGAAAAAAAAAACAGCTGTAATGTAGTTTTTTATACTGATATTTCAACAATTTATGTAACAAATATTCCTGGCACTGTATTAATGAACTTCACATAGATGTAACAGCCGCGTGAGTTTTCACAGTAGGCCTGTCAAATATCATTTTTATAA
Source organism: Stictocephala bisonia (assembly GCA_035578905.1). Classification (NCBI taxonomy): domain Eukaryota; kingdom Metazoa; phylum Arthropoda; class Insecta; order Hemiptera; family Membracidae; genus Stictocephala; species Stictocephala bisonia. The sequence continues at coordinate 202,371 of JAQJVL010000591.1, read as the reverse complement.
TGTCCATAACAATACAACTTTCTAGGGTAGGCCTATAACAAAATATAGCTACAGTGTAATGATATACTGTGGTTATAACATTGATTTTATAAACACAAATACAGACTTGTCAGCCGATGTTAAAATTTATGAATTTATGTCTGAAATTATCAGCTGTTTTGTGGTCCATTGTGGAGCGCTAGTGTAGTCCCACGTTAAGGTAATGCAGTTTAAACCAGCTGTTGTAGCAGACCTCACTAACTAACAAAATTATTGGCAGAAATATTTATATTACATGAAATATCTATTTGTAAGTAATGATATAATCAAGGATTATGCTCAATTAGTGAACAATATTTACGGCCTTGGGCCAAGAGGTGTAACAGCTGTGTGGGAGATTGTGAACACACCAGTTTAGCACGCAAGTGTTGCCGATCCCGGACACTCCTTTATGGAGAACTATAGTTGAGGACAAACCAAGTTGAACTATCAAACATTGAATGGCTGCTCACATGGAGGTCCACTTGGCTGATACGGCTGTTCCATATTTACAGGGACAAAACATGATTTCTAAACATTTCTCGGATATTTTCCTTTAAATTTACTATCTCTTGATAAATATACTATTGCTCTAAAAACTGTTCCCCAATCATGTTTACGTCCACTGTGGTATTCCTTATCCGCTAGAAATCCGATATCGCTGGCCTTATCTTATCGCTACAAAGAACGTACACAGGGAGAGTGCAATCGGCGGTAAGTCTATCATTGGATTTACCAGTTTGTGACCAACTTTAGTAGCCACCTAACCTAACCTAACCTGACCTAATCTAACCTAGCCATGATTGCGATAAAAAAGTAGTGTTAGTGAAGTAACGGAAAAAGTAGTGGTAGTAAATTAATGGAAAAGTTCCCATTTCTCTTATCGCTGTCCTCGCAATCATAACCTGCGTATATGTTCTTTAATTTGAATATTTCTTTATATGAGCAGTTAGGCTATATGGTTCCGATGTGACTATGAGTATACTGCTCTCGTAGTTCAAAAGTCACATAAAGTCGGTGGTTCAATGAGCCTACAAAACAAAATGTTGGCTCGTCTGAGAAAGCGAGGCGAACCGTATCTTAATTAGCTGGAAGGCCATTTACCACTGAGGATGCCACATCATAGTATGGGCGAAACGTCTGGTTACTTTGTAAATAATGTAGATAGCTCCTTGACGTGATTGTCACAGGTAAATATAGATTCTAGTTATGACACCGTCCGCTTACGCCTAAGTTCTAAGACAATATCTTAATTGGTCATCCCCCCCCCCACTGCAAGCCACACGTAATTAACCTTATAGTTAACTTTAATGTTAAAGTTCTTATTAAAAATGGGGAATTTTCACAAGTATCTCTATATAGATATATCTTGAAATGTTTCGGAAGCGAAGTCCTAACTTAACGTAGCCTAAACGAAGTAAAATATGTTTATAAAAATAAGCTTCATATACAGTCTATTTTTTGTTTGCCAAATGTATATGTACCTAAGCGTATGTATGTTATAGATTTATACCAGTTATTATTTAGGCCTTTATTCTCTTAAGATCAATAGAAAAGTAGATAAAATATCATCAAACAGAAATGTAGTAGGGGAAAATAAAATAAATAACCAGTTCTGTTGTCAACAGCAATGATTTCAATTGTGATAAAAATATGTTACTATTCTTATTTATATACTACTGTATTACTATTTATTTATATGTTTATTATAGATTGACTTTGCAACATTTATTCTTTTTATATAGAATTATTGTTTAAGCATATAATGCAATTATTTGTAAAAATTGTTAAATTGCAATAAAGAATTATTATTATTAGGCTACTATTATTATTATTATCAATTTGTCAATCAATCTTTTTGTTAATTTATATATCATTCTGTGTATATTCTTACTTTAAAAATTTTGACATTTTCCAAATTGTTCCGGCCTAATATTAATAAAAATTGTGAAAGCACAAAGATAATTATAGGCCATAAGTAATAAACATAAATAAACATAGTTTTACTAAGACTTGTGACATTTAAAATTTTTATTCAAACTATTATAACTAAAAAAACTCTTATTTTGAACGTATAATCTTTATTTCATAAAACCTCAAATGAGGTATTACAATATATAATATAATAAATATAATAAAAGTTGAGTAAAATTTATATATAAATTACAGTTGAACTTTAAAGTAGTCTTCATTTTGTATAAGCATTGTTCTAATATTGCATATATTTTTTAAAAATTGTTTACCTTCTAGATTTATTAACTTAGGCCTATATGGTAATTTATTATATAAATTAATAGCAATAAAATAAGTTTTTGTTGTAGTGTTTTTATTATACAATTTAGGCTATATTGTATAATTTTTAGTTGATTCGAATTTCTTCTTTCATGCTTATGTATATTTTTGTTTTGAGAAAATTTGTGTGAATTGTTTTTTGTGTATAATGAGCTTTTGTAAATGAATAGTGTAATGCTAAATTTTTAAAAATTAATTTATTAGCATTACAACAATTTACAGTGCTTTTTTCTGAAACCGTATTATTGTTTAGTACTTAGATTATTATTTTCAAAGTAAATGTAAATTTGTTCAAACAGTAGCAATTCAAATATTTTTCAAATAGCTAAACAATAGAGATAGGCCTGTATTTTTTTATAAGACAACTAACTGTAAAAAGAAATTTGTTATTGCCAAAAAAATTGGAGGCCGAAGTTGGTCTGAACTATCAGACAATTCGGATTATCAAATTTATATAAGTAGGGACAACTTTACAGAGTCTACTTATTTAATAATAATGATTCAGGATTCAGCTACAGCATATTTGTAAACAATCTAATAGGCATATCATTAATATAAATATCTAAAAATTTGCCTTCCAGGTTCTCTAGTAGGCCTACGTGCTTTATTCGTTTATCCTCAACTACTCTCCGTTCACACTTTAGTTGAGACTGTATGGGCTATGGACGGTCGCCGCGCTACTGTCTATCCTAAATACATCACATATAAAAAAACGACGTTTTATATCACTCTCAGTGTAACTGTTATCGATAGTGGGAATCATAATTCATGTAAAATTAATTTCATTTTTGGGGGATTAGCCTCCGGATCACTGTTCAATACTTAAAGTGGTTTATATACCTGCATTCAAGTAATCCAAGTCGTTGCTTCTGCAACCGGTTTCAACTCATCATGAGAGTCATCTTCAGGCCGTACAAGGATGTAATAAAATGTGATCACTTCATATGAAGGTCGTCACGAACACATAACGAATACGGACACTACGAATATACGAACACATAACAAAACACTAAAAAACGTTGACATTAATTAACAACTAAAAATTCGCGACGCGTGCCGGGCTGGAGCGTAGTCTAGACTACGCTCCAGCCCGGCACGCGTCGCGAATTTTTAGTTGTTAATTAATGTCAACGTTTTTTAGTGTTTTGTTATGTGTTCGTATATTCGTAGTGTCCGTATTCGTTATGTGTTCGTGACGACCTTCATATGAAGTGATCACATTTTATTACATCCTTGTACGGCCTGAAGATGACTCTCATGATGAGTTGAAACCGGTTGCAGAAGCAACGACTTGGATTACTTGAATGCAGGTATATAAACCACTTTAAGTAAAATTAATTTAAAATTAATTAATATCGACAGCAGAGTATTTATTAAAGCTCAATTAATATCTATTACAGTAACTGTATTTAATAAAGGCAACATAATCTGTCATTAATTTATTAAATTTGAAAACACTAAGAAACATGAGCATAAAAAATCAATAGACACGTTATAAAATACTCGTAAGTTTCTTTTATTTGAAAATGACGATTTTTTGAGTAAATATTTTTTGTAGTTATAATCAGCTTTGTAAATTAAAACAACATTACTGATTTATTTTAAATATTTTTAATATTTGGCAATTTATTACAACGCACAAATTACTAACAAAAAACTACTTAAAACTAACGTAGAAGTATGTTTGTCTGATATAAATTCAGAATCTGTGAATGTTTTGTACTTGGCTAGTAGCGCGGAAGCTCCATTATAATTGCATGGGCAATTCAGCGTCCACAGTCTCAACTAAAGTGTGAACGGAGAGTATGTTAAGGCTCCTTGTAAATTGGTATTGCACTAAACTAATTGTTTGCAGTGCAATTAAACTTGAAAAATATCACAATACGGTAGTAGATATTGGCTCGTTAAACCTTAGGCCTACATCTTACAACGGATCTTAGGTTCGGTTCGGATTAGGCGTTCAGATAAACGAAGTAGGCTTACTAATGATCAATTGTATGCACACGTGTATTTGAGATAAGGATAAATTAGGCTTCCAATATAAAGGTGTTAAAAACAGGTCTCTCGCGAGCCTAGTGGTTAGAACGTCTGCTTCATATGCAGAGATTCACGAGTTCAAATCCCGGGAGGTCCACTTAAATTTGCCATAGGGATTTGGACCATGGTCCTTCAACAACTTTTGAATATCACGTGCAAAATGCCACTGGCGTAAAAAAAAAAAAACAATAAAAATTAAATATTGATTATTTGACCACAATCCACCAAAACAAACATAATTTCACGTTTAATGACCAAGGCATCCGAAGAGGAAATAAATAAAAACTCCTCACAGTAGAGAAAAAGTAATCTCCGTTTTATGGCAGTTGGAGGAGGCCGTAGTAAGAATGGAGAGGGATGACTGGGAGGGGAAAGAGGTCAGAGAGAGTCCACATTTAATTGATGTCAAATACGTTGGTTGCGTTGAGAGAAAGTCGCCCCTCGAGTGCGGAGCTGGCAATATCTACACTTTGTATAGTGTGACGGCAAATAACCGTCGACGAAATACAGACGCCTTTGTGTCAGCTGTTTAATTAAATGCATACCAGCTGATAGTGTCTCAATAACAATATGACAACTGTGTTATACGCTCTCGTTGCTTGGTAACCGGTCTTAATTTTCTCTCCTCCGTCATCCTCTATCAATAAGGGTCGTACATTTGATTACCTCTTGGGTATTAGATTATTTGCTTATTCAATATTAAACGTGGCATGATTTTATGTTATGATTATTAATTTTTCAATTATCACATCTCATTACAGCTTAGGGAGTCGGGGCAATGTTTTATATTGGAAGATGAGCCTTTATCATTAAAAAAGAAATACACATTTTAAAACTAAATAGTTTTTCGTATTGCAATAGACTACAGGACATAGAAGTACTATTCTTGAATTGATTAGTTAATTAATTATTGTAAATTATAATTTTATTTCATCCCGATCTAAAGGCCTATTAAGATAGTTTTTGATTTTACAAAAAAAATTGTGTTTTAATAATTTATTTAATAATGACCATCTCTATTAAAGAAACCCTTATATAGGGTATATAATTCGTAAAGCAGTGTTTGTTGTTGTCAACGTAACTCTTCCCTTAGACTACGTCTTGACCAATTTAACCGTTTCAGGTGTCAAAACATTTACCTCTGTTCGTAGTTGTGCAACATTTAATTATTCAAAATTTTCAGCCTGGAGGATATGGGAAGCCCTCAGAGTAGGCCATTTAAATAACATGGAGAGATTTAAATTGACTTGAAAAGTAACAGCTGTTCAAAGGTGAAATAATTATTGTAATATTTATTAGGCTGTATCCGTCATAATGTTAAACCAGGGAAGGTTGTAAGTTGTAAGCATGGTTTTATTCACATTCGACTGTAGGGCTCCGGTCTACGGGACTTGAAGGTTTCAATGGTAATTTAATCATTTATTTTATTTTTTAATTAATCTTCAGCTGTTAAAAAAACAAATGAAATGAACACGTTTGAAATAGGCTAGTTAATATCATCGGGTGCGTATAGGCCTACTAATAAATAAGTTGCAACGCGCAAGTAATGTGAGTGAGATACTGTAAGTGAATTCAATAATGTGATTTTAAGTTATAAGTAGTCAAAAGTCACAGGCCGCAGTGTAACGAGCGCAGCGAGTGACTGGGTTGGCACGCGAAACGTGCACGGGTGCTCCCTAATATCATTATAATAGTTCAATGTTTAAGTAGTCCTAAATTTAAGTGCACGTATGTGACCAATTGATGTCCATTTTTATAATGCATTTTTTAAAATTATATATATATATTTAATTTAAAAATCCATTCTTCACATAACAATCTGAAATATTGCTTATTTTAATTAATGATTGTTTACAAAAGTAATTGTTTCCTAAAGAAAAAGAAACATACCGTATTATAAAAATGTGTAATGCTTCATAGGCTAAGTGTTATTCATTACAACAAATTATTTCAGTGTATAGAGTATACTGTTAGGCAGATAGTCCCGTTCTTTGTTGTTATAATATACTAACTTGTTTCATTGAATGCATAAATAGGCAATGTAGTTTAGTAAAAAAATCAACGTACAATTTTAACTAGGCTATGCCTATGATGAAGTATCAAGTTAAACCAAATTCTAAATCTTTTGAGAAACACTTTCTTTTTTCATTAAAATATACCTTATTGATTAGCATAATATTGCAAGAAATACAATACAACTGATCGTCTCACAACACAGATTTACTGCAATACAAATACAAAATGTATAAATAGACCTATTGTGGTGATTTAACTTATCCCTCCTATATCAAACGTGGTTCACGGAAGTCAATTACCATAGTATTTGGTACATTTTTTATAATAAGTAATTGCAATACATTTGTGTTGTGATACGTTTACTGATATTATAGCCTATTAAAACGTATACAACATTAAGGTATGATCTGAAAAGGGATATTAGCTCGAAAGATAGCCTATCTTTACATCAGTTTATTATTACAGTTTTACAATATAAGTTTTAAAATGGAAACTACATAGCCTATAACGTCAGACTTGACCGGCGTATGAGAGATATCTGGACTTTTGGTTATTTAAATAGGATCAGCTTAAAATTGTAAACCTTATGATGTTTGAGACAAATTAATAAACTGAAAAATAATTTATAATCTACTTCATCTTTCAAAATCTAAACTAAATTGTATTTTTTAAATGTTGGATCTTTCCGTTTAATTCCACTATTTTTTCTGTTTCCTGTAATTCACAGCCACTTGAGAAATATTCTGTTGCTCTAAAAACTGTTCCCCAATAATTTTTACGTCTACTGTGATATTCCTTACCCGCTAGGAATCCGATATCGCTGGCCTTATCTTATCGCTTTCAAAGAACTTACACACGGAGAACGCATTCGGTGGTAAGCCATTCATTGGATTTATCCGTAAGTGATCAAATTTAGTAGCCACTAACCTAACCTAACCGTAATTGTGATAAAAAAGTAATGGTAATGAAGTTACGGGAAAAGTAGTGGTAGTTAATTAACGGAAAAGGTCCAAAATGTTTACAAACGCCATTGAAAAATTAATCACTTCGACAATATTTATAGTGCTGAAAATGTATTATGTACACAATTTAATTACATAATAAAATGTTAACTACTGTATTGTATTGAGTTATGCCTGTACAGTGTACATTGTCACAGTAAAATTTGTTTGTTTGTGACAGTACTCTAGTGGCCTTGATTATGTAGGCCGACTACTTACAATAGATATATCTTGTGCCCTAATAGATTTGTTTGTGTCAGTTATTTAATTAGTTATTGAGGTCTGGCAAGAGTATGCAGAGGCTGTCGGTCATGTTGGTTTTAATCCCATAAGAACTATGTTATTTCCTAATCCATTTTTTCCCGTTATTTATTGACCAAAAGTTGTGTATGAGGTGTCATTTTAAACGTTATCATATTGCGCATTGGGTTTGCTTTTGATATTTTGATTACATACACCTAGTTTTAAAATATAGGTGAAAATAAATCTTCAAACTAAATATTTTATATATTTTTCTATGGAACTAATTAGGAATTCGCAAAGCAATTCAAACGTGCAGTTTCATTCTTGATCAAGTTCAATTTGTTTGAAAAAAAAACCCCCCGCTCATAAATAGTCTAACTGTTTGATTTGGTACGCGTGATCGTATCCTATTATTAATTTTCAGTAATTAATAGGTTACTACACCGTTATTGGCTTTTATAGTTCTACCACAACTACTAGACCTGTTCTTGAACATAACTAATATATTAGTTTGGAAGCACCGTAAAATGCACTTGGTTAAATAATTACTTTATTTAAGAAATAGATTAAGCTTATTTATTTACTTTGTTTATACCCTATAATATTTTTACAGTATTGTTATGAATGCAGTAATCAGTTTTATAGAGTATTACTGTCTTAAGTTGAAGTAGAAAATTGTGATGCTGATTAAAAACTCGATTAATAGTCAACGTTATAAAAGTAGTTATTGGTGTAGTAGATTGCTACAACCTCACATATTCGTAAAAACAACAATAATATTAAACCTAACACTAGCCATATTTAATTGTCCAAAGTAAGGGACAAACATTGTGACGAATATAATGACTACGTCTTTACATTACAGACGACTGTAGTCAGTACATTAGTTGCAGATAACGTCGTGTGTGGTGGTCTAAGGTTATATAGGCTTACCTGGACTGTGTGGGCTGTGGCCAGAGGGGAAGACGGGTTGGTGGACGGTGAGGGCCAGGCCCATGGAGTCCTGGGGGTGTGGTTGTGGCGGGGGCGGCGCGGGGGCTGTAGGGGCCCCTGGCCCCGTGTACATGAGGCCCAGCTCCCTGGCCTCGCTCTCCTCCTGGGCCTGCTGCCTCCTGAGGGCCACCTGGGCAGCCATCACCCTCTGACGCTCGGCGATCAGCGTGCACTTGGCACACACACAGTCTCTCCAGCGACAGTACCTCTTGTGGCCCTTGAGAGCGGAGACTACTCCATGGTTGCGGCAGCGGGCACACTTGGGAGTCCTCTGGTACCTCTCGGACGCCCGGAGGAAGAACGCGGGAGGTATCGCCCCTAGGACCGGATGAAGAGACATGTCTACTCCGCTGTGTAGCGAGAGATCTACACTGGACGGAAGACTCATCCTCACTAAAGACTTAACACCCAGCTGTTTCCCTCTCTACTGCAAGCTACGCCCCTCGCACGTCATTGGCTCCTCGCCGCTCCGCCCCACCCACCACCCAGACTTTAACAATGACTCTCATTCTGTTCTACCCTCCACCACTCCATCCATCCAGTCTACTTTGTGTTGTTCGACAAACACAATGCAACGCAGATCATTCTGTAAATTGTTTAACAATGACTATCAGTTCAGCCTCCCTATTTATCTCGTCTCGACCAACTAGTCTTCCTGTTCTGTCTCATACTTCTACCTGTTTAGTTCTCACTCAATTTATTTCAACCTGGTTTCTGTTCAACAAAGTTAGACTATTCTAGGAAAAGTACATTTCGTCTTACTAATTCTCGCCTTCCCCCTCATTGTATGGTCTAACGCTACTTAGGCTATAAATTGTATAGTGAACAATATTAAACAATTTATATTTTAAAAAAAACAAGGTTTGATTTGATTTGAGTTTATGGTTACTCAGGTTGTAAATAAGCCTCATTTAACAGTGATACCACTGGAGATGATAAGCCCACATCATAGGAGGGGCGAAACTTTAGGTTAGGCTGTAAATAATATTAGGTCTAACAAACCTACCATGATGAGTATGGCGCTGCATAATTTGGTTTTGGAAGGACTACGTTGATTGTAATTCAAATTTAGGACCTTATCCGTTAATTCACTACCACCGGATAAATATTCTATTGCTCTAAAAACTGTTCCCCAATCATTTTTACGTCCACTGTGGTACTCCTTATCCGCTAGGAATCCGATATCAATTGGTCGGTAGCGTAGTTGGTTCAATCCCAGCTTCATGTGCTAAAGGTTCTCAATTCGATCCCAATCAGAGTCATAATACATTTTGAGAAGGATCAGCTGATAACCACACCGGCTGTTCATTTGTCATTGGGCTATTAATTAATGACACTTTCTAAGGGATAGTCGGCCTTAGTTTGTAACAATGACTACATTCGCTCATCAACACTCATCACACTCATTCGAAATCCATATTCGCCCATATCTTGACGATCGGCATCTTATGAATAAATAAAAAATAAATAAATAAATAAATATCGCTGGCCTTATCTTATCGATTTCCAACAACTCATAAGGAGAGCGCATTCGGTGGTACGCCAATCATTGGATTTACCAGTTTGTGATTAACTTTAGTAGCTACCTAACCTAACCTGAACTAACCATTACCGAACCGTAATTGCGATAAAAAAGTAGTGGTAGTGAATTAACGGAAAAGGCCCCAAATGTATATTTATTTGCGAGTCTTCCATTCTTAATTCTGCTTCTAAAAATGCGAGTATATATAATAAAACTTTTCCTGTATGTGCCTATATAGTAATTGACTACCTTAACTGACACTAATTGTTAGGCACTTTCAAGGTAGCTAGGAACTACAGTCCTTTCTTTCGGATATGGCCGCTAGTGGATAAATAATCTTTGCTACCACACACGTGCGATGGTAGGGCTGTCTACATTTCTCTCCGGTAACTCCTAATCAGCTAATAAATGGACGGGGTTTTAACGAATTCTGCAACATTTACCTGCTCCGGTGGAAGGGGGCTTGGATTCCGCAACTGTCATAAAACTGACCCCAACAGAAAGGCATGTAGGCCTACTCGACAACTAACTGTGGGGAAGAAGTGGCGGTAACACCTCCGTCCAAGACAGCTTAATTCTATCAGTAAGGAGTTGTAGAAAACACGTTATAATATAGACTACAGATATAACGTACAAACATATACCATATCAGTTATTTTCCGTTAAAATTTCGTTCACCACGAGCCAAACGCATATGTATCTAAATTAAAATATGATCTTAATTCTTTAACAAAATTATATCAATAGTAGGCCTGTACAAATTTAAAGGCATCGTGAGAGCTAAAAGCCCTAAAATAAAACCATTAAGCCTACTTTTAGCAGTTAATAAAAGTGCCTTTCATTTCATTGATTTAAACCACAAACAAATAAATAAAGTAAACCTCTCTAAGTCAACAATCAAGATTATACTGAGTCCTAACAATGATAAACGTTTAGTTTCTTTGACATCTGTATCTGCCACGCCGTTGCATGAAATAATAGCGCTTCATAAGTTCCCTTTCAATACGTTATAGAATTGGTCGGTAGCGTAGTTGGTTCAATACCAGCTTCATGTGCTAAATGTTCTCAGTTCGATTCCAATCAGAGTCAATACATTTTGAGAAGGATGAGCTAATAACCACCGGCTGTTCATTTGTCATTGGGCTATTAATTAATGACACTTTCTAAGGAATAGTCGGCCTTAGTTTGTAACAATGTCTACATTCGCTCATCTACACTCATTCGAATACCATATTCGCCCATATCTTGACGATCGGCATCTTAAGAATAAATAAATAAGTTATTAGGTTTAAGGTAAAGAAAACCGTTAACTTAAATATTCAAGCAGTTTTGCTGAAGAATCAATTTATGCCCAAAATGTGCATATACAAAAAATATAGGCCTACATATCGTATTTTTAAGTAGAAACGGACTCATAAAAAGCCCATTGAAATTATCATGATAGAATATTTATAAAACTAATAATAAAGTGCTATACTGTGGACTACATAAACCTTCATAGGCTACATAACTGTAGACTAGATAGGATACACTAATTTAACGCAGGAAATTTCGGCTATTATGTTTTATAACGTTATTCATAATACAATTTAAAAAATATTTACCTATTATAAAACTAATGTAAAGTGATTGAGAATTTTTCTGTACGGAGAAAACTATTCATAAACTGCACAAACTTTAAAACAAATTTGACAACTTTAAAACAAATTTCAGCGTTTTTAAACATTGGCTAGCTTATATATATATATATATATTGACTGAAAAAATGGAATACTGCAACCGTACATCGACTAACTGTAGTTGTTTCCAGCAGCAATAACAAGGAATACACCCTTAAAATATTCTAGTTTTAATTTGTAAATTTCTCAGGTGGTTTAACAAATACAGAAAATACAATCTTATTTTCTGCTACATTGAGTTGCTGAGTTCGTGCTTGGGATTAACTGACCCTTTTTACAACCATATTTTCTGCTACATTGAGTTGACAAGTTCATGTCTGCCCAATGGACGACGTTCCACTATAGTCTACTTTTTACATTACGTTTTCAAATTGTGAACTACCGGTGTATGCTTTTCAAATTAAATCTCTTCTACGGTAGGCCTAATATTTTTAAAATCTACTGAAAATGACAAAGACAACGAGTCCAAACACGAAACGGACGTTATATATAATATTACAAATATAACTATTAATGCTCATACATTGATTTGGCTGGTTGTCTTTGATTTAAGGTACACCGTTATTTATTTTTTTACGGGTATGTGCAAATAACTTCGTTCACAAAGCCTGTTTCAATTCTTATATCAGCCAAACAGTAGGCTAATAAAGATTTTTATTTACTTATTTACTCTACAATATTCACAATTTAATGACGTGTAGCTTTACAGGAATAATTGATAAATTGTAATTAATGTGCAATACATTGTACTGATGTAAATAAAGCATAAAACGGTTATTACAGGATTTTCTAACATAACATTATATTCAACACTAATTTGTTTTAAACTATTAAGTGGACAACATTGAAAGAAGAGGAAAAAGATGACAATTTACCAACATTATATGTTGTTTGTACAGCCCAAACTAAAACAATTTATGTAGGCCTACATTTGAAATATCAAATGATAGGAGAACATATTCGCTATTTATGGTAGGGCCTATCTATGTTAATGCTCTTTTTAATTGTAATAACATTTAATATGTTATGTACTTTAACAAATAAAATTACATAAACGTTATAAATCAAAGTATACAGTGTAAGAGGTCTGTCGTCATCGTTAGTTCGTGGATGGCTGCACTACCACAGATGTTAGAGGGTAGTAGGCTAAGTGAGGGTACATTAGAATAAACCTTGTAAAAGCCAATGGCATTCAAATAGTAGTAGCTTACGCCACCCTGAGGGATGGACAACACCCATGTAAAAAGCGTGGGCACATTGTCACATCCCCCCCCCCAGGTTCCTCTATTAAACTACGCTACCCTGTGAAATGGAAACACCTTTGTAAAAAGCCTGGACTCTACGTCACAGTGTCACCTCCCCCCAGGTTCCTCTATTAAACTACGCTACCCCGAGAAATGGAAACACCTTTGTAAAAAGCCTGGACTCTACGTCACAGTGTCACCTCCCCCCAGGTTCCTCTATTAAACTACGCTACCCTGTGAAATGGAAACACCTTTGTAAAAAGCCTGGGGACTCGAAGTCACAGTGTCACCTCCACCCAGGTGCCTCTATTAAACTACGCTACCCTGAGAAATAGAAACATCTTTGTAAAAAGCCTGCACTCTACGTCACAGTGTCACCTCCCCCCAGGTTCCTCTATTAAACTACGCTACCCTGAGAAATAGAAACATCTTTGTAAAAAGCCTGCACTCTACGTCACAGTGTCACCTCCCCCCAGGTTCCTCTATTAAACTACGCTACCCTGAGAAATAGAAACATCTTTGTAAAAAGCCTGCACTCTACGTCACAGTGTCACCTCCCCCCAGGTTCCTCTATTAAACTACGCTACCCTGTGAAATGGAAACACCTTTGTAAAAAGCCTGCACTCTACGTCACAGTGTCACCTCCCCCAGGTTCCTCTATTAAACTACGCTACCCTGAGAAATGGAAACACCTTTGTAAAAAGCCTGGGGACTCGACGTCACAGTGTCACCTCCACCCAGGTGCCTCTATTAAACTACGCTACCCTGAGAAATAGAAACATCTTTGTAAAAAGCCTGCACTCTACGTCACAGTGTCACCTCCCCCCAGGTTCCTCTATTAAACTACGCTACCCTGAGAAATAGAAACATCTTTGTAAAAAGCCTGCACTCTACGTCACAGTGTCACCTCCCCCCAGGTTCCTCTATTAAACTACGCTACCCTGAGAAATAGAAACATCTTTGTAAAAAGCCTGCACTCTACGTCACAGTGTCACCTCCCCCCAGGTTCCTCTATTAAACTACGCTACCCTGAGAAATAGAAACATCTTTGTAAAAAGCCTGCACTCTACGTCACAGTGTCACCTCCCCCAGGTTCCTCTATTAAACTACGCTACCCTGAGAAATGGAAACACCTTTGTAAAAAGCCTGGGGACTCGACGTCACAGTGTCACCTCCACCCAGGTGCCTCTATTAAACTACGCTACCCCGAGAAATGGAAACACCTTTGTAAAAAGCCTGGACTCTACGTCACATTGTCACCTCCCCCCCAGGTTCCTCTATTAAATTACGTTGCTTTGAGGGTTGAAAAGGCTATGTAATAAGCTTGGGCACTACGTCACAATGTTACCTCCACCCGGGTGCCTCTATTAGACTACGCCACCCTCAGGGATGGACAACACCTATGTACAAATTTCTAAAAAGAACAAGTTAATTGAGAGATAATAGTCACTTGTCACTGTTATTTCCCAACTTTATTTTAGTGTTTAGTGCTACAGAAAGTTTAATATAAGCAAAAGTGGGCTATTAATAAATGCAAATTGTCATATTGCGGATATCCGCGCCGTTTTTGAGTTTCTGTAGTGGCAAGGAAATGTTAATGAGATAGAGATTTCCTTAACATTAAGCTGTATCTCACTATTAAGGAAAGAATCTTCGATGTCGGTGAAGATATTGTCTATAGATGTTCTAGAGTTCTTAAACTCTCTAATATAAGTTTTTATCGTATACCTCAGACCAAATGACGACATTGTGTGGATGAAGTGTACCGCTGAGGGCCTTTCACTTATCAGATAATGTTAAAATCGCCAACAACCATTGTGAAGGTATCTCGGACTCAAGACAACGGCCAACAATGTCAAGGAACTGATCACTGCAGTAGCTAGAAATTCTGTAGATGGTAATTAAAATTAATAGACGTGTTTTGTTATCAATGAGTTGAAGCTTAGAAACGAGAATTCGAAAAAAAACATTGCTGAGCTAAAGTGTGAGAAGTCAGTAGTCTCGCACTGGATGTCATTCTTTACAATAATACAGGCACCTCATTTTTGTTACCATTCTCGGCAAAAACGATGTTACTTTTTTGTAGTCTGGCAGACGAAAATTGTTAAATTCGGATAAGTAAGATTACGTTCCGATAGGCAGAGCATGTCGGGACTCTCACACTGAACATGTATTTCTAAGAGATCGTTTTTAGACTTCACATCGCAACTGTTTTGGTGAATTATAGTGAGAATATTTTGCCGTTACTGAAAACCACTTCGAGGGGTATCGATCAGAGTGCTGGGTTCGGATTCCTGCCCCTCCATAAAAAAGAGTTCTTCCATAGTGCCGAGTTGTACTCTCCCACTCACCACCACTCACGTTTAGCCGAAATATTTTGGGTTACGTTTGGTAATTTTTGTTTTACACGACCTAAAGAAGAGTCGACCAAACTCCACCAACCGCCTCCTTGCCGGCATTGACATCTAGATAGATCTGTGTGTGAGATCCGCCTCACCAGGCGACCTCCCACCAGACAAACATCGCCTAGGGAAGTAGTACAATGGAATGAAAGAAGCGTGGTTCTACTTTTTTACTGCATTGAACAGTTCTGCGTTAAATATCTGGATTTGTTTTAGTAAACAATGGATATTCCCAAGACCAAAAACTTGGCGTGGTTCTATGGTGAACACTTTATGATTATTATAGTGGATATATAGAGGGATGATATTATTAGTTTTTAAATTAAAAAACATATTAAATGACATAGAATTATTAAATAAAACATAATTTGAAACTAATATTTATAACTTTATTTGAGTGGCTTTTCGATAGCAAGGCTATCAACGTCAGACACTGACACTTCACAAATATTAAACAAAAATGTGTTTTATTTAACAATTCTATGTATAAAAAACAATACAGCTCCATCTTCAACATACAGTAAAGAATGACATTTAAAGTTTCACAAATTTAACCATGGAAAAGGTGTAGAAATACTCAATATTTTACAAAACCTACTTATGGTTCACTAGAATAGGGTTCAATTCTAGAAAGGTACTTAAAGTGTTACAATACTATTACTATTATGATCCTAATCGTTGAAATAGAAGCCCTTTTTTGGCGTTTTCCGCGGAGGGATCCCTCTTGTACTGTCTACGTCGATGACAACCATTTAGCGGATAGAATGTCACTGTGCGGTATTAGGAAAACAGACCACAGCCCATCGCTTTCAACTTGTACAACACGTAGCCTCCAAGTAGCTGGATTACAGCGCTACGACATAGCTATAATAAAATACAGCTACATTGAAAAATAAAATATAGAATAATGCTTTCAGCATTGGTGTCAAGTTGGCAAACGAGGGTAGTTCAGTTCTTCGAACCGTTGTAAACACAATAAATAAAAATTCAACAATATTCCACGATATGTCAAAGAGTGTCTATTGTTTTCAATATAAAAACAAGTAATCGATGCATTGTTCAAAACGAACAATAACCGAACGAACGAACGCAATACAGTGATGTGTGGTATCGAAATGTCGTCCAGTGTCCGGCTGGGGGAGGGGGATACATAAGGGCTATTTGGGCCCTTGCTGTCACCGGCACTGTGGTGGCGCGGCAAATTTTAATGTAATCGGAAAAAATGAAATATTGAGATAAAAATAGAGAGAATAAAACGCCGTAAATTCAAGAGGGACCAAGATGTGGTCATTTGCATGGTCAGCGGCGCCCCCGTAAGCAGAAAATAAATAAAATAATCCTTTCAGGGGGAAATGGAAATATGACAGATATTTCAGACACGTCGATTCCGCATCTGCTCGGGAGGTGTGGTCTCTGTCTCCAGATTTTTGCTTCTGTCGGATTATTTTTCTTCCCTTAACTGTTATCTCTTTATTCCCATCTTTTTATAGTAAGTTCTTTATACGTACTTATTTATAGTTTGGTATATAATATACAGGCTGTCACATACGTAAAGTGCCAAACTTATGGAAATTGTTATATTTCCATATAATTCCATATTATAAATAGGGTAAAATAATGAGAATATAAAGAATGCATTTTCCCCAATAACGCTTCGTTTACGAGATATCCGCCATTTTTTTTACAAAATAATTTTTATCTCCAAGTTAGCTAAACCGATCTTTATGAAACTCACTAACCATGTTAAGGTAATAGGTACCTATTCTAGAAAAAAATCAACTTGATCAAATTTGCAAATGAAAATTGTGGGAAATCGGCAAAAAATATTAAACATTTACACACTTTTATTACCAATATTTAAGTATAAAAAAATTATAATCATCCATAAATAACCGAGACACATTGACATTTGTGTTGAGAGGCAGCAAAAAAGCTAAAAACAACTGTTTTGTTGATCACCAAGGAATATGACTGAATAAATTCCTCGATGATAAGGACTTATGATTTCAGAAGTCATATGTTTACAGCTTCCTCGATGATATATGAAATGAAATGAAATAGTTTTTATTGCTTTTTGACAATATGTACATATTGTATAGCAAAAGTCATATTATTAATAATAATGATCCTACAAACTAATGATACATTAAGTGATGTAATAAAATAACTATTAATAACAATTTCAGCAAAGCTTAGTGGGGGAGTTCATTCGTTCACAGAGTAACGCATTCATTCACTACAAACACTCGTCTACCGCAATAACATTCATACAGGATCTCTCCCGAGCCGTCCGCAAATTAGGAGTCTACTATTAATTCACCCACAGAATAACAAGCGAGAGCCACTAAGTTATATATATATATATATATATATATATATATATATATATATATATATATATATCGTATGGTTTGTTGTCAGCTACTATTCCTTAATTTATAAAGCTGCGATGTATATTTGGATAAATATCCAAAAGTCATGATTCATTGATTATAAAATATAAAGTGATCTCCTGTCACAAAGTCCAATCCATCGAGTCATCTACCTCACTATTTCTGTGTATGCTGACCAATCTCTGCGTAAAAGAGCGCAGGGGACACTCTGTAACTATGTGATGCATTGTTTGGATAGACTCCTCGCAATCACATGACTGATCTACTGTCAATCCCCGTTTATACTTCCAGTAATTGCATTTGCTAACGCCAGTTCGAAACCGATTTAACAGTGCCCAGTCCCTATGAGGGAGGTTCATCCCACCAACAGGTATTGACGGATCGTTAATATTACGTCCATCAAAACTGTTCCACGCTACGGCCTAGCTGGTATTGAGCGAGAAGTTTGATCTGCTCAAATGGAAAGCAGTACGTAGAGGTGGGTTTCGAGATTTTAAGTGACCGTTCTGACGTGGGAGATCCTGTATAATGGGTAGGTGCGGGGCATTCCAGATCCTATTGAATTCTTTGCGTAGTGCCTCCAGACATCTTATCTCTGGAGGAGCTATATTGCACAGCACTGGGAGCCAAGGAAGTGGAGTTGACATGAGAGTGCCACTAATAGCTCTCACGAACCTATTAAGTTGGACATCGACCGTTTTAGTATGAACACTATTTAGCCAAACGGGAGCACTATATTCAACATCTGAATAGACCAGTTACAAAGCAGTAGTACGCAGGACGTGTGCGTTGACTCCTCAAGTTGTTCCGGCAATATGATGTAATACATTTGCCCTGGTCTTAATTTTATCTTCTGTTTTTTTAAAGGTCACCTATCGATCTAACGTTACTTCCAGGGACTGTGGATGCTCAGTATGATGGAGTTTTCCACCATTTAGGAATATTTTCAGTTTTCGATTAGCCAGTCTGTTACTTAAGTGGAAGCAGGCTACTTCGGTTTTTGATTGGTTAGGATTCGGCTTCTAGGTTCTAAAATATTCTTCGAGGGCTGCAAGGTCCCTTGTAAGTGTTTCTTTAGTAGTTGTGAAGTTCTTATGTTGGTAAGCTAAAGCTATATCATCTGCATATGTAAATTGTCTAGACTGTGTAATTGGGATGCCATCAGTATAGGCTACACATTGAATAAAATTGGAGCAAGTACAGACCCCTGTGGCAGCCCATCATTCAGTTGTCTAAAAGAGCTTTCTTCACGACCGAGATAAACTTTTATTAGCCTGGCTTTAAGCACTAACTGCAAAAGTCGCAATACAATGGGACAGGGAAGGAGACTGTAGAACTTTAACAACAAACCTTTGCTCCATACTGTGTCATAAGCTGCTGTAAGATCAATAAAAGCTGCAGATGTTTTCAACTTCTTTTCAAACCCATTTTCGATAAATGATGTCAGAGCTAGGATCTGACCATTACAACTTCGGCCAGGGCGAAAACCAGCCAGCTCAACTGGAACATTAATCAAGAATGGGTGATATTCTATTGTATAACAACCTTTCTAGCAACTTATAACAAACACTAAAAAGAGATATTAGCTGATAACTTTAAATATCTTTTTCAGGGTTCAGAACAAGCGACTACTTTTGATCGCTTGAATGCTTTTGGCAAATTGCCTGTAGCTAATAATTTTTTGTAGACTGTTTGAAGCCATTGTTTCACTTTGCTACCAGCATACAGCAGAAATTCCGGAAAGATACCGTCAAGACCGACTGCTTTCCCTGCTGGTATAGCAGAAATCGCTCGTCTATATCTTCCTCCGTGAAATTTCTGGAGACTTCCAGGGATGCCATTTGGATCTTTTTTATTTAATTCAATTTGTAAAGCACATGTTTGTCAGAAGGATGGTGGGTTGATTTTGACTGTTGAAGATATAAACTTAACCCACAGCAGTAGAAAAGCGTGGTCACTTTTAAAGAAACTTTCTACTGGTAAATCTCCAAATCAAAGAGAAGTGCTCCGCCCAAAGGCCTTTAATATAGCGCAACGGATAGTCAGCTTATCCTCGATCATGATAGTTTACAAAAGTCATAGTACTTTATATAATTTAGTTATTTTCATTTCATGTAAATATGACATTTTTATGCAATTGAGTTTGTAAATAACAATAATCATCTTTGACTTTACTATAATCATAGGTTAATTAGATGTAATTTAGATTTAATACTTGAAAAAGAGTTGGGTTGTGCCAAGACGAAACGTCGTTTAGTTTTTTTTTTTCACAAATCGATCGGAAATATTCACCGATGCTTGTCTACCCTATCACTTATCACCCGTAGGTTTTGTATGTATGTTAAAGTTGTCGTAGTGCACTAACAAAATATAACACAAATGCAATAATTCAAATGGAGATGTCAGTAGCGTATTAAGATAGGTCCTAGATAGCCAAAGATGGAGAAGTTTTTACATCATAGAGGTTTTTGTAACCCAGTTTGTGGACTGTTTATTGACAAAACCATCTCGATAACCCACTTTCTCGTAAATGAATAGGGAAAACCTGTGCATACACTGATCCCACAACGTCTCTCTCCCTGCCCATATTTTTTCACCCCCCAATCTAACCCTGTTGGGGCCTCGAGGCTCTGTCAAAGCCTCCGACAGACAGATAACATCGACAAGGAAGGTGGCTACAGTGTAGCGCCGACCTCGTGGGGGTGGGAAACTGAACAGGTGGAGATCCTATCTGTCTGCCCGCGGTCTTACAGAGCACCCGCATTGTGGACCAGATGTGTGTCAAAACATTCCCATGTCAATGACAACACTTGGTGCACAGATAAATACAATTTATATTTATGTAACGAAATCAGAATGCGTTTTCGTTGCGTTACACTTCATTGTCTTCGAAATGTTAAATATTATAGTCTGATTTTAACTGCTTTAGCATTTACTGTCGGCGCAAAAATTATGCGCACCTGAGTTTGAGGGTTGTTTTCTAAAGAACCAAGAGGTCTACAAAAATATTACTACACCATTGTTTTCCTCATTTTACTATAGGCTACGTTATGACATGTGCAATTTAAAATTGTATTACGTTTTAATCATTTTTATTCTAGTTAGAACAAAAAAAGTACCGGAATTTTAACTAGTTTTTACTAAACATCAAATTTACACCGTTATAATTCAAGAACCCTCAATGTATCGCATTTATATTTTAATACTTCGTTGGTAGGAGTGTTTTCTATAAGTTTTGTAAATTTTAGATTTTTAACTTTTCTAGAAAAAAAGTTTTTATCAATTTCTTGGCTCCTAGAGGTCGTAAAATTAATTACTTGGTCTTGTTGTAATCAATCTTTATGACTTTTATAGATACGAAAAATTACTTTCATTTGTGTACGTAAATGCAGAAATTTTATATGGAATTAAATCAATTTAAATTTATCAATTTAAAGTTATTTTAAATTGATTTAAAATCACTGAATTTATTTACACACATGAAAGTAACTTATCGTAACTATACATGTCAAACGGACTACAACAGGACAAATTAATTAATTTTAGGACCGTTAAAAGCCAGTATAGTAACGTTTCAGGTAATTGATAAGAACTTTTTTTCTAAAAAAAATTTAAATTCTAAAATTTAGAAAACCTATAGAAAATACTCCTATCAACGAGGTATTAAAATATAAATGTGATAAATTAACGGATTCTTGGGTAATAATGGTGTAAATTTGATGTACAGTAAAAACTAATTAAAAATCTGGTACTTTTTTAGTTCCAACTAGAATAAAAATTATTAAAACTTGTAATACATTAAAAAATGCAAATGGTATAACGCATACAACGAGGGAAAAGATTGTGTAATTAGATTTTTCATAGGCATATTAGTTCTCTCTAAAACAGCCTTCAAACTCGGGTGTACATAATTTCTGAGCCGACAGTAGAAGCGCTTGTCATCGGCTACCTGAGAATTCACTCGGCCATGTTCGGCGGTAGTTTTCACCAGTAGCTGCCACATGTACAGCTACACCTCTATACATTTAGTAGTTCCATTTTACCTGTGTGAGTTTACTAGCATTGTCTAGAGTTGACGAAATCGAATACAAATAATGAATCGCTTACTAAAAATGTATTTGTTCGTAGTTGTGTATACAGGTTTCCAATTAGAAATTTAAAACTATTTTGAAAGTCAATTAATATTATACGAATTAATAATGTTACTGATTAAATTATTTTCAAAAATATTCATAAATTTACTTGCGCAAAAAATTGTTAAGAATCTGTAGAGGTAGTTACCATAATGGTGATCACGTGGGAATCTATATTCTGCAAGGGGGCATGTTACATGCATTGTATCATGTGACTTAAACGATTTGTCAGAAAATTATAATTTTTAAGTAGTTTGAAAGAGCATAAAAGTTACTATTTTTTAAATTAAAAAAATATTGATTTATGATGAATAAAAGTTGCGAGTTTTGCTTTATTTCATGATTGGTAGGATACAAATAGAAATAAATGGTTACAGGTAACGGTCACAAACGTTCTCCCTTTCCCTTTATTATGTGAGATTGTTTAACAAATATTCAATAAAAACATATGTTCAATTAATTACAGTTCTAAAAATCTACAGACGAAACACTTATTTAGTTTAAATAAAACAATGGAAAAAATAATCTTCAAAACAGCTGTTCAATTAATCACATAGCCAGATTTTATGAAAACAACATTCAACAACTTGAGTTGTGGTTCCGGCCTTCGGCCTCCAGATCAAACTTGTGGGGTAGTAACTAAAATATTTTTAATTGTAATTTGCACCTTTACTGAAAATTTAACCAAAATCGTTAGAAGAAAGCTTGAAAAATGGTATTTTAAAATGTTTTTGCCCGTAAAAAATTGCTATAACTAAAAACACAGCAAAAGTTAGGGACATGTGGTTTTCACTAAAATAGGCTATTTTTAATTGTAACTCACATCTTTCTTGAAATTGTAATTTAAATCGTTAGAGCCATTTTTAAGAAAATAATATTTTTGTATGTGTTTTGCCCACAACAATTTAAAAAACTAATATTTCAAAAAAGTTAAAAAATGGTCTGGAGAAATTAGCTAAATACACCTACAAACCAAATTTCGTAAAAATAGATCCATATGTTTGGTCTCCAGCGAAGTGCACATACACACAGACAGACACCAAAATTATTTTTCAAAAAACACTTTTTTGGGTTCAGGGGGTCCTAAAATAGATTTTTAGACCAACTATAAATTTTTTTTAACAATCACAATAATTGTCTATGCTAACGCTTATGGGAGAAAGTAAAATCACTATTTTAATATGTCGATCCGCTATGCAGCTTTATGCTTTTTGAAATAGTATAAAAATTATAATTTTATGACTAAGCAATAAATTAGAGCACTGTAACCACATTAAACATTGTTCTAATGGGGTATAAATGATATTGAAATTAATTAGAACAATTAAAATTGCAAGTCCCCCTCAGGCCAATTCCCTCAGGCCAATATTTGTATCATTGGTAAAGGGCTCACAAATAATAGTTTTCATTTGCATAATATCTTGTCTGTCTTAATTTTTAATGTAGGCCTAAAGGTCTTTTAGATAAAAAGCATGCGATTTACAGTGTGGATTGTTTTTTATCGTGTGAATTGATATCGGTGGATATCAACCGAAGAGACAAATCAACACATTCTTCAGTAGGTTTAGAACCAATTCAATAAAATGTTGGATGGATTTCCCAACTTTAATTTAGTAAAGGATAATTTTTTTCTTAAAAATTAACGTTCTAAAGTAGCAAGACATTTTTTTTAATATCATCGTTTTTAAATTTTCTCTTTTTTAAACGTTACTAACTTGCTATACAATTAAATTTATCAACGAAAAATCCAAATAGAACTTGTAACTTTATTTTTATGAACATTATTTGACGTTTTCACATTATATATTGTTTCTTTAGGGAGAGGCTGTTCTCTATAATTTATTGATCTATGCGAGGAACTTATGTCAATAGTTAAGTCAATAATTGTATGGGAGGGTAGGTGAGATCGAATATAGTACATAGACCCACCCATCAGGCACGTAGCCAGGATTACACTTCGGGGGGTGTCCGGGGGGGCTTGCCTCCCGATAAGCAGGGGTGTTCCGGGGGGGGGGGGAATTTTTGGTTTTTATGAATTAAAAACTCATGTTATGGTCATTTACAGCACTAAAAAATGGTACCCTAATTTCGGGCCCCTCTTCATTCTTAACTCTTTATTTTCACGTGTCGTACATGGCCATCTGGCAGTGAACAATGATCTTATTACATAGATAAATAATTCATAGACACACAAAGCAAAGTCCGTCTGGAAGTTTTAATGTTTTATAAAAGTAATCGTCTTTTCTGCTTCTTTGCCATCACGTCCAAAACTGCTTCCGCGTCAGGGTGCAACTGTGGGTGACAGGAAAGTACAGCAAGTGAACTCAAACGCTCGTTGCTTGTTCTATTACGAATAAATGATTTTATTCGTTTCATTGTAGAAAATTTCCTTTCTACACTACAAGTGGTAACTGGGAGTGTTGCAAAAACCTGAAGGAGCTGGTAAATATGTGGGAGAAAAGACTTGTTGCATGCTTCCATTACTTCTAAAATGTCTGAGGGGTTCTTGACATTTTTTGATGAGTTGCACCATACCCTGTATTCACCTGTAGGTGTAGTAAGTGAGCTGTCATCAGGACTATCACTGGACGAAAGGTAAGCTAACAGGCATTCCAACATGTCTTCTTTCTCTGGTGAAGCAAATCCTGGTAATAATGCTTGGAAAGACTTTATGATGTTTTCATTGTTTGAAAATCGTTCTTTCATATTTGTTATAATGCTATCCAAACATGGCACAAAAATCGAAACTCGAAAATACTCTTCAGTTGACTTAACAGTATGATTAGAGCGATGTTGTAGTCGTTTATTTATTCTTGGTGCTTCTAATTCCCTATTAAATATTTCTTGAGACATAGTTGAAATACGGTTGAAAATATCTTTAAATACTTTATCAGCTGAATCTCTTAGGTCTTGTAACGATTGAATAACCTCATTAGCAGAACTTACGACTGCTGCAAGGTCGTACCTTTCGTGCTGGAGGTATACTGAAAGGGGTAAAGTTATGCTGAATATTTTTTCACACACTAACAAAGATAATAAAAAAGTGCTTTTTTCCATTGCCGCTTGAAAGGCAGCTGCAGCCCCACCACTTTGTCTACTTGAGTTGGAAATTTCCTCAAGACAGGTTCAATTAGTTCCCCACCCTCGTACATCAACGGTGATCGTCAAGCGTGTGTTGCCTACCTGCTATGTACATCAACGGCGATCGTCAAGCGTGTGTTGCCTACCTGCTATGTACATCAACGGCGATCGTCAAGCGTGTGTTGCCTACCTGCTATGTACATCAACGGCGATCGTCAAGCGTGTGTTGCCTACCTGCTATGTACATCAACGGCGATCGTCAAGCGTGTGTTGCCTACCTGCTATGTACATCAACGGCGATCGTCAAGCGTGTGTTGCCTACCTGCTACGTACATCAACGGTGATCGTCAAGCGTGTGTTGCCTACCTGCTATGTACATCAACGGCGATCGTCAAGCGTGTGTTGCCTACCTGCTATGTACATCAACGGCGATCGTCAAGCGTGTGTTGCCTACCTGCTATGTACATCAACGGCGATCGTCAAGCGTGTGTTGCCTACCTGCTATGTACATCAACGGCGATCGTCAAGCGTGTGTTGCCTACCTGCTATGTACATCAACGGTGATCGTCAAGCGTGTGTTGCCTACCTGCTATGTACATCAACGGCGATCGTCAAGCGTGTGTTGCCTACCTGATATGTACATCAACGGCGATCGTCAAGCGTGTGTTGCCTACCTGCTATGTACATCAACGGTGATCGTCAAGCGTGTGTTGCCTACCTGCTATGTACATCAACGGCGATCGTCAAGCGTGTGTTGCCTACCTGCTATGTACATCAACGGCGATCGTCAAGCGTGTGTTGCCTACCTGCTATGTACATCAACGGCGATCGTCAAGCGTGTGTTGCCTACCTGCTATGTACATCAACGGCGATCGTCAAGCGTGTGTTGCCTACCTGCTATGTGACAAAATGGTCTAGAGGCCACTCGGCACATGCACACGATATTTAATATGTGGATCATCTCATCTCCAATGATGAATTACTTACCTTAACTGTATGATATTGTTTTATTTTTTTACATTCAAAAAAATGTAGTAGACCATAAAAATAAAACATTTTAAAAATTTCGGGGGGGGGGGGGTCCGGACACCCAGGACCCCCCCCCCCCCTTGGCTACGTGCCTGCCACCCATCCATACACGTGCAGTGGTATTGACCGACCCAACCATCATTATACGACGAGTGGCATTAACCAGCCACCCATACATTTGCAGTGGTATTGACCCACCCATCCATACACGTGCGGTGATATTGACCGGCCCAATCATCACTATACGACGAGTGGCATTAACCACCCACCCATACATTTGCAGTGGTATTGACCCACCCATCCATACACGTGCGGTGGTATTGACCGACCCAGTCATCACTATACGACGAGTGGCATTAACCACCCACCCATACATTTGCAGTGCTATTGACCCACCCATCCATACACATGCAGTGATATTGACCCACCCAACCATTCACGTGCAGTGGTATTAACACACCACCCATACATGTGCAGTGTTATTGACCCACCCAACCATCCATACACGTACTGTGTCAACAGTGTCCACCCCGGCACTCGCCCAATTTCTATGCAGTTATAAACAGAACACAGGCCTACCTTTGCAATACAAGTTAAGATTATTTAGTCAATTATAGCTTTGATTAAATTAGGCTATTGCCTACAACAACAATGACAATACAATGTACAAAGACCCTTGTTAAGTATTTGTACTGGTTAAACCCCCAAACACGAGCGAACATGTTCGCGACGGTGTTGGCGGCGAACATGCTCGCCCGTGTGTAGGGTCTACGAGCATTCCAACCGGCGAGCATGTTCGGTTCGGTCAATGAACACAGATCTCTATCTGTATTCATTGGTTCGACGCTCGGATCGTCGGAACCGGTGAGATTCTGCTACAGGTGACCGGCGAGTATGCTCAGTGAAATCACATACATCCAAGACAGCGATCTATTGAAAATGAACTAAACAGCAGAACATTGTACATGGTACCAGATGTCATGGACGCAAACATTTCATTCTCCAGACCTTACCTGGTCGACACCGAATCCAGGGAGGACTAAGGATAGCTACAGAAATCGTTTGGTACACAGACGGTTCTGTTATGGAAGGTGGGCTGGGTACAGGGTCCTTCTACTGGGACTAGCTGTGGGGCAGTCTAGGGAAGTACTGTACGATCTACCAGTCCAAGATCTTTGCCATCCTTGTCTGGGCCCAACAGGAGCTACCAAGACAAGTCAGGGGCAAACAGATCAGCATTGCATTGGACTTACCACTGCCAAAACTGAACTTAGCAAGAAATCGCCACCATAATGGATGGCAGAAGTTTCACGACCAGGTCTTTGAAAAATCTCTGGTTAGGTTTTTTCACAAACCGTACGCTGACCAAATCACTCACTAATCGTGACCAAACCAAGAATCGTAATGACATCAGGTTGGTTTTGGTGATTGCATATATTACTGGACAGCACTTCGGGAAACATCTAGCAAAGATTGGTATCTACAATGAAGACACCAGTTGCTGGCTTTGTGGTGTCTGCCGAACATCCATTAACTGAGTGCTACGCCCTGGAGAAGAATATTCAGGAACAAGCTTTCAAAAGAAAGAATGGTAGCTGGTCGGGGGAAAAATATTTTAGAGCTGGCTAAGCTGCTTAGAATAGATACCCCATTCTAGTAGGCAACATGGGAGCACAATAAGCCTATGGTTGAAGTACAATCTAGGAATGCCTCAAAGCTTTCCTCACCCTCAGTAAACTAAACTAAAGTAATGTAGTTGATGATAATTACATTAAGCAATACTTGTATAACCTTACCTACTGTTGGGGGTTTATTACTAAAGGTTGTTGTAACTGAGAATCTCTGACTACTTAGGTTCATTTAAAAATAAATATGAAACATTAACAAATGAGTAAAAAGATTAACTGAAACAAAATGACCTATTATAAATTAATAATTATTTTACTGTAAAAATTGCATTTGTTTGTAATAAAATTTGAATTATTCTAATTGAATGTGTTAACTGTAGAAAAATTGAATGAATTAAATATTCTCATAACCTTTATAAAAAAAACATTTTTGTCAGAATTCTTTTGTTATTAGTAATTTAGTAGCATGATTAATAAAGAGAAAAATTATGTATTTCCTAACAATTTAAGTATTTACAATAATCAATGACATTATGAAAATGGGACTTTTTAAATGTGTTTGTTTAAGTTGAAAATTAAAAATGACTTTCAAGTAAAATTGTATTATCACTGATTATAGAATTGTATAATGAGGGATTGTAAGGAAGTTTCACTATCTGACTGAAATTCCTTTTTCATACTGAAAAAACATTGTTTAGATTTGTGCTATCTAAAAGATGAAAGTAGATGATTCTAAAGTTAAGTTCTATTTGGTCTGTAAACAGATTATGTCAGGATAAAAACTATTAATATATAGCTGAAGATATACAGAGTAGAAAAAAATATAGAAACACTTTCACAACAACTTTATTTTTTCCATTGATAATTAAATTTTGTTGAGTAATTGTGTTCCATAAAGTATAGTTTTTAATCAGAATAATTTTCTTGAAATCGTTTTATAGCAGAGAAATAATATTGTTCAAATTACAGTAGTTACTTTGAAATTCAAATTACTCTGGAAAGGATAAATATTTCAGTCCGGTTTGCGGTAATTAATTTCTCTTGAATGGACCTTTCATTTGATACCAAACTCGACCTAGCCTTACATTGAAATTTTTCGTTCAACTCCTCGCGGGTTGTTCCCCTGAAAAGATGAAATGTCGCCAAAAAGAATGTTCTTTGTAACCATGATGATGTACAAAATTTCACTTTTATGAGTGAACTTATACAACAGTTGTGAAAGCGTTTCCGTATTTTTTCCACCCTCCAATTATTGACAGTTTGTATTGAATATTAATTAATATTTAAATTTCTATATTTTATACATCTAGACAGGGAAATAAAACAAAAAACAATATTCAGTAATAGTTTATAATTATTTGTCAATTATTTGTTGAGAAAAATTGTGGATTAAAACATAATTTTATTATACTTTCTGTACTTACTAAATGTAAAACAATCAAATTAAAATGCATAGATATTTTAGTCCTAATTAAAAATAATTGAGTTAAATAATTTTAGATGAGCTTAAAATTAAGCTATTTTAATTGATTATTAAATTTAAACTTTACTATCATTAATTTAATGAGAGTTCAATAATGGTTCAAGATTATTCGTAGAGAGGAGCATAACAAATTGTTGTTCAGAGCCAAATTATGTTTGGCATCATTTTGTACTGTACTGCTATCAGTTAAGCCTTAGCTACCCGCGCGGATATTTGTAACGTCAAGTCCTGCGTGGGGTAATTATAATTACTTAACTTTTTTTTTAGAAATTGAGTTTAAATAACTAACATCTAACTAGTTGTGTACCACTTAAATAGTCAAATTTTGTTAAATAAAAATATTTACACTAATAAAAAAATAAATTGCAAAAGTATGCACATTTTTTACAAAATAGAATCAATATTATATTATAAGATGAAACAAACACTCCAGTAAATAGTTTTTGATTTTGTTAAGCCTTTCGGTAACAAAGTTACCATCTTCAGACACACGAACTAAATTAATAATGATTTCATTTTGATTGTTTTGAAAAACACATGGTAAAATAAAAATAAAACACATGGAATAATTTAAATAAGAAAATAATAAAAATAGATATAAAGATGTAAAAATTGTATAGATTTAAAATAATAGTGGTGAGTTTTCAAATGCTCCTGGGTTGATATTAACAAGAATTTCTTCGAACTTTTTTAATATATAAGCTTTCATAAGCATCTAATTGTTCTTTATTTTGAACTTCTTTTAGTAAATTACATTTTGTAAAATTATGGTTGAAATTAATAAAGTGTTTTGCTATTGCTGATTTCTCCTCTTGATAGTTTTTAAAATGATATTTGTGTTCTTTTAATCAATTATTTTTAAAAATTATCAAGAGGAGAAATCAGCATTAGCAAAACACTGCATCAATTTCAACAATAATTTTACAAAATGTAATTTACTAAAAGAAGTTCAAAATAAAGAACAATCAGATGCTTATGAAAACTTATATATAAAAATTCAAAGAAATTCTAGTTAATAACGAGCCAGGAACATTTGAAAACTAACACTATTATTTTAAATTTATAAAATTTTTACAGTTTTATATATATTTTTATCATTTTCTTATATAAACTATTCCATATTCAGGTTAAGTGGAAGAACAGACTGTTAAGTCCTAACTTCACCTGAAAATAAAGACGTTTTTCATTTCATTTTCCATATGTTTTATTTTACCATGTGTTTGAAGATGATAACTTTGTTACCGAAAGGCCTAACAAAATTAAAAAAAAACTATTTACTGGAGTTTTTGTTTCATCTTATAGCACTAAATTATATATCCAGTAACAAACGAGCTTGAAGAATGATTATTATTATATTTTATACAGTAACTTTTGAAAATTTTGTTACTTTTCTTGTATGTTTTACTTATTTTATAATATTATAAAATAAATTTAACTTATTTTATAATGATAGTTAAATTTTGTTCTACAATCCGATTTTTAAATATACTTTAATTTGCTACATAAATGCTTCTCAAACAATGACACTAGTACAACTCACGTGGGGTGAAACGGACACCCCAGACAACTTTGACAGCACGTGTCAGATCAATAACTCACCATAAACTATCGAAAACCGGTATGGCATGACTCTCAGGCTGTAGTTTGAAGGTACTGAAAGGATGGGCAGGTTAGCCAATTTCCACTTTGAATAGCGACAACATTTCCCTCACTAAGGTGTTTTGAACACCCTGCACGGGTACTTAAGAGGGATAAGGGAGCCATTTTCTCCCTTTTATTAACAAGTCATCCTTGGGAGAAAGGCGACATGAAAAAACACGTGGTACTGTTTTATATCATTGTGCTTTATAACCGACTCTTCTCAATTTCTGGTTTCGATTCCACTCACAAGTACAAGGTAATTTTATGAAAGATTTCCAAAATGTATTTAAAACTATATGAACTATTTCATTTATATAAAAGGAATTGAATATTTACCACTCATGCCAACATATAAATAAGAGAATGAGAAAGTAGACGTTTTAGACGAAGAAATAAGTGAAGCTATAAGACATTCTAGAAACCTTAATATGAGTGCAGATGAAGAATCAGAAAGTGTGATTGTTGGCTATTACGGTATTGGAAGAAAAAATAAAAGAGTAGCCAAAGTAATTGAGTTCTGTTTGAAGCATTAAATAGAGGTTACAAACACTCTTTTTCAGGATCATATGATGATATCATAAGGATTATTGATATCACGTTTTAGAAATAAGTTTTCTTCTTCTGCAGAAAAAAAACTGCAGGGGCTAAACAGTTGCCACAACTTGCTAATGATACAAATCTCACTTAGGTTTAAGTGTTTGAAGAAAAAGAGTGAGAAACGGATATAGGAAGAAGAAAAACTGAAAACTTGAGAGCTTTATTACGAAGAAACAGAAAACACAATTAGAAATTTCCATGACAGTGGAGTGAATGAAACTTCGGAACAAATAATAATGATGGTATTTAGTTCCAAATTAAATCTGATGAAGCAGTACTATAATTAACGGAAAATGTAATTGAGAAAACAAAACACAAAATACAGGAAGGAATGGATTACAGCAGATGTTATTCAGAACAATTTTTTGACGCAAAACTGTTCTTGAAGAATATGTTGATAAAGAATATTGTCTATTGTCTATTGTCTAACAATAGGAGGCTATTCAAAATGCACAACTGTGAAAAGCTGATTACGAAAGAAAATCTAGTTGATAAAGAAGCTAGGAAAGCAAAGAGGACTTCCTAGAAGAAGTGTGCAAATAAATGAAAATTTGAGGAATGGAAGAACTGATGGACCTTTTCCGTTAATTCACTACCACTACTTTTTCCGTCACATCATTACCACTACTTTTTTTATCGCAATTACGGTTAGTTCAGGTTAGGTTAGGTTCTGTGGCTACTAATCTAATCACAAAGTGGCAAATCCAATAACTGACTTACCACCAAATGTGCTATACGTGTGTAAGTTCTTGGAAAGCGATAAGGCCAGCAATATCGGATTCCTAGCGAATAAGGAATACTACAGTGGACGTAAAAATGAGTGAAGGGAGCTATAGAATATTTATCAAGCGGTAGTGAATTAACGAAAAAGATTCAAACTGATATAGCCAACAGAACAGTAAATAATTTTTTCAACAAATGCAAAACAACAACTTCAGGCTGTATATAAGACAAGGAAAGGGAGAAGTGCTATGTGGTGATAATGAGCACCATTATCGAAGGATGTAATATGGAAAGCAGATGAGGAGATTACAATGTGATACAAATTTGAGAACGATCTCAAAGACCAATGGGAAGGAAATGCTGGTATTGATGACATACTAGCAGAGCCGTTTAAAAATGCTCTAAAGAATATGGAAATAGTACTGCTAAAACTAATTAGGTCTATCTATAACACAAGGAAGTACACACCGGGCCATTGTTCTAGGCATGTATGAGAGGTAGTGCAAGCTAGATAGTAAATATCCCCCACCTTACTTCTCCTACGTTTATTGTGTACAGTCTATTCAAAATCTAGCCTTAGATATGATTTAGGTTGGCTGCTATGTTTATATAGGTTTCTGGGTGGTGCTTGTATGGATATGTCAACAAAGTTTACATAGTTATAAAGCTAAAACACTGGAATAAAGATTGATACAGTAATAACAATAATAATTAAAATAAAAGTGCTTCTTCTAAAATATTGTGATTTTACAATAACTTATATGGTTATGTGCCACTAGGAAAATGTAAAAAATAATAAAATTATATAAACATATTTATAGAAGAGTTCTGGTTCTATTTAAGAACACAGTAATTAGGAAATACGGTAGGTATCATGATGAGGCTTTGCAGTCGACTGTGATGTCACATGGGCGAAATCAGCTGGTTTGATTATTCTTTTAACACGCGAGCACACGCACCCGTTAGCAAATTGCCGCACCAATAGAAATGCGGGCAGATCTTTGGGGCTACTGAGCGAGTTGGGGTATGCGGCCAGCTCATCCCTCCTTGCCCCTCCCTCGACACGCCCTTGACGTTCGCCAGTTGGTCACGGACCATTGGAGTGAGTAATTCAAAGTGTTTGTGTGTCGTGCAGTGAATCGTGAGCAATTTGCTAACACGCGTGCTTTCACGTTCTAATTAATAAACATTTCGTATTACTTTTGTACTTATGTAAAATAAATGTTTTTTACTTGTGAAATATTGAATTATAATTTTTTTTACCCGCAAACCTTTTCCCAATAAAAGCGGCAGTTTTCTAACAGGGCGTTATGTTTGAGATTTTTCAAAGTACGGCAGTTTGCTAACGGTGCGTGTCCTCATGATGGTATTGAGTTATGCCATTTGCAAACGATTTGAATTCAATTTTTCTTTCAACTAATATCATAGATATATATGAAAGCTACACCTTAAGAAACTCAAAAGGAACCAAATATTTTTCAAAAAAATTGTCACAAAAATAAATATGTAAACCAAGGCATTAGGGTAACCTAAACGCTGTGTGAGCAATTTGCCGTCGCACGTGCTGAGACGTCACAAAAGGGGCGTGTGTGCTCGCGTGTTAAATACTAGTAACTAAATCTACCAATCATATGGAAGTATTTTCTAGGTACTGTGTCAGAGATGTTTATTTTCCACATGAACGTACAACTGTTGTTGGAGAGGTAAATCCATTGATGAGCATGCTCTAACCACGCACCCAGAAATATGGACTGGTCAAAATCAAATGACTTCTAGAAGTGTTTTATGGTTCTCTTACCAAAGAAGACAACAGCTATAAAATGTAAACAATATAGAACCTTATGCCTAATTTCACATGCATAAAAAATTCCTATGAAAATATTTCTAAGAGTTGAAAAAAGGTGGAAGATTGCTATTTTTGACATACTTTTGGCTTCTATTTTAAAAGGGATAAGTAAAACTCAAATTCGATGCCACCAAAATACTTGAGATGTTAATACCTTTAATATATGCCACTTGAGATGTTAATGCCTTTATATAGAATCTGTTTGCATTAAAATATTTTAAGATTCGAACCCTGAACTGTCAATGCAAAAGTCTAAGAATAGTGAAAATATTTTTATTTTATTTTAGTTTTGGGGGAAAACTTTATGCAATGTTCTTGGTCAAATGGTTCATCCGCAATACGTTTGAGACACCTTTCGTGAGCCATCCTGTATATTCCTATTTATTCTGTTAGTGGATTTGTCCTCTCTGGTAAGTCTGCTAGTACCATAAGTCTCCTATATTAATATTGGAATTGGCAGATTGTAAAAGCTTCCTCTATGCTAAAAGTTACCTAATTACAAATAAAATGTGAATCTTCATTATGAAAACCACAAAAATGTGTATTTAAAAAAAATAATTCTTTAGTGTAATATCTCACCAATATAATTCCAATCCAAAAAATACAGAAATTTTATAGACCCTCTCTAAATTTTTAAATGATGCGATTCATTGTTGGGATTTTATAATCACCTAAATGATTATACTGTGTAAGCATGTACCCCACACACACAGACGTAGAGTGGTATTGACCCACCTACCCACCCATACACATGCAGTGATATTGATCCACCTACCCACCCATACAACTACAGTGGTATTGAACCACCACCTTCCCAACCATACACTACATCAGCATTGATGCTTCAATATCACTGTGTACGTGCATGAATGGGTGGGTAGGGACTTCGTTCACACATTTTAAATTAATTTTTGATAACTATTATAATTAAACTATACTACTACCATGCAACATTTTTGTACGTTTACACAAATCATTATTGGTGCAAACTAAAATCAGTATTTTTAATAAAATATTACAGAAGTTGTTAAAACGTAATTCGTTTCTGAAAATCACATGTTCAGCAGCTGGTCTGGAGATAGCCCATAAAGAACATCTTTCTCAATAAAAAATAAACTAAAAACGTTAAAGCTTAATAAATTAAAACTTATATACTACTCTTGGTATTTTAGTAATTTCATACTTCATTCCTGTTATATTTACATAGTTATAATAATAACATAAATAAAACATTTAGTATCTATATTAATAAGCATATTTTTCTCAAATTGTACTCTCAGTGCAGCAGAGTATCTGTAACAAGAGCCGTAACATGTGGTTGAGCAGAACTGAAATATTGTGAAGGGGAATACGAGGAGGGAGGCAAAAACTGGTTAATTAACAGTGATCCGAACTAAACAATTACATATTTTGATTGTTGTTTTAAATTCAATCAATTTTTTCACTGTTTACATTTTCAATTATTTCATCATTCCGAAAATGCATTAATTTTTTCTTCTTATTAATTAAAAACCGGCGATAATGAACCTCTATTTTTACTGTCTGTAAAAGATGACAAATTACAGCAACAACTTGTATACCAAAACACCAAACAATCTAGTATTCCGGTGCAATACCCGTAAACTCTACTGAACTGAATCATTAGCATTTATTTTGTTTATGTGTTGAAAATTAATGCTGCTTTTAAAAAAATATTATCATTCCACTTTATTAATTCAAAAAAGTTTTTACTGTAGACAGATTCAGACTAACCAATAGACAGATTAATGTTAGTTGGAAACTAGTTGAATACTAGTTTACTAAAATAACAAACTAATGGCAAAAATAACTGACTGATTGTTAATTTAAGTTGGTTATTCTACCACTAGTCAGCTGATACCCATCATTTGTATACTCCTCATCTCTGACCCACGGCTATTGCTTCACCTGCTCTACTGAACTAACCTATAAGTAATGGCAGCTGTTGATCATTAATTAACAATCAATAATCATTTTTGTAGTTGTACATTACAACATTTCATAGCTGTACACATATCATAGCTTTATAAACTAAACCAAATAATTTACACTCACTTATATTTTTTCTAAATATATATTTTTATATTATACACCTATAATACAGGTTATATACAGTTAATTGTGTTCTGATAGTTAAATAACATAAATAAGTTTGTATTATACATATATTAAGAGTGGCCTTATAACTATTCGGACTGCGACTATCCAGAATCATCAGATTTCTTAAGCGGTAAAATCAGATTTTCATTACAAGGGGCCTATGAATTTCGCACAACAACATGAATAATATAAGGGTGTAGCGGTACATAGTCTTTATGTATTCTGTATTTCTTGGCACTGTAGTAAATGCGCTACCCTACATTTTAGCATAATGTTATCAACTTTATTTGAATAATCAACATAATAACTTTGTTCGAATTTAATATTAGTTAGGTAATTATAAAAGTGTGGACAGCATTTTATACCGATAACCATAACTAAAGTAATTTTGCTGTTTGAACAGTCATAAACCACGCACACACAATTTAATCTCTAACTTCAGTTTATACCTTTTCCAGTGTATAAATTATTCAATACCTTTTCCTGTTATTGACAAATGACCTCCCCCAATATATGGATAGCCTCTGCCAAACTGTAATGTATGCGGACGATACCGTACTTACGCTGGCTAACAAAAACAAAGAACATCTTAAAAAAGAAACCCTCAAGACTTTCAACTTAGCCTAGCAGTATAGCAGTAAAAACAACCTAGTCTTAAATGATAATAAAACTGTTCAAATGAAATACAGTATAAGAGGAAATGAACAAGATGGTCTACCTAGCATTAAAACAGAAGAAAGTACAAAATACCTGGGTATTACACTTGACATGAACCTGAAATGGAATGCTCACATCGAAGCATTGTGTAAAAAGCTTGCATCAGGTATCTGTGTCATGAGAAGAATAATGAAAATATGTGGACCAACTGCAGCAAGAACAGCATACTTTTCATTGTTCGAGGCCCATCTAAGATATGGCATTTCAGTATGGGGTGGAACAACAAATGCAAACATGGAGAGAGTATTTCTGCAACAAAAAAAGGCAGTGAGGATCCTAGGTGGCCTGGAAAACCAAGACAGCTGTCGGCAAGCCTTCAAAGACCTCAAAATACTCACAGTACCGGCACTGTATATTAGTGAGGTAATTCTGCTGGTGATGTCATCAGACAAACCAAAACTTGAAGACTACCACCAGTACAACACCAGAAACGCTTCTGACTTCTCACTCCCCATACACCATCTCAGTCTTGCCGAGAAAAAGCCAACCTACAAAGGAGCACTCTTCTTTAACAAGCTGAGTGATCACATTAAACAGGACACTGGGAAGCGCTTCAAGAAACAACTCCTGAAATGGCTTGAAGAACACCCACTCTACTCGGAAAAGGAGTTCCTGGAACGAAGAAATGAAATAGACATCCCTTAGCAATATAACGACTCATTATTCTTATTTTTTGACTTAAGTTGCCATTACCTTATGCACTTATACCTATTAAATCTAAATTATTGACGCCAACACCATTCTCTATGACTGTGTGAATAAAGAACTTTTGTCTTGTCTTGTCTTATACAAACTTAAGGTTATCCGGTTTTGTTTGCCACCATATTGATTCGGATAGTCACGAGTCCACTTTACTATTTTTTACTAAAACACAGAAAATCTTAAACCTAGATTTATGGCCAAGATAGAGCATGAATTTATTGTTAAATTTCTATGAATTCAAATGGCAGTTTTTTACATGGATAAAAAGTTTCTGAACTTTCCCTATTGCACAGCAGATATAGAGGCAATAATTGAGCTGAGAAATATTCTATTTTTAATACTATTGTCCATTTGAATTTTTGAAACAAACAACATTAGACTTTACGAAGCATATTTTGAATCTCTGATTTAGGTAAACCAATATATTGAAGTTCCATTGGTGATGGATACAACAGTTTTAAACAAACAGCACAATAACAAATAGTTTCAAATGGAAATAAAAAAAATTTCCAAACAGCATACTTTCCAAAAATTTCACGTTTATTTTTAAGTAGTTAATTGATTATTGCTCATTCAACTATCTAATCTAGCAGCTTCTTTGACGAACTTACATGTATAATGTTGTTTGTAGAGCTGCGTTCGTATATTAGCACTCGTTTTACAAAGGTGTCAATTAAGTTCCAACATGTTTAATTAGTTGAAAACAAATCAAGGAACAGCAATAATAGCTTTTAAAATATTCTTGTAATAAACTAATTTTAAGTTTTAATATTCTTTAAGTGAGCCATTATTTAAGGTTTCGTAAAGAAGAATTGTATCAATTTAAAGCTCAATGGTTTACCTTTATCCAAAATAAAGGTTTTTCTTATACAAAACAAATATTTTATTCAAACATTTCTTTGATTTCAAAATAGAAATCAATATTAGACCAATGTTATTTCAATGCCACCCCTATTATTTAAACATATTAAAGCAAACAGTCATTTAATTTTTTACAAAAGCCAGATAATTAAAATAAATTACGAGATAAAATACCATCGTACACCCTTTTTTTTGGCAACACACACATAAATGATTCGTATTGTAAGGAATCCTTTAGTTTAGGGTATGAGGGTAGTTTGTTTGTAGTTCATAGTGTAGAGTATGTGGGTAGATCTTTGGTAGTAGACAGTGTAGGTACATGAGTGGGTCGTTAGTAAGATATTATAGGTAGATGAGTGGATCTTTAGCAGTACACTATGTAGGGTATATATATATATATATATATATATATATATATATATATATATGGTTGTTAGTAATACCTAATGCTAGTAGATGGGTGGGTTGATAGTGATACATGGTGTAGGGTATGTGGATAGGCCGTTTGTAGTTCATAGTGTAGAGTATGTGGGTAGATCTTTGGTAGTAGACAGTGTAGGTACATGAGTGGGTCGTTAGTAAGATATTATAGGTAGATGAGTGGATCTTTAGCAGTACACTATGTAGGGTATATATATATATATATATATATATATATATATATATATATATATATATATATATATGTGGTTGTTAGTAATACCTAATGCTAGTAGATGGGTGGGTTGATAGTGATACATGGTGTAGGGTATGTGGATAGGCCGTTTGTAGTTCATAGTGTAGAGTATGTGGGTAGATCTTTGGTAGTACACAGTGTAGGTACATGAGTGGGTCGTTAGTAAGATATTATAGGTAGATGAGTGGATCTTTAGTAGTACACAATGTAGGGTATATATATATGTGTGGTTGTTATTAATACCTAATGCTAGTAGATGGGTGAGTTGATAGTGATACATGGTGTAGGGTATGTGGGTAGGTTGTTAGTAATACATAGTGTAGGTGGATGAGTGAGTCGTTAAAAGGATGTAATGTAGGAACATGAGTAAATTGTTGACAATCATAGTGCAGGTAGATGGGTGGGTTTTTAGTAGTACATAGTGTAAGGTATGTGGGTAGGTTGTTAGTAATAGTGCTGGTAGATGGGTGGGTTGATAGGTACCCACCCATCTACCAGCATTATTAAAAATATTTTACTTGCAATATTCTTACTAAAAATTTTATTTCATTTAAAAATATTTATAGAGCTATATTTTTGTTTCCAAGTAATTAAGCTGCTCTGAATCTTTAGTACACCAACTATATTACAACTAAAACATATGTTATTGTATATACAATATTTAAAATAATTATGAATTACATTTCACAATTCATTATTAACCAAGAAAACATGCCCTTATCTCTTAACTTATATAAGCTCCTGGTTTAAATAAATTAAAAAATATTCCACAGAGAAATAAACTATTTTATAACTGAATAATTAAATAAATGAGAAATAGAATAGCGATGATCACCTCTATGTACATTACAACATATACATTATATACATTCATTGCTGAGTAGGAATATGATATAAAATATCACAGTGTTGGGGTTAAGTACCGAGACAGATTTACCGTTGCAGTTGCGGGCAGTTTTGTTTGATTATGTTTCTGGCAATGTCTGCATGACCTGAAATATATTAGAATAATGTTCAATTCATTTTAATCTTACCTCTGCTTTTCAAGGCATTTATGTACATAAATACATTTTAAACTAATTTAATGTAATTACATTAAATTTATGTTGAAACATGCAAGTTTCAAAAAGAGTGGTTAAGATAGAAAATATTTATGTAAAACTTATATATGTGATATAAAATTGGTTCTCTTGCTGTATCCAATCTAATCCATGGAGTTAACTTTCATGTGCAACTTATTAAGACTTTTAACAAAAGACTATTTATAGATAAATCACAAATAGACAGGTGGCTCTCTTTAATCCCACGTTTCAAATAATCCAGGCAATTCTAAAACTATTATGTTATGGTACAACAAGAAAAAAATATTTGCTCCAGATGAAAGATGGCTCAGGCCACATATTTTATTCATATTATTATTAGTACTTGGCAATGAAAGCTATAGTACCTTCCAATATTTTTGTTTACCTGCGATTATATGGATTATCTACTCTGCATCTCTTTTGGAACAATATATCCTTTTTTCAAAAGCTTTTTTTCTACAGTATATATCTTTAACTGATCATTCCTTTTGTCTGATGCTATTTAATCACCTTTATTTCAGTACTATAATCTGAAGAACAACAGGTGCTTGCTGGGAGTAAGTTATGTGCAAGTTTAAGGATAGCTGCTGACATCAAATGGTTTTTCTGATTTTGTATTGCATTCTTTGGGGTGTTTCAAGTTGAGCCATTTCAAGAAAAAGAGATAAATAGGGATTTTGAATAAATATTTTGGGCTGTTTGTCTATTTTAATTCTTGATAGGCTTAAATTTACATTTTCGTTTCTCTTTTTGTATTCTGTTTTAGATGTTGTATTTTTTCTTTTAGTTTTTTTACTTCTTTATAAGAATACAAATTGCTTGTCCTTTTTTCTATATATCCTACCAGATGCAAACAATATCCTAGTCAGAGCCTAAATGCAAATAAAATCTCTGACTGCATTTATATGTAAAAGTAGGAACCTGGGGCTATTTCTATATACAGGGTGTCCTAGAACTCCTGGAACTTTTCAGCAAAAACTGTTCCTTAGGTCAAGACAAACATATTTCATAATATAAACACTTGGGTCTACGGTGACTAGTTTACTGTCTGTCTGTATGTGTATTTTACAAACTATTTTATAACTTAAAAACTATTTAAGATATAAACTTCAAATTTAGTATACACATGTAGCTTAATAGAAAAAACAAGGAAATACAATATCATTGCTGTAACTTAATTCATTTCTTAAAAGCAAATATGAAATATGCACATCATCAATCAGCTGTTTTATATCCACTTAATGTAACAATGAGTTAGCTGTTTATTATTAATCAATTATTTATAAAATAGAATGGCAGATAGTTCCACAAAACATATTTATAAAAGTTGCTCAAAATGATGGCCTAAAACAAGATTGCACAGTCTCCAAAATAATACTAAAGATCAATGATATCGTTAAAAAATATTTACATTCTCCCTTATTCTTGCTGCAGCTTCTACAATTCTGCCAATCAAGTCCATTTCACTCTCCATCGTTGTGCCGTGTACCAGTTCTTTCAAGTGCCTCCACAGAATAAAGTCTAATGGTTTGAGGTCAGGGAATCTGGCAGACCAATGTACAGGTCCACCATGTCCCATCCACCTCTGCTCAAATGTAACAATTTACATAGTCTCTGACGCCTATATCAAAATGAGCTGGAGCTCCATCATGTTGAGACCACATATCATGTCTGATATGAAGTGGCAAATCTGCTATTAATTTATAGAAGATGTCTCTGGGAAAAATAAGGCACATAGGGGCATGAATTCTGTTAGATAAAATGTAGGGTCTTATTAAAAGATATTCAAACTTGTTTTGGATTGTCATTAGCCACATAAAAGTTCTAATTTCACATGCAGTTCATAGCCTCCTTACTTGTATCGTAATTTATATTTTTAATCAATATTCTTAGCTGTGTAAATAAACAAAGCAATACTAATGTATTAAAACAAATTGTTGACACCTAATGCTTACTTTTACTTTTGTCAACAACGCGCTACAAATGAACAGCTGATTCATAATTCAAATTAAATAGCTCATAAATCACCGACTCACTGTTAACATGAAGTGGATATACAACAGCTGATTAATAATGTGCAGCGCTTCATATTTGCAGTTAAACTATGTTTTAGGTATGCATTGTTGTATTTTGGAAATTACATTGATTTACAAAAATTGTCACACCTGGGTTATTTATTATTCAATTACAGTAAATAAGGTGTTGTTTTATTTGCCTCTTGATTGTGCATTTTTTACCTAACTTTTAATTTTTTTATAGCTATAACGGTTTTCATGTGAAGTTTGACATTAAAGAATTTAAAATGCTGCTATTTTGAAATGAATTAAGATACAGCAATGATATTTTATTCCCTTGTTTTAACTATTCAGCTACACATATATACTAAATTTGAAGTTTATATCTAAACAGTTCTTGAGTTATAAAATAAT
Source organism: Stictocephala bisonia (assembly GCA_035578905.1). Taxonomy (NCBI): domain Eukaryota; kingdom Metazoa; phylum Arthropoda; class Insecta; order Hemiptera; family Membracidae; genus Stictocephala; species Stictocephala bisonia. The sequence continues at coordinate 159,785 of JAQJVL010000591.1, read as the reverse complement.
TTGTAAAAAATGCACACAGACAGACAGTAAACTAGTCACCAATACTCTTCATTATATTTTTTATTTTTTTACAATAATTTGTAAAAAACCCATGTTTATACTATGAAAATATGTGTTTGTCTTGACCTAAGGAACAATTTTTGCTGAAAAGTTCGAGAGAGTTCCAATGAGAGATAAAGTTTAGTTTAGTCCATTCTAGGTTTTGTTAATTTGCAAGGTTAGGTGAGTGTTATTATTGTGTATATACATTCTCTTCAAACGTATTTTTATGACTAACTATCACTATGTTTTTTTCGACAGTTAGTGTTATACTAAATAAATTGTTTCATTTATACACTAATTTGATATGGTTTTCTTTCTTCAGCTCAATTTTCTCCACTTTTCAATAAGCTTTGTTTCCATTAATGTATTGCTCTTGTTATATAAATATGAAGTATCATCTGAAGTATTGTTTAACATTAAATATGAACTAATCACTCTACTGATGAATAAATTGAACAAATCTGTGCCCTTATCATTATTCTAAGAACATTTAAACTCACCAAGTCTATACTAAATACAAGCGTACTAAAACTCGAAGCATTAATTTAGATAACAATACTTTTCATGTCAACCTGTTTAAAAATAAACATGCATTCCCTTAAAAAATTAAAAGCTCTTTCGATGGACAGTATAGTGTGTTGACTTAATTAATAAATTATTTTTGAATTTTCTGCTTTAACTAAAAAAATAACCCTTACAAATAAGTCTGCATAGAAAATGCATTGTGTCAATCAAAAACATATCAAAATTGCAAATATATCACTGATTGCTTGGATGTTATAATTAGTTCGTAGGTTGTATACAATACAGTAGAGTCCCGCTAATCCGAACTTCGGTAATCCGAAAGTCCACTTAATCTGAAACAGAAATTGGCAAAAGATTTTGGAAAAATAAAAATGCAGTTTCTGTAAGAACCACAACTTATAAATCTAAAAATGACAAAATGATATTATTTTATATACTTAACTGTAAATTAACTTTTCAATTGTTACTTTGGTTTGAAAGAATTCCTTTCCCTTGAAACTAAATTATGCCAGCTTCTCTAAAACGTGGTATCTACTGGGGTCGCGTTGGGGTGTTGCTCGTAGATCAAGACGTATCCTATTGCGAGATCAAGACAGCCGCATCGTCTGTCTGTATTATAACAAAACTGAGATATGTAAACACACGAGTTGGAAATTTTAATAAGAGACTAACAGTGCGAATTGGGTACAATGCTGTCTGAGGTAGCGTGAGAACACCAGAAATATGCACACAACTTCCATCAGCTGATAACTTGGACTACTGGAATACAACGGCGTCAAGTAGCGCTGGGCCTGGGATCAATTTCCGCCAGTGACTCTAACTTTTTGTCTTGAAAAACGAAGTTTTATCGTACATTTCAGATTAATGTAGTGTTTGATTAAAGGGTTCATTATTCCCTTCTTATCAACATAGGCTCTTATTCTGCAAAAAACTGACGTAATGTACTTAATGTTAGGCATATCATTTATGTTATTTTTTACTAAAAGAGTGTTCGTTTAATCCGAAATGGGTTCGGTCCCAATTATTTCTGATTACCGGGACTCCACTGTATCTGTAAAATACAATCTAGAAAGGGTTAATTTGACTTACCTAACAGAAGTTCTATGTATAGAGCTAATGCTATGACGTGGATGGGGACATCACAAGTAGCACTTTTTGACTTCCACACCTAGGTCATGACAAAGAGTTATTAAATATTTTACTTTTATTGCAATTTAAGGTAAACAATTCCGAAAGTTTGTAAATCAAAAATATTTATATTTACTATACAAGTTTTTAATGTTTAAGTTTCTTTAATGTTGATGTTTTATTTAAAAAAAACATCAAATATTAATTTACCCCCCAAAATTAAAAATAGAGGGCGACAGAGAAGAAATTTCTATGAAATTATAATATGAAAGCTTGATGTTGACTGTTTTTAACGCCAGCTTATACAATATATCACAACTGTGAAATTTATTATATGAACTACCACCACTTTAAAATATGTTTCATTCAAGCAAAATTCAATTAAGAAAGCATCGGCAGAGAGCATGGATCAATGATCAGTGATTATTAGAAGGTACAGAGAAATAACATTTTTCTCATATTTGTGACTCACAGGCACTGTCATTCCGTTATATGAGTGTTCAGTTCAGTCAAGGTAAGGATTACGAAGAAAGGCCAAGGAGTCATCTGCCAACTTTTAGTTTTTTTCATTATATCTATAACCATTAGAATGAAGACCCAAAAAGAATTTCAAGCTTTTTAAAATTTTACAGAAAGGTATAGTTTAAGGCTTGTGCTCAATGTGCAAGCTTTAACATTCATAGCAAATTCGTGTTCACTATATGCGTGTTCAAATGTTATATGTTCCTTGAATTTGACGATGAAGGGTACAATTTTGGATCTACTCAAATGCAAAGTGGATATAACATAAATTATATGCAGCTTGCTAAGGTTGTCAACCAAATAATTGACCAGTTTTTGGGAAAGTTTCATTTGGGAAACTTGATTTCATTTCTCAACTCAATGCTACCCAAATATATTTATAATGCTATTTTTGTTTTAGTTATTAACATTTGATAACAGGGATTTGGGATATTTAGATGCTGGCTATGTCAGTGAAGTTTGATTTAAGAAGCAGAAATTTCATAAAGACGAAAAACATCTTATAATATTGAGACTGGAATGAGACAGTTGGAGAAAGAAAAAATAGTGCAGATGCACGCTATGGTCTGGGAAAAAGAAATTTAAATAAGATGCAGTTTGGTGAAATTCTAAACTAGAAATAAAGTGATAATCATAAACATCCTTTCCTACCATCAAGCTAGAAGAAAATATACATTAAAAGCTCATTGGGATATGAAGGGAGTATAAACATATTATATCTTAATGGTAGAATAGATCAAGAATCAAGTTAAGAACAGCATAAATTACATGGGATCAATTGGTCTGTAGTGTTTTTGGTTAAAGCCCAGCTTCATAAACTAAAGGTTCTCAGTTCGATCCCAATAAGTCATAAAAGTTTTTGAAAGGAATTAGCTGATTAATTAATGACATTTTCTAAGGAATAGTCTGCCTTAGTATGTAACAATGGCTACATTCGCTCAACTACACTCATTCAAAATCCATATTAGCCTTTATCTTGATGATCAGCGTCTTAAGAATACATTAAGAAAATAAATAAAACATGCAGTTAGTGACCATAATGTTAGCTAAAACTAAAAAAGATCACAGAAGTGAGAAAGAAATTTTTGGCAAATTGGATGATTAAAATATGAACAAACACTTGCCAAATCAAATCATATTACAGTACATAGACAATTAAAAAGTAGAGCCAAATTTACCTGTTTCAACATATCACCAGCCTTATCAAGATCCCCTTTCAGTGCCAAGGCAACAGCTAGATTGTACTGGAGTACTGCTCGTGCTGTGTGCGTAGTCTGTGGGTACCACTGACACAACGGGCGCACTTTGGTGTCGTTGATCTCCGCTACTACCTCCGGATTAAGGATTTCCACAGCTTGACTCACCTTGTCCAGCAGAATGTATGCCTCTCCTGCATACAGCCGTGCTAAAAGTCTGTTGGGATAAATAAGATAGTATAATAACTTTTATACACAAGAATAAATGTTCTAGTACATTTAGGTTTATATCCACAGATTATGTGTGAGCTCTAATGTTTTGTGGCAAATATCGAAATGCATTTTGTTATTTATTTTTCAACAAATAAAGATAAGATTTTATAACTTTATAAGGAAACAACACAAATATTAGCACTTTTAAAGAACTGATATGACCAATCAATTAGATAAACATTTAAAATTATGAGTAATTGAGTAGTGCAATGTAGTTAAAATTCACAGAATAGCAATTTGTATGAGATACGATCTTAAAATGTGTCCTTAATAAATTACATTTCTCATCTGGATTTGAAATTAAGTTAAGGGTGCTTCTGAAATAGCTTAGTAAATTTATTCTAACACTGGGCCCTTGTTTTACCACCTAGTATGCCAGAAGGGTGTTTGTCTGAGGAAGTGAAGTTCCCACGATGCTGGTGACAGCAGTAGACAGTAGAGAAGGTACCGGAGAAGTGAATGTCTGGTGCAATGTAGCGAAAAGTGTTGCCAATGATGGAGGATGGTTACTGGGTTGTGAAGTCGTTTGTCAAGGGGTTGGTTAGGTGCGAGATCAGGGTAACGAGGTAATTCATTTAGAATAACGTGTGGTTTGGGGGAGACAAAGCTAAGACAAAACAGTGAATAAAGGAGTGGCAGTCTCAAATTTAGATGTTTGAGTTCAAACCCAATCGTCAACCCTCTCCTCCTTCCAAGGCTCACCTGAGCTACACAACCTTGATAAGTAGTAAACGTAATTCAACGGCTTCCTCTTCAATTATTTCTTCAGCAAAAAGTAGTTTGAGTTTTCTGTTTATTTTGCTCAAGTGACTCACTAAACAACTATTAGAATTATTATAATATTTTTGCTCTGAAGAGGTAAGGGATCTAGAAAGACCTCAATATCTTCGGTCCTGGCAAAATAGCATTGTCTATTACGATACAATTTACTTTGGATCCCATATGTTTTACCATTACTTAGTTATTGCTTACTGCAATGGCCTTTTGTAGCCAAGCTGGTACTTGGCCTCTTCAACAAATTTCCACCAATTCTCCCTTTTCAGTTATCTTACTCTATGATCCCCATAGAGTCCATATCCTTCTCTTTGGCCTTCCTACTGGTCTCCATCACCCTTGGGGAGGAGGGGGCACAGGCATTAAAATATTTTCCCAAGAGGACTAGGCTTCAGTTAACGTAATATTATGTTGACCCTCACAACTTTGGATTATTTTGTGCCTTCCAACAGATGTATTGTCCCCTCCCCAGTGGACAGCTATTGTTTATACAAAGTCTACAGAACATTTCAATTTGTTACAGACAGCACTCTCATCTGCTAGCCTGCCTCGAGAAAACTTACAGCACAAGAAATGCCAATGACTCTTGGATACTTTGATACTGGATACAGAGTGCCAAGACAGAATATGGTAATGTATGGACCATTATTGGAGAATAGCGATGGAATATTTATGTTGTGAGTTATGGTGCTGATTTACTATTAAAACTAAAACTAAAATTACAGTCCTCTCAATCTCTATAATGATATTCAAGTCACTGCACATTTTTATAGTTATAGAGAGAGATGTTATATATTGAGAGAAAAGACACATTTTAAAAACAGGGTGTCTAAAAAATATAGGAAAGAATTGATAAAATAACATTAAAAATTTTTCAAATAAAAGACTGTTTATACCATTAGTTTTATTATAATTTTGTTTACAGTTAAATCAAAGTTAACATCTAAGAAAGTTATTTATTGTATTACTTCATGTAGCATTTAAAACAAATAAACGAAAGTACAAATTAGTTTTCTTACACCTTTGTTTGCTTTCTTATTTGACTTCCAAAGGATTGCCTGTACTTGCTCTTGTGGTCAAGTTAGTTTCATGGTACATGAACAATCTATTAAGGACTTTAACTGCTTCCAAGGTCTGCTTGGAGGTGGGGCTGGTTCTGGCTTTGATTCAAGTTCTGTGTTACTACCTTTGTCCTCTTCCACACAAACAGAGTTTAAAATCTCCTCCTCTGAAACCCCTGCACTTGTAGCAACAGTAGCATCGATATCTTCAAAATCCTGCAGCTACTCTGATACATAAGTGACAAAAGACAAGTCTTTCGCATCTTTGTTTTACGGTCATTCTGCATGCTTGAAGGAATGTCTAATTGTTTTTGTTGTCACCTCTTTCCAGGACTTGCTGATCATATATATGGTGTTGAGAATGTTAGCTTTAAAGTTTCCATTTGATTCTACAAACTCCATTAAAAGCCTTCTCTTATAAATTTGTAAGTTCTTGATTACTCTCTGATCCATCAATTGAAGGACAACTGTTCTATTGGCAGAGGACATCTGGCTCTATGTTTTAAGATCAACGATTATAGGACGGGCAGGGCAATTATAGACTAGAGGTACAATCTTCTTTCCTTTAATCTCAGCATCCCATTATCAGATTTCTTCTTAAAAAATCTGGAAAGTCTTTTACGTACACTTGTTTGCTTTGTAGTTGACAGGCAAATGTTTAATGTTTTTAAAACAACGAGGGTTTATCGACTTGCAAATAAAAACTAATGTTCTCTTCATTGAGCCGGTTATATCAGCTGCAAACAAAACAGTAATTCATTTCTCTGATAATTATTCATCAAAACATACTTCTGCCTTAAATTTGAAAGTTCTGTTTGGCATTAATTTACAAATTTGGCCCGTCTCATCAGCACTGGAAATATCTTCTGCAGAATATCAAGATTTCAGCTCAGGCAACACTTCCTCCAGCCATTCATATCACGAGCCTCTCCATTGATCTACCCATAATTGATGATGTAACGTAACTTCAATTTGTTCCTTTCAAATGGAAGCCACAGTAGAGTGGAAAAGTTCTGTGTGCGGAACAGCATCTGTTTGTTTCTCACTTTTTTGTATTGCTCGAATTAAGCTATTAATAAATTATCTCCTACAGTGAGCACTTTAAGCTATTTATATATCATTTTTAAAGTTCACACACAAGGAAACAACTGACAGGATACCAATGTGAACAGGTATACAGTACATGGCTAACTGAGCATCACTCCAACCCCCCCCCCCCTACCACTAACACCAGCATTACGGATCAGCTATGAGTGAGAGAACTACTCAAGGTCAATACACTATTTAGTCACCATTAAACTTCATTCACAAAGAAACAACAATTCGGGTAACGACCTAACTAGGAGGGATGCAAACTCACAAACACTAATAACAATAGAGAGTAAGTTGCGGCCAACATCAAAAGCACCTCAACTTCAAATTATATCGTTTTGAGAAGAAGAGCAAAATAGTTATAAAGAAAGAATAAACACATTATTGTTATGGTAAAGCAAACAACTGTTAATAATTTAATCGTTATAAAAGAGAAATTATCATTATAAGGAGAATCGCTATAAAGAGAGATTACAATACTGTGTGAGAAATAATGATTTTATGTATGAAATAAAAGTGTTAAATGGACTGACTTATGTGTTCCGGAGATGTTAGGCTGTGTCAGCAGTGCCTTGGCATGCTCCAGGGCGATGACAGGATCTCCTAGGCACAGAGAGACGTAGGCACTAGCAGCTAGGACACAGGCTCGTAGAGAGGCCACTTGACGGGGGTCCACGGGAGCTGATGGGGGGGCTGGGACATTGGTACCTTCTTCCCTCAGTAGCAGCAAAGCGTTGCGCAGACACAGAGAGGCAAACTCTAAACTCGCCACAGGAATGGCATAAGATTGAGGTTCACTACTGCAAATTAAACAATTGTATTAGTCAAACATTTACATTTAAATAAAACTAATATTTTGCTAAACTGTAATGATTAGTTTTATTAAACATTTTAATATGGTTTCACAGAAACAATATCCTTAAAAAAAAGTATTATTGTCATAACAATATCTGGAGATTCTGTTATATAATGTTGGTTCAATTGAAGTCATAGTGGTTGTAGTGAGGATGGATCCCACAAGTTCTGCATTTTCCCGAACAGAAATAACTAGCCAGACTCATTCCTGGAGCATAGCAAGATACCTTATCCCATTCATCATCTCTTTGAATTTAGAAAATAGACAAAAGATAGACTGTTAACACCCAGATTCGATTCATACTATTGTATCCAACTATTGTTGGAGACAGGTATGGATTTGTATAAATTGCTGAAAGTAAATAAAATTTTAAACTTCTACCTGAAGAAGTCAATTTTGATAACAGAGTCCAAATAAAAAGTTCAACTTGAAAAAAAACCAACTTATACACTTATAGGCACTAAGGAAAATAAAAAATATCAAACTAACATATCAATAGTATAACACAATATACTACTTACCTATACTTGGAATCCTTCCAAAATTGGGGATTTAATATGATTTTTCTATGTACACCACTGCCAATAACACCTTGTATCAAATCTTTTCTTCGAAGATTAAAGTCAAAACTATCAGCATTGCTCTAAAATTATAAAAAAAATATGAATTGATAACAACATCACTACTATAATTTCAAGTTTGAACGTAGTTGGAAAAAAATTACCAAAGAAAATGTTTGACTATCAACAACAAAAGAGCAAAAAGGTTTTTCATATTAGTCTCGCAACACATTATTTATATAGTACAAGTAAACGTCACACAACACAAATTTATTACAATATAAGCACAAAATGCACAAATATATTATAATACAAGTACAAAATGCACAAATATTATGGTGATCGATTTCGGCGAACCATTCTCACCTTCCTCAGACCAGAGGGATTCACAAAAGAAACCATAATATTTGTGCATTTTGTACTTGTATTGTAATATATTTGTGCATTTTGTGCTTATATTGTAATAAATTTGTGTTGTGTGACGTTTACTTGTCTGTAAATGTACCAACACGTATTATGCTAATTAAAAAACTACACTACTCTTACTTTTACTCCCATGGCCATCGATGCCCAAGAAGGGATTTGGCCTCACCAACAAGCTCTCTCCATCTTTCTCTGTTTTCTGCCTCCTCCATTGTGGTTCCAAGTACTGCAGTGTCTGTCTTAACCCCATCCCACCATCTTCTTTTTGGTCTACCTAGAGGTCTTCTTCCCACTGGTCTTCCCAATCCAGCTTCCTTCAGTAGCGTCCTGAATTCATTATCTTTTGTTCTCTACGCCATACATGGCCTGCCCATCTCAATCTTCTTGATCTTGCGGTTGCTATTATGTCACAGTCATTGTACTGCTGTCTTATCTCTTGGTTATGCTTGCACCTCCATTCTCCATTTTCCAATGTTGGACCAAATATTTTCCTTAGTACGCGATTTTCAAACACGATGAGTTTGTTCTCTTCTTTTTTTATTTAATTGCTTTAAAGCTACATTATTTATTTAAAAACAATAAATACACCGTTTTTAATAATGACAAGTGCATTGAGCAACGGGGTTGGAAGCGAAGCGTGCTGGGGTGTCCCCTAGTATTAACTTATTAATCGCGTCGACTGTCTACATTTCAAAATTTAAATCAAATTTGTAATACAAATCCTATATATTAATTATATTAAAATTCTAGATCCGTTATTTCTTTCTTCACTTAGTTTACCTTTGTATAAAATAAATGATCATAGAAATATATCATGGTTGTCTCGCAATCTGCCTGAACAAAATTACCTTATAATTTTTAGACGTTCTGCAGATAACTTGCTATTTTTGCTGTGTAATACTGTGCTGCACTCAACCTAACCAAATATTTGGACCATTTAACATTTGTTTATGCTGGTCAATTTATCTTTTGAACAAAAAAAATCATCAAAATCGGTTTATTAATAAGTTCAGAAAGTGAGTGAACTAAATGACCCGATTGTTTTATAATAAATAGGATAGTAATAATAAAATAGATTTCAACCATTTTATGACCAGGAATTTTTTAATTGATGACAGTACTGACATACAACTATACACACCTTTTTATGAACCATGATACAACATTCTGCTAGCCGCAGCCACAATCTGGGGTTAACATGGTAGACCTGAACTGCCTCTACTAGACAGTCAAATGCTACAGCAGGCTTTCCTCCGTGAAGCAGCGCTACACCCAAACTGTACATCAGCGTAGCAGCTTTGTTAGACCCAGCACAGAATAGTGGCCGTCCTGACACCGGATCTCCTGCACCAATACATTGAACTGAATTATAGGGGTGTGCGATTTGATGCATCGATACGATTAAAAGAATTTCAATTCAATGCACAAATAGAATTCATTATGTTTATTTAAATTTTAGAAGCGGTGGAGTAAAAATAACATTGTATAACAGGTACCATAGATGTAAAAAGAAAGATAATTAAAATCTTTTAATTGATCATTAAAATATTAGCTATGTATGTTGTATATATGTATGAAACAGGAATAAAAAAAGTAAACTGTTTATAAAAATAAAGAAGGTAAATTAAAAATGATATGAGATGTAGGGCTTCACAAAATGGAGTACAGCACTGTAAATTACAATAACTATTGTTTTTGTAATTTACAGTGTTTTTTTACAGTAATTTACAGTATTGTTTTTACAAACAAAAGTGCAGAGCTTAATACATTTACTTCACGCCAAGCATGATTTTATAATTAAGTAATAAGAATGGAAAATATAAGAACTGCTAGTGATAAAGGAAGTCGATGGCACTGTGTAAATTTCATAAAATTTAAATACCAATAGTTGTATGGGTTGTGGGAGAGTAACTGCTCAAGATTATCCAAATGTAATATTTTACAGTTAAAATAATATATTTCAGAGGCAAAAAAAAGAACGCATTGGATTATTAAGCAAAGCACCATTGGATTTCTAATATTAAAAAATGTACTTACTATATTTTAAATTGCTTTGTCAACTCACCCTGTTCTGACTTCGGGAACACTTTTAAGGCAGCCTCATTTTCTTGAAGAGCCTTCTGCAGGTAGAAAGCTGCTAGGTTAGGTTTACCCATGTAGTGGTGAAGACAGCCCATATTATTGTAGAACAACACAGCTGGAGATTCCCCGGACTCCCTGAGAAATAACAGCTAATTGGGGATCTTTTTGCAATATAGAAGTCTCGGTTATCAGAGTTCCGATCAACCGAGCTAGTCAAAAGAACTACAGCTGACACAAGATTTATTAGTTTGACAAGCAGCCTGCGTCTCTTGGTCTAGATTAGATTGGTTCTTTGTGCTAGGTTAAGGCGCTGCAAAGCTGTCACAAGATGTATTTATGATACTGTATTCTACTACAAATTCTAGGAATAATTTGCCCACCCAAAGGCACTCACTAATGACAAATCACCACCAGACACCACCTTAGTCGAATCTGCGCTCACACTACGCTGGTTGTTTTCGGTGCTGACTTGTAATAATTACAAATTATGTAATATAATATAATACATTATGTAATATAATATAAAATTATTTTATATTACATAATGCTGTAATTTTTCTTTACTGTTACTCTTCATTATTTTATTACAGTGTTTTGATATGAGTTGTAATTAAAGTTGTTTTTGTCGCCAATCAGTATGGTAAATGTGGTATTGGTACGATAACCAAACCTTCTGCTCTGACGTGGAACACCTGACATGCTGCAAAAATGCACCTATTTGATTAAATGTACTTAGAACAAACGTGCAACTTGGAACACACGTTCTTAGAGAGTTGTAATGCATCTAGAGAACATGCGTTCCTCCTGTGACACAAATTGTGGCAAGTTCATGCATAAATGCTCCCATTTGATTCAATAGAACTAGGACTGCTGAAAGCATTGCATAAACCAGCCTTAGTGACTATGGACAATATTTCTAGACCCTGATTTTCATACTTTTAAAATTTTATACTTATTCTCAACATCCTGTAGTAATAGCCTGATGTTTGGACCTTCACTACCTTCTTACAGGACTGTTACTAACTTTAATTTATATTTTTTTCCAAAAATAAACTAGTTTTTTACATTTTCATTGCTTCTTCATTATGTGAAGAAGCAATGAATTCAGCTTTTAACATAGGTGAATTGTTAGAATCAAAAGCTAATATTTTTTTTTAAGTGTACTGATCAAGGCTTTGTTGTATTTTTAAGCTTACAATAAGTATTTGGATTAACAGAGCCTATTTCAATGAATTAATTGGTCAATGGCAATAAAACTGTTGATTCTTGCCAATATGGCAGTCATGTCTGTGCTTGAAGCATCAGCATTGAGTCGATGTAGGTACAGACTGAGTAGTGAATATAGCAAAAGAACTTGAACTACAAGTACAATCCAATGAAGAGTCTCCCTCCAGCCCCAGTCTCTAAAGAAGGAGGTGCAATAGCACCAACAATTTGTATATTGTACCAAAAATAACTACATTCATCATACTCATGGCACTATATTTCTACAATCTTCCCTTATTAATAAATAAAAAATGGATTCAATTTTGTTTCTTAAAGCACATTTCATCCTCAGGTTTATACAGGCCTGAGTGGCATTAGCATAGTCCGGTAACTGAATAGGCACAGGGTAGATTTGGTTTTGGAAGACTGTTGAAACAGATTTGTTGGATTAGTCAGAACCTAATAAACTTACTTGAACACATTTATTGAGTTGTTAATGGGTATGGAGCTTAGAACTTTGATAGCTTTCTGGTAGTTTCCTCTTAAGTACTCCAAGTGTCCTTTCAAAAACACAGGGGCCAAATTCTGAAACAAATTTAAACTTTTCATAATACTGTGAAATAATCTTTACGATAACGATCTGACTACTACCCCTAGACTTGTAGAATCACGGCATGATTTTCGTTTGAACAAGAACTGAAAGAAAACCTTTGAAAATTGGTTTATTATAATGTTAATTAGGATACCTATGATATATGAACAGTGCTATTATTACGAAATGGTTATTCAATGTAACTGATCAAACTAACTTCTGGTAAATACTAACCAGAACAAGTAAATATCACTAATATCTTCAAGGTGCTTGACTCACCGTGTTGTTGGGAGTCAAGATGGTCTTGAGTTGCCGCTTGCATGCCTTAAGTGCACAAGTATGTAAACAGCAACGAGCCTTATACATCAGCAGCTTGAGTCTGAAGGCATCTGTGGCTGCATCTAATGTTACTGGCTAAAGAAGAAAATTAGTTCAAAATTATTATGAAATAATATAATAAATTTTCTCCAGTGACTGGATATATTACAAATATTAGTTAATTCATAAAAATTGCTTATAGTAAGTTAAAATTAGCGCTACAGTAAAAATAAAGCTATTTTATTTAATATCTTAATGCACAAAACAGATGTAACAAACAAAAATAATTTAATACAAGTTAATTACACCCAATAGTAAAATCCAAAATATAATGATTCCATTAAAACTACAAAAAATATGTTAGTTAGTTTAAAGGTTCGCACTTCAAGACATATGTCAGGTGGGTGAATATATGGGCATAGGGGGAGGGATAGGGGGAGGAGAGGGAGGGAGAGAGGCAGTGGCACAGAAAAACTCTGCAATGTGCGATTCTATTGTATTTGCTTACTACTACTGTGGTGTTAGTGGACTTGTCTTCTGAGTTAATGTCCTATCTCTCCTAATATACTAATTCCTGGCCTAGTGCCTTTTAACCTAACCTAAAATGTTTATGATATAGATTTATTAAAATAATTATACTACTTAATCAATTAACAGTGAAATATTTTGTTAGCCAGGCAATACACATTTGGCCTTGCTTGAGTTTCCCCTCTCAGACTTGGCCTCATGGGAAAACTTAAACAACATCCTCAAGGAGGATCCATCAAGCTCAGGTCAGCTTATACTTACACACGCTTCGTAGGTTAGTTCAACCTATAATTTCATTAGAGAACTTAGTTTCCAACCTTGTCAGAAAAATTGGCTTTCAGACTTGTGATTTAACAATTCAGCTACTGCTAATTCCACTCAAACCCGAAAATTCAAAATATTATCAAAATACTGAAACATTAATAAAGAACAAGATTCATGGTTTACTTACTGGTTTTTCTTGATGCTCTTTCTCTAAAGTTTTCAACTCCTTGTCACCGATCATCTTCGTAGCATTGTCTGTTGATACAAATTGATTTTCGATGTAAGCTATTAGTGAAAGTGCTTTCTCTGGCTGCTGAGTGCTCAGGTGTAATTCTATCAGCAACAGACAGACTCTGTGGGCCAAGCCTTCCTCTGGAATATATATGACCAATACAATTAATAATTTACAAATATAATATCACATATCTCAATATAAATAATCTGTTTTCATTAACAATATATTGCAGTTGTATTTATATACACAAAGTAATTGATACTACAGATTTCACACTGCATAAGTCTTAACTCATTGAAACAAGTGAAGACAATTTATTTTAGTGTGAGCTTTTTGAAGGATAGATTATACATTCAGTATTAAATATTGAAGTTTAATTAGAAAACACTATGTGACATTTTTTATCTCACTGATATTTTTCTTAGATTATTACCTCAAGAAATTCTTGAGCCTTAAACCTTTGGGGGACGGGGTACTGAGAGATAGGGTAACTAGAGCTTCAATCCTTATTACCTTAGATCCTCAATCCTTAGAGGTAGGTTCAGGAGTAAGAACCTTGATACATGCCTTAGATACGCTGGCAAAACTTACAAGTTTGACCTTGGTTTCCATTGGGTTTTCTAGTTATTAAAGCTATTGATTATGGATATTCATTTGATATTAGTTCTTATCAAGCTAAGTGAGATTATTACTGGCCACAGAGATCACTGTATTGGCAGTTGGCTTTGGCAATTCCACCGCTGTCAGTGTCAACATCTGAAGAATTACATTTTAAAGTTATGTGAAAACTTCTGACGTTCAATTTGATTTTATCTTTAATATGTGAAGGACATTCATCAGTTTTCTTTGTAGAATCTATATTTTCCGGTGACAATCGCATCAAGGTGCTATGTACATTATTTTCAAAGTAACCAGACGTTTTGCCCATACTGTAAAGTGGCATCCTAGGTAGTATCTCTGAGACATCATAAGAGATCACTGGTAGAGTCTCAGAGATACTACTGAGGATGCCACATCACAGTATGGGCGAAACATCTGGTTACTTTGTAAATAATGTACATCTTGACGTGGATGTCTCTGGAAAATATAGATTCTAGTTATGACTACGGCCGCTTAAGCCTAAGTTCTACGTTTTCTTTGTACTTTTGTATTTATTATTCAAATTTATACTAACACTGCTGAGTCTCAATTCAATAGTAAATTAAGGAAAAATCAGTGGGAATTAGTTAGAATGTTACTTTTTATGTACTTACCCATGGGTTCTATGAATGTAAACACCTTGTTCATAATGTTGAGTGCTGCATGATGTTGTTGAAGATGGTACAGTATTACGGCTTGGTTGTAGAACAGCACACAGTGTTCCACATCTTCTAAGCTGTCAACGTCATCAAAGTTCACATGGGCCTATCATACATGGTAACATAGTTTAGCTCAATTATATACAAAAATAAAACTAGACTAGTTTAGAACCATTTTATTTTAACCAGCTAAAAATAAGAACAACTATTTAACCCATACCGGGCTGAATTATACTATGCGTAATGGATATTTATTTGAGTACTGTGGTACAAAAATTAATTTTTTACTATTTCTGTTTTTAAGCAGAAGTTAAAATAGTAGACCTACGAAAGAAAAACACTGAGTTTTTAACGAAAATAATATATATCTGTCTTTTGTCTGTAAAATAACTTATCATAAACTGATATATCCGTAATACGGCAGGAAGCAACACAAATCAAATCAATAACATACCTATCATTACAATATAGCAAATAATAATTATGTATGTGTATAAATTATGGGATTTATGAATAAAACCAGCTGTGCACAGCTACCTAGACTGCTGACTGCCAGCTTCCACTATATAAACAGCTGACTGCTGGCTTCCACAGCTAAAGTAGAGGTCAGAATGTCCACATGTCATTTAAAAACTAATTGAATACATAAGGAAACCTAAAATTAGACGCAAAAAAACATATTTTATTAGTTGTAAAAAGTTTTCAGTTTAACGGAAATATCTGTCAAACGTTCGTGATTCTATAGGAGGTCAGAACTAATTTTGCTTTCAAATTACAAAAGCAAGCATTAAGAACTGCTTTACAAAAACCATAGATTTTTCTTAAATAGAAAGGTTTTAACTTTTCCTCAGCCTATATCCTCAATAACCTGAAATTTTACTGTAGTAAACTTTATCAACATCGTTCATAAAATGATGCTCGTTACCATTTTAAATACCATTATGTTGATGTTAAATACCATTCCCCCGCATATATCTTCATTTTTTTAAAGACAATCAAATTACAATGCTGTAGTTTTTTAATGCACTACCTGCCTCAGTTAAGGAGAATGTTAATGATAAGATTAGCTTTGAAAAGGCGGTGAAAAATCTTGTGTTAAGTAAATGTTACTAAGGGGTTAAGGACTTCTAACAGATCAAATAGATAGTATTTAGTTGTATTGTATAAATATGTTTTGTTTTGATTAATGAAGCTATTGTACAGTCAAAATAAAGTGACTTGAATCTGATTCTATAAAATGATGGGGTATATATTCGTATTTCGTCCGCTACAGGAAAAACTGATAGATATATCCGTAAATAGCCCGGTAAGAGTTAATTTCATCCAAATTTACATATATTATCAAGGTCAAACAGTTTGTTAAAACAAAAATAATTAAGTTTACAAAACGCATGCGCAACTATTTCATTTTATAATAGAGTCATTTTGCTCATTTATTACAAATATCTTATAGCCTAGTGGTTTCTCATATTAGATGATTTAAAGAACGTAAATTGAAAGCTGTGTTGGTAGGTTTTGATGATATGTATACAATAATTTAGATGCTCTAGTTTATTCCTATTGTTCAATGGAAAATTATGGTAATTTTCTAGTATTACTTAGTCAAGCTCAAATCTTTTCATACTTTGATAATACATTTTTGGAATGCTAAATACCAATATTTAGTAAAACTTAGGTGTCAGAAACATAAGAGTTAGTATCATTAGTGATTCATTAATATACACTGAGGCTGCCCATATACATCGTGCCGCGGCAGTTATAGTTAAGTATAGCCTATTGTAGAATATGTTTTTACAGTATCTACTGACTGAAAAGTGGCTTGCGACAGTGAAAATATGTTAATACAGGTTCATTCTACAATACAATAACCTAACCTAACCATAACTGCCACGACGCAATTTCTCAGAAATTTCAGTGATAGTGCTCAGACATTAAACCTTCTTATTTCTTGCGATGGGAATGATGGCTTTCCGACACTTGATTTTCATTTTTCATACTAAGTGAGGACTACCTTATCATCATATAAAAATATGAAAAGAATTGAAGTTGACTAAATAATTGTAGTCTTACAGAGAAAATAAATTGAATTTGAATTATCAGACCACCTGTGTTTATTTTGATAGAACTTGTAATATGAATTTATATTCACTAAAATATGAAAAAGTCTTGTCTTTTTGATGGATTTTTACAGTACATATGAAACAAAATCAAGAATTGACTAAACCGATACATCTTGCATACATTCCAAAACTTACAACTACAGGTACAAGTTGCCACTTGTCAATTTATGTTTGGGTGGATCTGAACAGCTGAAACAATTGAGATAGAACAAGCGAAGTCCACTTAAGAAACAAAATAAAGTGTTTATTATACCTGTTGACATACTGAGTTTAAACTTTTTCTGAAAGCGTCAGTCTTTTTTAGTTCAGATTTGTAGTATTCAGCTACAACTTTATTATGAAGCACTTTAACATCATTGGGACGAGTGGCCTCGAGGCGACTGAGATGCTGCAGACAAGTGGTGAAATTACCCTTGTTGAATTCAGTTAAGGCTGACTGGGCTAAGTCCCTTTCTGCATCTGAGATTTGACTATTCTGTTCATTACTGTTGCCTTTTTCTGACGAAGGTCCTTCTTTGTCAGACATTCTGCAACCAATTAGATTAAATATAATTCATTCTATACTGTGATTTTTTAGTCATTATACTAGAATAAATGACAATTTAGAGAATAAATTGTTGAATTGCTGTATGCCATTAAAATTTGAAAATATATCAGCCTAGCTGTCAAGATTCATTAAAGTTTCATTTACGAAATAATACTTTTTGCAAACATTTTCATAGTATATATTGTTGAAATTTATTTTAACTATGAATTAATTTATTAATATTTTATCTTTTCATTCAATGGCAAGTCTGCAGCAAAACGTTACTCATCTAGTTAACAACTGAAATGAGTTAAATCCTGCTTACAAGTATTTTAAGTGTTTAACTTCTTATATTTTTATTTACTGACCACCAACTGATCTCTGACACTTTACAGAGAACACAGGGCACTTTCTTCACTGACAACATATTATATAATTGATTTGTGATAACAGAAACTTATGTGCATTATTTAATTTTATATTTACTTTTTTAGATGTCAAATTCCTTTTTAAGTCAATAATTAGGTTTATAAAAAATAGCTAACAGTCCAAATGAATTAATTTGAATTCAAAACAGGCCAAACTTTACTAGGCCTGCAACAAAGTTTAGTTTGAGTTTAAAAAGAGCCTCAATATAGTTCTAAAAGTAATTTTAAGAATTTCATTTGAAAATTAATTTCTAATTCATGGTCAGGCTAGGCTGCATCACAACCAACGACTACATTAATTCCTTGCAAATTTACACATAGAATAAAAGTGTATTTTAAAACTTCCAATCCAGATAAACTGAAATAAAATGTCCCAACCTATCATTTACTTTTCACTGCTAAACTATGGGGCAACATTTGTTTATAGTTTATCAATGACTGAATTTTATGTTTGCCTTTTTTGAGCAAATTTGTTATTATTCTATAACTGAAATATATAGTGCAGTAAATACTTCACTTGTGTATTGAATTTGAGAGAAGAAATAAACACAAGCAGCCTTAAAAAACAATTCCACTTTCTTTAGAATCAACTCCATTTGTGACAATTAACTAATTTGGCTGGAGAGAAGTTTCCTTGTCATCAGATGATACTCATATACGTTTAATGGTTTCTTTCTAATGATTCATAGAAAGAGAAAAATTGTACTGAATTTCTCTGAGTTAGATAAACTATTTTGAACTAAAAACTTGCTAAGTGTTTGCATTTTATTTTTAATGGTATGGTAATAAGTAATTCCATTAAAGATGCAAAAACACTATAAAAACAGTGGAGTGTCTAGACTTCTGAGAGTGGGCTGCGAGACTGCCAATAGTGTTCACTTCTTCTGCATACCTGAAGTGATATTAAATAAATGTTAGGGAAGTACTGTTGGCAATTATGCACTTACTTGCCACCTTTGAAAATAAGATTTTTTTTTCAAAAAGTGATGAAATGTGAGTTTATATCTTTTACGGAGGTTGTTTCAAATGTGGAAAACATTTTTTACTGAAAAACTAGTTTTTATCCAAGTTTTTTAACTAAGCTCTTGTGTCATCTATTTATTTGCATATAAAATAACTTAACTGATTTTTTATCTTCATAATTTTAATATGTAGATATTTATGCGCTTTCTAAACGCCTCATGAATCTTGACAATTTAACAATTATAGTTAAAGAATGGCATATATTTACCATTTTATATATATATATATATATATATATATATATATATATATATATAAATATATATATATAGTTAATGATTCGGATGGCATCTTTTGAAATTTTCATATAACAAGTATTAGAACAGCATAACAATGGCATATGTTTGTATCATAGATTGAATGTTAGTACTGAGACAAAAATATTAAATTATATTTTGCTAAAAACTTGGAAACCAAGTTCATGGGAGCCGGCTATCAACTCAAAAAAACATTGTTCACTTGGTGCACTACTTGCAGCCATCCAAATAATTCATGCTTATAGGTACATAATATGCTATTTAAAAATAAAATTTTTTTGCACATTCTGATTTTTGCAAATATTTATTCTTTGTCTTTTTCTGAGCAAATCGATATCCTAATTTTATTAATTTGCCTATCCTAAGATAGCAAAATTTAATTTTATAAGTTCAAATATCTGAGCTTACTGATGCTGTTGACTTAGATGTGATTCAGTAAGTACACTTTATGCACAGTTATTGCTTCAGGAGCTCTTGTAATATGTTGTTTTATTGTTAGATACAGTGCAATTGCAGACAGCAATAATAATAGCACATAATATACTATTTTGTGTTTATGTTTATATATAGGCATATTAGGGCCCTTTATACACGTTCTTTTGCGAGTGCTTAAGTGTACATGATTGCGAGGGGGAAAGCGCGCCGATTCAAGTACGCATGATTGCGTTTTCTGTTCAAATTTTAAGTTTTTCGAACACACATTTTTGCATGCAAAACCCTGTTTCACTTTAAATAGTTACAAAGAAAAGAATTGCGACTAAAGGCGATTCGCACGGGATTAACCACGTAAAAGTGGAATGTGTTGGAGCATGTGCAAAAACATACAGTTTTGCTGTAGCTTCTGTACACTGCGTTAACGTGTGTTTTAGTTTTAATTCATTTTAATTAATAAATGTTTCATTTTAATAAATGTTAAATTCGTTTAGTTCAAGTACTTTAAATCAGTTTCAAAATGGACATGAAAAGGAAAAGACATTCACTGGTCTGTTGTTTTAAACAACCTTCAACAACTTGAGTTGTAGGTTCAGCCGCCTTCAGCCCCAACCTAATGGGGTAGTAACTAATTAATAAAATACAATACAAAAATAATATTGTTAATAATTATAATTTGCATCATTGTTGAAAATTTAATCAAAATCGTCAGAGCCGTTTTTGAAATAATTCAATTTTTTTACGTTTTTGCCATAAAAATATGTTTTTTAATTTCAAAAAGTGAAAAAAAGTGAAAAAATCCATCCATCCGTTTGGTCTCTAGCGAAGTGCATATACACACACAGACACAAAAACGTTTATTTTACATTTTTTTTTGTTTAGAGGACCCTAAAGTGGATTTTTAAACCTACTTGTAAAATCACCTTATTTTGGGCGATCAAAATATTTTCTTTATGCTAACGCATATAGGAGAAAGAAAAAAGGGCCCTTTGTATAAACAAAAGGAAGAGCGTCTAACTAAAACCACAGGCCGCACAATCATGTGGGAAAGCACTAGTGACTGAACTGACTTGCCTGGCACTAATGAACAATCACGCGTGAAAGAACGTACGTGTAAAAAGCCCTAATGTCTGCTACTATTTTACAAACAAAGTGTTACTATGGTTACAGTTTGCAGTGAATGTTGGTTGAATACCCATAAATCCTATTGAAACTGATAAAATTTTAGATTGTTATTTGATTGTCAGAGTTGACATTTGGCAAAGGTAATGAAGAAAACTACATAAAACATGAAAGAGTTTTGAAATACAAGTGTTAAAAGCATTGGGACTCAAACATAACAAGAATGATTTAATAAACCTCCAGAAAATTGACTGAAAAACAATAAAAGAAGCATATAAAAAGTTTCAAGAAAAAAAAGAAAAATAGTGCTTCCTCAAAAGAAAATGAAGGAGGGAGAGAAAGACCTTTATAATGATTATCAATCATAGATGTTTTAAGAATGTAAATGCCATTATAGCACAGTATACAACACCACATAGTGACACTCTGTTTAAAAAATTGGCGACAAGCACAGTAACTAGCGCTCGTAGCGAAGGGAGCAGAGCAGTGAGAATTTCTGAAATATTTACATCCACAGCTGTTATAAGTAAGAGTCAAATAATATTTACTCTAGGGTCGCTGGCATTGCACTAGTCCCATACAAATGCAATGGGAGTATCACTAATGGATGTTTTATACAGTGATTATAGTTGCTAAATAACTTTAATCGTGGATCCTGAAAAGAGTAATTTTGAACTATGCCGAAAAAAAAACAATGTAACCAATGCCGATTTTCGGTTATGGTTAATACATCGTGTATCGGAACTACATTTGTTATATAATTTTAAAGCTTAGATTCCAGTTTTTAATTTGGTATACTATGAGCCACTCTATTCTTTTATTTGTAAATCAATTTACATTAGAACTACATTTATTGGCTCATATTTTTATGTAACACATTTTTATATTGCTACTGTTTATGTAACACAATTTTATATATGGACATTACAACTTCCAATATAGAAGGTAAGCCCAATAAACTATATATTTTTGAAAAGTATATTAGTTGAGCTGCAATATGTATATTTCAATTTATTTGAGTATATTTCATAAATCTTCCTTAGCAAAAACATAGGCAAACAATTTTTTATTCATAAACTACAAATAAAAATAATTCTAAAAATGTATCAACCTAATCCAAAAGCATTCAAAACTGTATTATTGTGTTAATGTGTTGAGTGGGTATTTTAAAGACAAAGATATATAATATGTCACATTTACAAACAAAAAACATTTTTGATTTTTTTTAAATTACCATGTTAATGGCATAAAATCCCAGCAGTATAAACCTACAGCATTGGTAGCTGTAGGGTTAATAGACTTGTAAGCCAAGCCTACAAATATTGTAAAAGAAAAATATGCTTGTGAATGACGCATTTTCTTTCAGATATTAACTTGTGAATTTCTAAAGGTAAATTACCCTATTATAGACCTAGGCATATATGCTTAGGCCTAACCTAAAATGTATATTTTTTTACTTACTTGGTTGTTCTTTAACTTTGAGAAATACTACTCCATATGGGTAATATTAAGCTATATAACTGATTTACTGTTAACTTTATTATTTGAATAAAACACGTTACGTCACTTCAGGTAAATAAATGTATTATTTTCATTCACAAACCGAGAATAACCTTCAGATTTAAAATATTTCAAGTGTCATTCTCATTTAACTCAACAAAACAAATTATTTTGTTTACTACAGGCTACTATCCGTCTTCTGTGTCGACTTTAATCGGTTTCGGTCAACACAAAAATCGTATACAATACAAATGAATCGTTTTCAGTCAACCACTATTATTTATTAAATACTAGGGGACACCCCTGCACGCTTCGCGTGCCAACCCCGACGCTCGCTACACCTCGGCTTTCGGCCTCGGCATGTAACTATTCAATACAAAAATTGGTATAACGTAAAATTACAATATTACATTTCGGTACAGTATCTCACTCACACTAATTGCTTTGCCACCTATTTAGCCTATTTCAAGAGTGTTCATTTCATTTATTTTTGTTTAACAGCTGAAGATTAAACTCATAGTAAAATATTAAATAGTATAATGTCAAACATTCAAAATAGACATGTTTATTTATTTACAAAACAGCTGTTATTAATTTACTAAAATCAACCCAATGTTATCCTTATGGACCAATCTTTTAAGGGTGCTTTATACCCCTTAGGAGTACTTTATCAAGATGAAAATACTTTAGTTGTCCTATTTAAGTTCTAAAGAAACAGTGTACAAAATTTCAGCTCTCTACCTACATGGGAAGTTGGAGAATTAGTGATGAGTGAGTGAGTCAATCAGTGATGGCTTTGCCTTTTATATATATATAGATTATTATTATTATTATTTTGTTTACTTCAAGCATTATTAAGGTCTATGCTTCAAGCACCAGTTCATAATGGTCATTAGCTTGCAGGCCTGTGCGTGAACTTTATTTCCAATGGATATATCATTTTACAGCGTAAAAAAGGAAAATGAGGTTTATACAAACCTATATCCATGTAAAGATGAAATATAATGCATGAGTTACACAGCGGCAACGATAAAGCATAATATAAAGTTTACATTGTTGAGGCAACTCCTAGTGCAGAACTCCAGCATTAAAACAGAAACAAATTATAATAGGTTTATTTATGAGAAACAAGATTTTTTCGAATAAATAATTATCAAGATGAACAAGAGACACAACAATAATAAATAGTAGGTAAACGACTGTAAATTGGTGTATCCTCCTCGGACCCAGCGTCCCCTATAGGGGACATTTTTTAAAATGCTACAGTAAACGGTCTGCATGTAGTAGACATTTCCAGATAGTTCCAACTGTTTCTGCTAGAGTCCGCCTGCATGCAGAAGTAGCCAGAAATCCATTTCTGCTCAGTCATTGCTTTGTTGGAGCGTTGCAAGATGGCAGACGGATGAGATTATAGGTTACCATGTTCCTCTCAACGTAAGTATTATCTAATAATACGCAATTGCTAATATTTAGGCCTAATAAAAATTAGACAAACTAAATAAAGTACGTGTTTCAACATGTAATCATTAGTTTTGAGGTTACTTTGTTATTTTAGCCTAGCCGGGCATGCAAAATTGGATGTCCCCTATGTGGGACATTGGGTCTTGACCATACCTCTGTTTTTAACATTTGAAAAATGAAAACTGAAACTAATGATAAAAATACTCGACTTAGGAGTAATGTACTGTCATTAATAGATTGTTAATTATTGTTTAATATTTTTAGTGGTTATATTTTCAATGGTTTACAGGGGGTTGTTGAAATAATATTGTTTAGATAATTCGGTAACGAACATTTGTTTCGCAGGTGTTTTGGATGACTTCTGCAATTGTTAGGGATTCAGCGATGATTCAGACATTAATGACCTTTCGGATGAAGACGATCCTACTTTCGTGATATCACCCAGGATCGATGATGCTCTACAGGACGATGAAGACGACGACGACGAAGAAGGGGCTGCGTACAATAATATGCCAAAATGGGTGGTGTCGATCTATTTGACCGTATAATTTCTTATTACCGTCTATCAGCAAGAACAAAAAAGTGGACAGTACGTCTGACTTTCCATATGATAGACTTAGTTGTTGCTTCTTGTTGGATAATCGAAGGGGTATGACAATGTTGAACAAACACCAAAGAAGGACAGAGTGGACACCACGAATACAGTACGGATCTCGCGTACCATCTGATTCACAACCAATCACCAGAGGAGGACAACGATAAGTGGATATTTTACCACTGCCAGGACCGTCAAAAAAACACGTCAACATCCTTCTTGATATCCAAAGGAAAATCGCAGCAAAGCACATGCCCATGATACCGGACAACAAGGATCACCGCTGCAGATTTCCTGGTTGTGATTCAAAAAAAGCTAGGATGCAGTGCAGAACATGTAAGGTCTTCCTTTGCCTAAATAGTGCAAGGAACTGTTATAAAGTTTTCCATGAAATGTCGAAAACTAATGTAATATCTATTATTATTAACATGTTTAGTTTTGTAATAATGTTTCTTGTTTTAGTATGTATACCATTCATATTTTTGAGGTTGGCCGAGACCCAATGTCCCTTATAGGGGATATGCTTTTTTTCATACTGAAGCCTAAATAAAAATTTTCAAAAAAATAATGTGAGTTTCTTGATTTATTTGCAACCAAAAAATCATATTAGTTTCCAAAAATTATTATCACGGGGCGGATGGGTCCGAGGAGGGTATGGACCCTTGTAAAATAACAAACAACTAAAGAAAACAATAGTACTGAGTTAATGGTAATGGATTTTAATAAAATCGAATAATTTAATAAGCAATAACAATAATAGACAGTTAACAACGTAACAAATAACAAGCAATGACAAAAATAAAGAAAATAGTTAACAAAATTGTCGTATTATGATTAAATTAGTAAATAACAACGCATAATAGAAATGTTGAAAGAATTTTATTCCAGAAATAAAGAACTGGCTGTTGGCTCAGATATGAAATTGAACCTTGGACAATATGCTCCGCAGCCCGGTCTTAGCCATTATTGAGCCCCCACACCGGTAATTGAATTCTCGTATATCATTTCTATCAGATGCTCACACGACAAGTTTCTCTGCCGATTTTTACCACTACTCTAATACAAATTAATTTCTATACTATAAGAACAATACGATTTATAAAAATAAATTCATATTCAATTCAGAAAATTATTCTTTACACAAAAATGTTTTTAATATCCCTAAAAACTCTCTTAATAGTTTATTTGAAAGCTTATCTCTGTCAGACTCTTGAATGGATTGTAAAAAATAAAAACAAAGTGGGAGGAAAACTATAAAATTTAGTAAAAAAAGGGTTAAATTGTTGAGTAAGTAGTTCGTTATTGTAACGGAATTGCATTAAACGAAAAATCATGTTCATCATTACCATTGGAAGTGGCTTTTATCATAGATCTTCTAGTATAAAAGAAGGTCTATGCTGTTATATCTGCGGTAATGTTTGGGCTTCGGCCGCTATCATTGAGCTCGTATTCAAAGCTTGATTACCGAACCAAGTGATGAATTATCTTAAATAATCCTTGCCTGATCAGTAGTATTTTGAAGATAGGTCTTGATCCGCTTCAGAGTCGAATGATCTCTCTGAAGTACATGTGGTCACAGGTAATGTAGGTAGTATTTTTAATAGTCTATGAATATTCTGTTATTATGTGCTCCAGGCATTTAGTTACAGATTTCAAAGCATTTGAAATTCCTTTTCAACTTCATGCCTCAACACGGCCGTCTCGATGGAGGAAGAACATTCTCGCAATGCGCATGAACTAAGAAACGCAAGCATTAACAGTGGCTACCTGTTTATTTAAGATAATATATCATTTCACTTTGTATTTTTAGAAATACATACTTTTTTCTTGTACAGATGTTGCCAATTCTTCGTCTCCAAGCAACAGTACTGTAAAGATTGCTCTAAAATTTCCTTTATTCGATTCACCACAGTCTTTTGAAAGATCTACACTACCAAAATCGCGGTGTCCATGTCCACGGAGAGCTAGTTCCTGAATATTGCAAAAAATCATAGCATAAGCTATAGTGTTTTTCTACCTTTTAAAACATCATTATGACGTGCTTGGTCAAATTGATTAGTGACTTCTACTGATGTCTTATTTATATTTTCTCCTAGGTTTTTCAAATCAGGAATAAAATTCTGTAGTTTTCATGGTTTAAAATAATCTTTTTGACTTTCTTACAGTTATCAAACTTGTATTTAACAAGGGAGCTTAATGCTTGGGAATTACCAACACCAGATCTTGCTAATAAACAACCATATTTGCAGAATGCTCCCTACTATTTTTCTGAGTAGTCCATGAAAAGGTATTGTACCAAGAATATTGAAATTTCAACTTTCGTTCTGTGATCTTATATATTATAGGAAATGTATAAGAAACTGATGATTGCCAAACATTTTTAAAAAACAATTTTTGTAGCATCTGCAATCACTTGACTTGCAATACTTGCATACAAGCCAATGCAATTGAGGCGAACACAAGTGTTACCTGTAGCTGTTACATTGCCGTCAGGAATAACACAAGGCTGATCAGATGGGGACGAGACCTCACTTTGATCTTTACCTTTACCTATGTCGTCATCCTGTAGACTCTCTTCACAGGGCATGAGATTCATTGAATTTGAAGGCAGTAGTGTAGTGTAGTGTAGTATCAACCACGCCGTTCAGGGGTTGCAGAAAACTTATTTTTAGGAAAAGAATGGATTCTCTTTTTAGGAAAGAAAGTCAGAAAAAGCTGAAATCTTAAGATAAAATATAGCTGTAGTATTAAATATCACAGTATCGTTAGTATAATCATCAAAATTTAACAACCCAAATTGCATATCATAAAATTTGTTAAGACAGTTTACAGAATTCCCCCCCCCCCCCACTAAGTATACCTGGTGTCCATATTTTTACTATGAAAATTTATGGCAACCCTAGCCAGGAAGGAGCATTAAACTAGACACATCTATCTCCACTAGAAGGAGCATTCTATGTGTTCAGGCTGGCATCTGGCTCAAGGTAGATTAAAAGAATAAACAAAATTAAAATAATTAATTAGTAAACTAATAACTTTTTATTTTTTCGATTTAATGCTTGTACCTTTTTTGGTTATGTTTTAGTTATCGAATTTCAGGATGAACTTAATGCTTTACTAGGGGCAATAAGTCTTTTTTTGTTTACAGTATGTTTTCTTTTAATGGGATACCACATATGAGGGACAAGATGATGTTGCCGAAATTCGGATTTTCCCTCTTTTTTAATAAAATATTTGAATTAATAAGAATTAGTGGGCATTATGCTCAAGAATAATTATTTTTAAATACATATAAATGGGTCATAGTTTTGTTTAAAATTTATAACTGAATTATTTCAAATAAAAATTAGTGTTCTGAATTTACAAACATTTTTGTTCTTGTTTAAAAGATTAAAAACCTTAGCAGAGAAATTTTAACTATGCAAAAATTAACTTAGGAGGTACTATTTGCTAGTCAATTATTTGGAAGATATTACAATAATTTTTCAGGCTGTGTACACATTAGTGGCTACAGTGTTTATCCTTTAACACTTTGAAAATAAAAAAATTTATTACACAGATTTAAGCTTAAGTTCACAAAACAATTGAAATTAACTCTTTGATTGACAAAAATATTTCTGATGCTCTCTTTGAGGTGTGCAAAGAAATAAACACTGCCATTTCTAGTAATGAAAAAACATTGTTAACCTTTTTAGATCTTAAAAAAGCGTTCGACTCCGTGGACAGAAATAAGCTGCTTAAGAAACTTGAGGCTGTGGGAGTTAGGGGCTGTGCCTTATCTTGGTTTCAGTCGTACCTGACTCACAGGCAACAAGTGACAACTATCTGTAACGTCGACAGTGACCCGTTGCCATTAAATTACGGTGTTATTCAAGGCAGCACCCTTGGACCTATTTTATTCTTAATTTATATCAATAACATTTCTAAATTAAATATCAAAAGCCAATTGTTCCTTTTTGCTGATGATACATTAATTATGACGCGGGGTAAAACCTGGAATGATGTTCGCACGCAGGCATTGTTGGATTTGGAAATTATAAAAAAGTGGCTAGATCAAAATGTACTAACGCTCAATGTTTCAAAAACAAAATTTATGCCAATTTCATTAACTAATAATTGTTACTTACTTCCGGATTTGATTATTCACTCTTGTGGTAATTATATGAATGGTAATTGTAACTGTGGTAAAATACAGCGGGTCGATTCCTATAAATACTTAGGTATCGTCTTTGACAGTCAAATGAAATGGACACAGCATGTGGACTACCTAAAGAATAGGCTCAGAAAGTTTATTTACTCATTTAGAGAATTGTCTGATGTATTGTATGAGAAGGAGATTAAAATAGCCTATTATGCGTATGTCCAATCGTTACTTTCTTTTGGCGTAATCGCATGGGGCGGAGCCTACAAAACAATTCTTCAACCCCTTAATATAGTACAAAAATCAATAATAAAATTAGCTTTTAAAAAACCTAAACGCTTTCCCACCATTGAATTGTTCCGTGAAACCCATCTTTTTACTGTCCGACAACTATTCTTAAAAGTTTTAATTATACACATTTACCAACATTTCAACAATATATTTACTCCAACTACTCACACATATAGCACTAGATACTCAAGAAATATTGGAATTAATACAATTAATTTATTTAAACATTACTCTACGACAAATAGTTTTTACATTTCTCAAATTGTATACAGAAATATGTGTCAGAGATACAGAGGAACTGAGCTTTTTCAATTGCCTTCAATATCCTTATTTAAGAACAAACTGTCTTAGTTCCTTATCAGTCTCAGTGAGGAGGAGGTGGAGGCTCTGATTGTGGCCGGGTACATCAGGCCTGTCTGACCTTGGCCCCCCCACACACCCTCCCCCCCAGCACACTACCGTCTGAATATCTTCAAACTGGTTAGCAGTTACCGTCTTCCATCATCTGACATTGACGAAAGCAAAATTCAATAGACACTATTTGTTCAAACATTTTAAAGATTATTAAGATAAAATTATGTTTAATACAATTATTAACAGACAAACTAATTTTACGACTGCAAAAACTAAATAAAATCAGTTCCATTCTCTGGCCAGATAATGACTCGGAGCCTTCGCACAGGTTACCTTTGCCTATGTAGGGCCTAGGTTCCTATTTTCCCTGAAGGAACAAATTGATATTAATACGTTATTTTTATATTAAGATGTAATTATATAACTAGTAAGTAAACATATTTAGTTACATTGTTAGATTTAAGTTTCATTCTTTTTATTAATGTTCTTTTACAACAAAATATTGTATTATTTATTATTTTGGGAAAATAAACATTCTGATTCTGATTTTCAAAATATTATTCTTAAAAAATCATTTTTAGTTATCTTAATTTATTTAATAATGTTTTAAAGGTACCTCCCCAACAAGCTATACCATAATGTAAACATGAATGTATTAGTGCAAAATAAAGTGTTCTTTAAAGATTAATTTCAAATACATTTCCTAAAAAATAAATGTTCTTATGAATTCCTTTAATTTAGAGTGTAGAACTTGAATGTGTTTCCCCAAGTTAGTTTATAATATAAAATAATTCCTAAATATTTGAATCCTTGAGTCTTTTCTATATGATCGCATTGCAAGTTTAACTGTAGGCAATTTTCAGAATGATAAATAACTGGTAATGGAAAATTAAAAGATCAAAATTAATGTGTTTAGTTTTAATTACATTCACCTGCAATTTATTCTGACTACAATGTTTATTCAAAATAATAAGACACTCTTGAAGAAATGCTTTTAGATTATTTGTGTGAATAAAAAAATAAATGTCATCGGCAAATGCTTGAATATGTCCTTTAAATCCTTAAGCAATAAATCATTAATGATGATTACAAATACGGTTGCTGAGGTAACTGATTCCTATGGTTACGGGCAAAGGTGCTCTGAGGTATCCCCGACCCGCTGTTCTTTAACAGACAGCAAGCTACAGAACCAATCCATTGCTACATCCCTTACACCAGCTGCACCCTGTTTATTCAGCAAACTTTTAAAATCGATGAAATCTAAAGTTTTTTAAAAATCCACAGAGAGGCCAGTGGTTTTGGTGTTCTTATTTAAGCTAGAATAAATTTAATTAGTAAAATTGACTAGAGCATCTTCAGTAGATTTGCCTTTTTGAAAACCACATTGATTTGTAGAAAAAAAATGTTGTTTAAAATACTTTGTTAACCATGTAATCACGACTTAGGATCAATTATCTTAGACAAAATACTAAAATTAGCTCATTAATGCATAGTTCTAGCATTCCTGGGAAAACTCCTGGTTAAGACTTAAGTTAAAGATGTGACATAAGGATGATGTGATACATTTATTATCAACATAACATTAAATTTATCAAAACTAAAGTTTTTCTCTTTTAAAAGCGGCACCTATGTTTTACAGAAACAATGTTTTGATTGTTCACCTGTCAAATCGTTTTAATCACTTTCTACTGTTGTGCTGGGTCTCCCGCACTATAACTTATTAATCAATTATGTCTCTATTTACTCATTAAGAATGGTAATGGTGTCATAAGAAAGTATAAAAGTTTATGATTAAAATAAGACACAGTTTAAGTTAAGATGTAAAATTATTGATCGCCGTGGAAACACATCTTAATTCAGTTATGGCAACTTTCTTCAAAGGAGGTACTGGAAAGCTTTTATTCCGTTATGACAAATGCCTTAATTTAAATGGTGATTATGTAAAAAACAGCTACGGTATATATTATTATCTAAAACACGCCACGTCCGGACAACATTTTTTTGGTTTCAAGGATTTTTAGTATTTAACTTTTATTGGGGGTTTCCGACCACGAGAAATCAATTGGCATCGGTCTCAACGTTGGGAAAATTCTGATTTCTGCCCCAGAGGCTCCTAGACATCCCGTGCAGGAATTATTTACCAATTTATTAGTTAGAACAGGGGTTCTCAAACTGTGGGGTGCAACTCCTACGGAGGTGCGAGAAACTTGGGAAAATTAATATTGAATTAGTAAGGCAGAAAAAAAAAATTGGGTGTGCGTCGGACCACACGGTGGAAGTTATACTTCTTTGGCCATTCTCATACACCCACTCACGCACACAAACAGACAGGATATATAAATGAAATATAAGACATTTTTCAATATTATTCAATATATTTATCTTCAATATATTATACGTGACTTCATTATTATATTATACACCTATATTATCATTATCAGTAATTTCTTCGATTAAATTTCTTCGATTAACAATCGATTAATCGATAGTTCTTAAAAATTTGTTCTTACTTTTCAGCGTGACGCGGTTTCTCGACCAACGTCCCATCCCAAAGTGTCTAACGGGCGCAAAGAAGTATAACTTCAATAAATCAAGTGTTTTCGACCATGAAAAACACAACTAATTAGGAACTATACATTGAATATTATAGATCGTCATTGCATTAAAAATAAAGATAAATTATTCCTATAGCCTACAATTTAAGGCTTGTAATATTATTGTAATTACATACAATATTACATACACAGGATCCTACACAAAACTATTTAATATGTATTTAATGAAAAGTTGAAGTAAATACAAACACATTATTAAAACCTTTGTAATTTGTATCCACAACACTACTATCATAATTAAATTTAAGGGGAGCGCGAGCTTATAGTACGTCAAGGTGGGGGGGGGGGGGCTCAGCCGGAAAAGTTTGAGAACCCCTGGTTTAGAAGATCATGTGTGTTTTGTTTACTTACTTGTCCATATGTGGTGGAATTATTTAATATTATTATTTTTTTGAACATGTGTTTGTGTATAGTTACCAACTTATAGGCCGTGAGGCGAGTGAAGAAACTCTGGATGCGCGAAGGAGGGGATGTAGCAAGTTGGGGAGAAAGCTCCCCCTCTCAGAGTCGGTGGCTACTGTTGTACTAGCCACCCGCCAAACATCAGTCCTTTGCTAAAGTACCTATCCAGTAAAATGTACGATTCCACTGACATTCAAATCCATCCAGAGTTTCTTCACTCGCCTCACGGCCTATATATACTTTGTCAGATTGTTTTTTCACTATAATTGTTTTTCTTTTTGCTTCTTCTAAATTAATAGATTTATATCCCATTTGTATAATTGTTGTTCATAATTAATCATTAAATTCTCTTTTTAAAGAAGCGTCCGGGTAACATTTTTTTTGCTCCAAGGATTTTTAATTTTTGGGGGATTTTCGATCACAAGAAATCAATTTGCACCGGTCTCAACCCTAGGAAAATTCTGATTTCTACCCCAGAGGATCCTAGACATCTCGTGTTATCGACTTTTAGCAGAAAAAAAATATGGAACTATTATCGACTTCTAGCAGAAGGTGGGCATCAAACTATAGGTATTTATCTCCTAAATAACATTATACCATTACATTTTGGAGGAGACTACATATAAGGGCTCTGCCCCCCCCCCCTCAAAGTAAAATATTTGCTCAATACCCAAAATTGGGTAATGTTAAACTAATACATCCGAGTGGGTTATCAAATTAAAGGTATTATTCTCTTAATTACCATTAATTAATATACCATCAGATTTTAGAAAAGACTATGAGCTGAAGAATCTTGACGATGCCTTAGGCCAGCGGTTCCCAACCTTTTTTCACTGCCGTACCCCTTGAGATAAATTTATTTCAAATTGTACCCCCAAGAAAAAAAAGTTGTAAGACCATTAATCATGGAACGTAAATATTTACGCAAGAGTTTTTTTATCTTTTATTTGACAATAAAGTTATTGTTCCAAAATTAGGCCTATATATGTTTCTAGTAAACTTAGTAAATTCTAAATACCAACTGTAAAAAAAATAATAACAAAGTAAATACAATGTTTCTTATCACGAAAACATACTAGAATTAGCAAATAAGTTTATTGAAAAAAATGAAATCAAAATTATTCTTAAAACAAGTCAAAACTGTTTTAGTGTGACCCTTGGGCCTGTTTTGTTGCACATAATATTTTGAAATCAATATCAAAGGTTGATAAATACACTCTTAAATCAGGACTTGCATTTAGCTTATTCCTATACTTGTTCTTAATAAAAGCATAGGAAGAGAACGATCTCTCAACTAGTTCTGTGTTTGTAAAAGGAAGTAAAACCAGAAGGGCTTTTGTGGTTAAGGGTCCATATTCATCCCTTATGGTCACCCAGAATTGTCCAAGGGGTTTCTTTTTGAACTCGGACTTCAAGGAAGAGTCACTTGAAAGTTCTAGGAGCTTTTCCATCTCATGAACGGTCAATGTAGCAGTCTTGACGTTTTCTTCATTGAAAGGATCTGCAATCCAGTTCTCTCTGTCATCTCGTTTAGGAAAATACTTTCTAAAAGAGTCCTTCAGGTTTGTCAAATGTGTCACTACTATTTGATGTTTCACTTTGTCAGCTATGGGCAGATTATTGTCACTCAAGAAATCATGAAGCGTGCCAAAAACTTCAGCTTGATTGTTTTGAATACAGGTTTTCCAAAAATCAATTTTCTTCAGCATGGATTCAATTTTGCCAGCAACTTTGAATACTGTAATTGAGCTGTTCTGTAACTCTAAATTGAGTTTATTGATCTGTGAAAAAATGTCAGCTAAATAAGCAAGCTTTTGAAGCCAGTCACTATCATGAAACTTGGAGGCTAAATAAAAAGGATGCTCTTCAAAAAATACTTGCAGTTCATGTCTGAGCTCAAAAAGTCTTGTAAGAACCTTCCCGCGAGATAGCCACCTTACTTCAGTGTGCAAAAGCAACGTGGAGTGAATGCCACCCATATCTTCACAAAGCACTTTGAACAGTCTGGAGTTTGTTGCATTGGCTTTAACAAAGTTGACTACTTTAACTGCTTCATTGAGAACATCATTCAAAGGAGACAGCAAATTTTTGGCTGCAAGACTCTGTCTGTGGATGCAACAATGGCTCCATGCTACGTGGGGGGCCACTTCTTTTACCCACCCCCGAAAACCGATATATATGCCAGACATTGATTTTCCCCCGTCAGTGCATATACCGCACAATTTACCCCAGTCTATTTCTTTTTCACAGAAGTAGCTATAAATCACATTGAACACATCTTCCCCTGTAGTACGCTCAGTTGTGTAATATTCTCAGTTGCCATGCATGGCACAGCAACAGATTTTCTTCAAACTCCTTGTTGGGATTTACATACCTTGCAGTAACAAGTAAGATTGCTAGGGCAGCAATGTCCGTACTTTCATCAACTTGGATGGAAAAAAATCACTGTCTTTTAATCGCTGAACCACTTTGTCTTCAATGTACTCAGAAATGTTGTGAATTCGCCGTGAAACTGTGTTGTTTGACAGCGGGATGGAGTTCACCTTACTAACAAAGTCCTGACCAAACATACACTGAACAGCATCTTTTATACAGGGGGCTATCAAATCCTCACCTATTGTGTGGTTTTTACCACTTTTTGCAATATGGTAGCTAATTTTGTAAGAGGCTTCCACAGCATTTTCGTTATCTCTATTAACTGATGCGAAATAAGAAGAAACCACTCCATCTTTCCTATAATTTTTTGAAAGTCGTTCAAAATAGGTAATTTCTTTATTTTTGTGCTGGGCGTGTTTGGATTCAAGGTGGCGCAAAAGTAAGGAAGGTTTCATGCTTCCATTGCTTAAAATTTCTCCACAAACAACACATAGTGGGTTTGGACTTTCCTCCTCTCCAGTAAACAAAAATCCATATTTCAAGTACTCATTTGAATATTTTCGTTTCTTTGAGGAAGTTCCAGTACTAGTACTAGATTTATGAGGTTTAGTATCACTGGTACTCACACAAGAAGAATTTTCTGCTGCTGAGTCCCGGGACGTACTAGGCTTGCTAAGCACCTGACTTGCCGTATCAGTCTGATTTGTTTTAACTGATCCAGTTTTTAACCACTTTTCCATCTTCTTGATTACAGTTAAATGGTTTACAAATCAGTCAAAAACTAACACGCACAATAAGCAAGTAAAAAGTAAACTGAACATAAATTCATGTAATGAAGAGCGACAGATGACAGTCAACTACTATGCAAGTGAACTATGCGAGCACTGACTGACGGTAC
Organism: Stictocephala bisonia; assembly: GCA_035578905.1. NCBI lineage: Eukaryota > Metazoa > Arthropoda > Insecta > Hemiptera > Membracidae > Stictocephala > Stictocephala bisonia. The sequence continues at coordinate 124,269 of JAQJVL010000591.1, read as the reverse complement.
GGTAGCAGTGCATTGCGTGGCTAAGTGAGTGGGGGAGGGGGAGCGGCAAAGGGCTAACTGACATTGACGAGCGAGCGTAAGTCAGACCATCGGACGATTCGGCGCGCCAGTACTGTACTGTACTTTTCAACCACCACGTAGGTAACGTACGATAAACACATAAAGTCCGCCATTACCAAATATTTTCAGCGTACCCCCAACCAGGTCGTTGCGTACCCCCAAGGGGTACGCGTACCCCAGGTTGGGAACCGCTGCCTTAGGCCAATCTTCCTCACAAGGCAACATGCCAAAATCCACAAATAAGACTGTAGCAGAGTGCCTTGGTGAGGCCACAGGTGGAGTTCTCCCACGGGGCCGCAGGCCGAATTCCACAGACGCTAAAGGTAAAAGTGGAAGACCTCAGAAAAGAAATTGTATTAATAACCTGCAAGGTAGATTAACTACAAACAATCCTCAGGATTATCTAGGATATATAGATGATACCTCTTCAGTTCGCAAAATTCAACTGAGCGAAGCTCGGTCTCCCGGTACTAATAATATTAAAATAGCATACCACCAAACAATTGTTTTAATTATTAAAACCAATATTTATTGGGGGCCGATGTAAAGCTTGGCCAGCCAGTCTCGGACCAGTAGTCCTAACCCTAATCCTTTGTAAGCATATGTGCATTATTATTAGTATTTTTTTTTTTTTTAATTCTACTCGCCAGTTCCCAAGGGTCCTGCTAGCCTATGAGAGGACTTAATTCAACAAGTGAAGTACTGACTGCTCAAATGGGGATTCAAACATTGGTACTTGCACTCTGCAATCTCCCTTAGCCACAGAGCCACCATGAGCTGGAACCAAGTTTTATAAAAAATAAATATTTAATGTTTAGATAAAAAATTAATTACACCATAGTCAATTTAAACTTACATCAACAGATTGTGAATAATCTGTAGTTCAACCCAAAATTTACTATTTTTACAACAAAATAGATGGGACAACAAACTTTCTTTATTACAAATGTCATTTAATTCTGCTTCCAAACACTGAAACAATAGTCAAAGAATGATAAAAATTCTTAGATTTTTCACAAAGCACACAAAATTGCGCTTTGGTAGCTGAGTGGTTAGAACTCCTCACTTCAATGCTGGGGGTACTGGTTTCAAAATCATGTAAGGTCTAACTAAATTTAGCTTGATGGGTTTGGACCGTTGTCCATATATTCGTTGGAATACTGTGTAAAAAGTACTACTAACGAAGAAATAATAATAAAAATAAAAAAAAACAAATAGAATGCCTGCTAAAGTATAATATCCTTTTAAGGAAGACACGTACGTTTTGACTGACAATTTTGAATAAATTAATAAGCAAAAATTGTCGCAAATGGGCTTATCCAAGGTTTAAGAAGTCCTTTTTACAATAAAAGAGATGTTAAGTACATTAAATATTATTATAAATGGAGGAGAGTGACTTTTAGTCACATTAGCATTATACATGTACACGCAAGGTAAGCTGTAACAACAGCTGACGCACGCAGACTGTGAGTCCGCTAAACATGTACATGCAAGGTAAACTGTAACACCAGCTGACGCACGCAGACTGTGAGTCCGCTAAACATGTACATGCAAGGTAAACTGTAACACCAGCTGACACACGCAGACTGTGAGTCCGCTAAACATGTACACGCAAGGTAAACTGTAACACCAGCTGACGCACGCAGACTGTGAGTCCGCTAAACATGTACACGCAAGGTAAACTGTAACCCCAGCTGACACACGCAGACTGTGAGTCCGCTAAACATGTACACGCAAGGTAAACTGTAACACCAGCTGACGCACGCAGACTGTGAGTCCGCTAAACATGTACATGAAAGGTAAACTGTAACACCAGCTGACACACGCAGACTGTGAGTCCGCTAAACATGTACACGCAAGGTAAACTGTAACACCAGCTGACGCACGCAGACTGTGAGTCCGCTAAACATGTACACGCAAGGTAAACTGTAACCCCAGCTGACACACGCAGACTGTGAGTCCGCTAAACATGTACACGCAAGGTAAACTGTAACACCAGCTGACGCACGCAGACTGTGAGTCCGCTGAACATGTACATGCAAGGTAAACTGTAACACCAGCTAACTCACGCAGACTGTGAGTCCGCTAAACATGTACACGCAAGGTAAACTGTAACACCAGCTGACGCACGCAGACTGTGAGTCCGCTAAACATGTACATGCAAGGTAAACTGTAACACCAGCTGACTCACGCAGACTGTGAGTCCGCTAAACATGTACATGCAAGGTAAGCTGTAACACCAGCTGACGCACGCAGACTGTGAGTCCGCTAAACATGTACATGCAAGGTAAACTGTAACACCAGCTGACGCACGCAGACTGTGAGTCCGCTAAACATGTACATGCAAGGTAAACTGTAACACCAGCTGACGCACGCAGACTGTGAGTCCTCTAAACATGTACATGCAAGGTAAACTGTAACACCAGCTGACTCACGCAGACTGTGAGTCCGCTAAACATGTATACGCAAGGTAAGCTGTAACACAAGCTGACGCACGCAGACTGTGAGTCCGCTAAACATGTACATGCAAGGTAAACTGTAGCACCGGCTGACGCACGCAGACTGTGAGTCCGCTAAACATGTACATGCAAGGTAAACTGTAACACCAGCTGACGCACGCAGACTGTGAGTCCGCTAAACATGTACACGCAAGGTAAACTGTAACACCAGCTGACGCACGCAGACTGTGAGTCCGCTAAACATGTACACGCAAGGTAAACTGTAACACCAGCTGACACACGCAGACTGTGAGTCCGCTAAACATGTACACGCAAGGTAAACTGTAACACCAGCTGACGCACGCAGACTGTGAGTCCGCTAAACATGTACATGCAAGGTAAACTGTAACACCAGCTGACTCACGCAGACTGTGAGTCCGCTAAAACACCATGTCTAAATATTACCATGAAAGACGACGTGTGAATACAGAAATGGCTTTAAAAAGTTCACTTTTTAAATAAATATAGTAATTTATTTATTTATTCATAAGACACCGATCGTCAAGATATGGGCGAATATGGATTTCGAATGAGTGTGATGAGCGAATGTAGTCATTGTTACAAACTAAGGGCGACAAATTAATTAGAAAGTGTCATTAATTAATAGCCCAACAAATGAACAGCCGGTGGTTATCAGCTGATCCTTCTCAAAATGTAATAAGATTCTGATTGGGATTGAACTGAAAACCTTTAGCTTATGAAGCTGGGATTGAACCAACTACGCTACCAGTAAGTATATTCATTAGTACGCATTAAAGTTTAAAGAAGACTACGACAGTGTGATGACTTTTTTAGTGGCTGCAGCCAGCTGGTGGGTCTAAGGTCAGGCCTCCTGGCTCAATACCTCTTTGAGAAGACTGGTCAAGAAATAATTTTGGAGTGGTCTGAGGATACGTAGAACTAATCATATGAGTTACTTGGCATTAATAAACCATTTCAAACATACCACATCCAACAAAATGTCCAATATCAGCTTGATATATTTTTTTCAATTTATTATGATTTAGTTATTAACCCTCCAGTACACTCAAGGTAAACTGTAACACCAGCACGCGGACTGTGAGTTCGCTAAAACATTGTCAAGCAGTGCCATTTGCTGTATGCGACCATGTTCATGCTCTCTTTGATGCCATTAAATAGTGTACATTCTTAACTAATCATTATATTTATCAAGGATATGGGATGAGGTACTTGGAACCACAGCCATTAGAAATAATTACTTTTTATATGATATTGATTATTCGAAAATGCAGACTCTCGGTCCGCGACGTGTGCACTGGAGAGTTAAACACGCCAACATGATATAATCCTTACAATAAATAAATTCATTTTTTCTCTTTCAACCAAGTCCAAATTAAGTTGGACTCAAAAAACTTTGGAAAAAGAATTGTTGAGGATACTGAATCATACTCGATGACAGTGGAGACGCAGGGCGCCATGAAAAAATAGAAAATGTTGATGGAACCGAAAATTGATTTATAGAAGTCGTTATAAGTTCAATAGCATTGGAGACAGAAGGCGATAAGAAAAAAGCAGAAGATTTTGATGAAACTTGACTTTTAGATGAAGCTCTATGGACATGGTTCTACCAAGAAAGGCATAAGAAACACTGTTAGTACAAAACAAGGAAGGAGATGGAAACGTTCAATGGAATGTAAGGTGGTTTACTATATGAAGTCATACACTGGTTTAGAAGAGGAGATATACGTACTGAAGACATAATACATATTAAAATAGATTATTTTATAATTCCCTGACTAATCATTGACTGTTCTATATTATTAAAATACCCTGACTTCCAGGTTTTACCTATTTTTCCAGTTGCTGAATACGTGGACGGACACACTGAGTAAAGACTTAATCTATAATTCACAAAATATTTCTATTAAATTAGTAATGATATGCTTTTATTCTCTGTTGTATTAGACCACATTTAGTTTATCTATTATATTCTAGTAATTTGTATAAGTTATGATTTTACTTACAACTTAAGTATAAACAAATGTTTTACTCTTAACCCTGGAATCTTTTTATTTCATGTCCATGATAGTTGGGGCTGTGTTGTCCATATACTACGCCATTGGTAAACATAGTTCCAAAGTTAAGAATTTTGTTTATAAATAATATGTTATTGATATGAAATAAATAATTTCTTTGTTTTCTAAGAAATTAGAAGAATTAGTTTGAAAAAAATCTTATGGTAGACCAAATTTAAGACACGAAAAACAGAGCTTAATATAGAGCATTTTCTAAATCAATAGTGAAAAAAATCTTGGTATAAAGCATTGTTAAGGGTAGATTATAATGATCTCAATAAGTAGGATACTGAGGTAGCCACATAATGTCATAGCCCTTTTTTGTCATAGGGAAATCTAAAAAGCCCAGCCTTAAAATATATAAACATTGCAATACTTTAATTACTAGTCCATATTATTACCATATTTAGTCAGTCACTTGCATGGACTCAGTACTGGCCTTGCACTAAATAAGTGCACACATTGCGGACTGAGTCTGCATTTCCGAATAATCAATAATGGATAAAAACTATTTCTAGTCTGTGGTGCAAAGTACCTTATCCCACATCCTTAATAAATTACATTAATTAGTTGAAAATAAAAATGTACACTATTTAATGTCGTCTATGAGAGCACGAACATGGTCGCACACAACAAATGGCACTGCTAGACAATGTATTAGCGGACTCACAGTCTGCACGCATTACTCCGAGCTCTGCAATCGCGAGGCCTCTCCAATGGTTTTTAGTAGCGGACTTACAGTCTGCACGCATCAACTGGTGTTACAGTTTACTTCGTGTGTACTGGAGGGTTAATAACTAAATCATAATTAGATAGTCAAACATTATATACTATTTAATGTACTTACTTTTTTCTTAAAAGTAAGGTGAACGTTACTTGATAGTGACACCTCCTGTCTGGGTTGTATTTCTACTAAGACTGAATTCAAGACAGACAACAACAAATATCTTTAACCTTTCATGTTTACACTTCACATAACCTACGGAATAGCGATTTCTTGTGTGGTTGAAGAGAAGATCTAAATGAAAATACATTGGCTCAGAAGAAAGATGTTCTCTTTTTTAAACGTAGGGTAGTTCAAAAGTCTGGTAGCACCCTGATTACTTATAAATGTGTTAGTGTAGATCAACCAAACTCATAACTTGTTAATGTGGCACAAATATGTACTTTTTATGCATAGGGCAGTTGGGCCCAAACTGGATATTTTTGGGGCAACTCAAAAATTTTCAATGCAAATCCCCATTGAGTTAACTCTCCTTTTAAAGGTCTTGGTAAAAGAAAATGAACATAGAAAATTATATAGGTCTCATTTATACCATATCATGAATGGTGACAAATAAACCAATTGAAAAACGTTTTTGTTATTTTTTAATGCCATTAAAAATAATACTTTAATTTGCACATACATAAATTATTGATGTAATTTGTTTGTCTATTTAATAGCACAATTTTCTCATAGTAAATTTCGAATTGCTTCCCCTCAGTGGTCTAACAATGTGCTAGCCTTGTATAAAAATGTTCAACTGCTTGCTGCAACACCACCTGAGGAATTAATTAAATTTCTTGTACTACTATATTTCTGAAATAATTAATGTACTTGTATTGTGGTTTTGTCTTTTATACTCTTTCTTTAACAAAGCCCCATAAGTAGTTCAGTGGTGATAAATCTGATGATCTGGCAGGCCACTCAACAGCACTACATCTTCCTATCCATCGCTTCGGGAAAACATGACCTAAGTATGGCAGATTTGCAGGCTATGATACGGAGGTGATCCATGCTGTTGAAAACATTCTACTTCAAAATTATTTGTGGTCTCCTGGATAGCTGGAATGATCTGTTAATGAAGCATTGATAAATGTACATCAGCAGTAAGGTTCCTTTCAATAAATAATGGTCCAACAGTTTGAATCTCCCAATATACCGAGCCATAGATTGACATTTCAATTTGTACAATTGACAAACAAAATTTCAAGATGTTGTTTGTGATGTTCTCTCATCCGATGAGGGTTGAAATTTCTCCACAACCACAAATCATGTCAATTAAGTTCCCATTCAGTATACAAGTTGATTCATCACTAAAAACAACATTATTTAGTTTAATAGTCATATTGTGGATTTCATTCATAATTTCATCACAGTACTATACTCGGTGATCAAAGTCAAAGATAAATTGTTAATGGTCTGTACATATTGTACACCATGTTATTTTAAAATCCTATTCTAAGATGATTGAGAAATCCCAAATTGTCTAGACATATAAGTAGTTGACCCATGTGGATTCTAAAGAACAAAGTGGAAGACATCTATGCATTTTCCCTTGTTTGTTGCTCATTTAGGTCTGCCTAATCCAGCTCAACTCTTGACAGTATCTTTTTCTCAAAATGTCTAAAGTTGTTTTCACCTACTGATCTGGAAATAGGATTTTGATCAGGATATAAAATCATGGAATACATTTTTTACTTCACTGTAAGTTCAAATTTGATTAACAAAACCATGCATCATTCTAATTGTAACACGTTCCCATTCACTTAACTTCATAATAAATTGTAAGAAAACTGTAACTCAAGTAAACACTGGCAAATCACTGTGTAATAATGAAAATACTCATGTCTGATAAATTAAAAAATGAGGTCTGCAAAAAGCAACCTAATGAGCTAGTCTTAACAATGTTTCATGCTTTGGTATTTCCCAAGAATATTGATCATTTAAGTGATACCATTCACGATAGGTTTGAAATAAACACCTCTAATTAGAACTGTTTATTTTCCTTTACCAAGAACTTTAAAAGGAGGGATAACATGATGGTGGTTTGTATATAAAAATTTTGAGTTGCCCCAAAATATCAAATTTTGGTTTTGTGGACTTAATGGACCTACTATACATAAAAAGTACATTTTTGTGATATAAACATTGTACAAGTTTGGTTGTTCTACACTATAACACATTAAAAAGTTATCGGGGTGTCTCCACACTTGAATAACCCTGTATAATTAATTCACCTTAAAGTGTTCCAGTATTTACTTAATAACTTTCTTTTTTGTAAAAAACTTGCAGTTCATATGGATCGCAGGCCAGTGTGTGAACTTTATTTAAGGAGGTAATTTACAACTGCTAGTTTAGTTGGAAATTTGAACCTTGGACATTGCACTCAGCAGTCTGAAGCCTTAGCTACTGAGCTACCCCGCCGGGATCTTGCGTCTGACGCCAAAGACAGTTTTAATTTATCAATTACTTAACCTAACTTATTTACATAACACTACGATAATTTACGTTCTTACTCTCCATGAGTTTGATCTGATCAAGAAGATGAGAGGTTAATACAGATAAAATATACAACATAATAAAATTGGTGATTTAATAATCAAATAAGTGTTTGATAGTGTTATAAATTACCGTTTTCTCACATAAGGCCATTGATAGACAGCTGGGGTAGATTTTGTCGCAGGTTTTATTTTTACTGGTTTAACACCAAGCCTTGCTTTTAACAATTTGTTTGTCTCCAATTTATTTTGTACAATGGAGAGTTGTTTTTCCCTTTTAATTCGTTTATGCAATTCATTGTATGCTCTTTTCCTTTCCCTTTCCAGCTTAGCTAATGTTCCTTCACTTACAGAAGGAAGCGTTAACTTCTGAAGTTCATCTGTTGTCAAACGATTTGTTTTTCTTGAAATCAATTCTGGATGAGTGTTTAATCTCTTTGCTAAGTCAAAGTCCTTTACTTCCTGTGTTGACTCAACAAAAAAAGTATGTTTGTTTTTCACAGAATTGGCTTCATCAATCAGGTGAAGTTTAGACTGAAGTTTATCAATCCGCTTTGCTTCTATTGTTCTTCTGAAACCAACGTAATTTAAATCCTTACTTTCCATGAGTTTGATCTGATCAGGAGTGTGTTTGTCACCGTCTCTTTTTTCCCTGTGAACACCGTCTAATGTTTTAGAATTTATCATGTGAAAATAGAATTCATCTGGACTTTTATTTTGAGCCTTTAACTTAAGTTTTTTTAAGAGTGTTTGTTTTTTATTGTAGTCATCTGCCCGCCGTTTGTAATCTTTCTTTTTCTCCAATAATCCTAGATGTGATCGGCTTTCTGGTTGGTGTCGTTCTCGATGGGTTTTTTGGTTTATCTTCGATGCTTTCTTCCATGATGACATCTTTGATCAACCTAAAACAAAAATGTTATGTCAATAGATATGATAGTTACTATAGATAGGCCACTTAGAAAACATCCTTCTGAAAGCACTATAAGAGAGATGCACTGAGTGTTAGAATTGAGATAGAGAACTACTCTTCCCTAAACGTGTCAGTCCATTTAAAAATTAAGCATCAATTAATGGCCTATTGTGAATTTTTAGTTTAACATTTGGCTGCAAAAAATTATGAAATCCAGTTATCTACACGGCACAAGCTAATAAATTTGTTTCTCTTAGTATTAAGTGTTGTATGATGGAATAGGTGAAATAAGCCAACAGAATGCAGAACCTTCTGGTTAACAGCATGTAAAATATTGGCAACGACTGTTGCCAAGTGCACCTGGGGACACTGTTTCTCGATATTTTCCAAATTTTCACTTCTCAACAATCACAAAATGGCAATAATGTTTGTGAATTAAGTTTGTTTTTGCCTGTGTATAAGTAAATACAAGTACTACAAATACATTTTATTTAAGTTATATACACAAAAAATGTATATTTAGTTAGGACTGTTGGGATTAAAAGCCCTGATTAATCACTAATTAACACTTATTCAAGTTCTTAAATCACGAGTAAAATAAACATAAGAGTTATTCAGTTATGTTAACTCCTGACATCAGGAGTAGCTTAGCTACAAAAATCTTGTGTGTGAAAATTTGTTTAGCTGTTTCTACATTGTGAGCTTTCTATCCATACAGGCATCTTGGTTACCAGCACCAGGCTGCAATTAAAGCGTTGCAAGAAAATGTCCCTAAAGTACCAATATTTACTGGATGTTTCAAGGGGGAATTTTAGTAGTATTCATTTTAGATATTCCTTAATTTTACTAGATTACCATTGTCTGTTTAAAAGACTACAGTTCCCTGTTAAATTCTGATTTGCTTTGACAATACATAAATCACAAAGTCATGTCTAGAAAATGGCTGGTTTTGATCTGAGATAGGCCTGCTCCACTGATGGCCAGTTATATTTTACCTGCTCACAGATTAGCTTATAGGATCAAACAAAAAATACTCCTATAAAAATGACACGATTATACAAAACGTGATTTAATAATTGTTTAACAATAATCACCCATTAACTTGGTAGTAATTAAAACAATTGAAAGAATATCAGTTGGTTCCAAAAAGGAAATTGGAAGTGTAAAAACCAACAAATTAAAAATGATGTGAAAAGAAAAAACAATGAGAGCATATATTTAAAAACCAGAAATGGTGTGAAGAAAATTTTAAAGTTTAGTAAAGGCAAAATATTACACAATAACACTCTTTCCCTCAAATTTGCAATATAGTATTGCATCGTGATGATTAGATTAAGCTTCTTAGTAATGTTTTCAAACAGTATTTCTTTATTTACTCAATAAGTTGATTACTCTCTCATCCTTTCAAGAAATAGTAGAAAATTATTGTGTTTGGCACAAAAAACCAACTTCTAAACAGTTATACCGTACTTATTTCAATAAAATTACTCATTGAAATGCTTTCCATAGCAAAAAACTATACTCAGGTAGCCTACCCTGTCAGTAAACTATATAAACTTATTTGTGTGTTGGTTATACAATGTATTAATTTACTAATGTTGGATCTGGCATCATATCCTAGTGCATTACCTGGGGTTTTCTTGCCTTATAAAATTTAATGATTTCTATGTTCCTCTATCTCTCTCTCAAAAAACCTTCTTTTATTGAATCAAATAAAATGACAATTGATAGAAGAGTAGATTTGTAAATGTTTACGAATCTTAGTAGAGACGTCATATCGAGTCTTGTTCATTTATATGACAAGGTTGATACATTTTTTCTTTCTGTCTTAATGTTTGAAACTATCATATAACTATGACAAACAACAAAATTAATTTAATACTATGTTATTGTGTTTGAAGAAAATAAGAGTACTTACTAGTTTAGATAAGTAACACAAAAATTAGAGTAAAATAAACAACTAATATTTTATTTATCATAGAAATGTGGGTGCACTCCAAACATGTTTTCCAAAATCCAACATCCATATGGCCCTGAACATAGTGAGTTGGAAATAATTTATTTATATTTACCTTAATTGGAATTAATAAAAAAAATGGGGTGCTCCTTAATTAGTCACAACAATTATTATAATCAACTTAAAATAGACTTCCCGCACCTAGCCATAAGTGTGAATTAAAGAACTACAATTTTGCAAATTATTGGGATTTATCCAACTATCGTTCAACCAAAGTATCCTTGATCCTACAAAAGTCAGTTAACAAGCACATTGTATTTGTCATTGCAACAGGATCGCAGGTTATAATTGTGTTGCACAGTTAAGTGGCATGGGCCTGATCACCAACAGAATTGCAATTTGAACGATGGCTTTGACTAGTGATAGCAATGTATTAGTTACTCTTGCCTTCTTATCTTATCTAAAAAATTAAAGGAAAATGAGGTATGTTATATATGCAATTATATAACGGTTCATATCCCACTGTAATCAGCTTTTTCAGAAATGACGGCAGAGAGTTTTTCTCATTCTCCAAAGTTTGTATAGTTTTCAAATTTTATACCTTACATACTATGAGGCGATAATGTAAAAAAGTAATCCAAACATAAAAAGAAACATTGTCAACTATAAAATTTTACGAGATCATGGATTTGTTGAATGTTCTTTTGGCTTGCTTGTTTAATAATTGGAGAGTGCTCCACGATGTTTTTTTTCTCTGGCTTTTTTCTACAGATTGTCCTAGCTCCTTGTAGGACTCCTAAGGATACTCTGGTTCTTTAAATGCAAAACCAACACGGATAAATTTGCTTATTACAATACCTACCCAGCAGTAAGTGTTTAACTAAGATACAATAAGATTTATGAATTATAATGCTTGTAAAGAGAATGAAATGATCTGTTATTATAACTTGTTTTTCTCAGGATTGTATTATATATACAGTATATAATTAAATGCCTATTTATATTACACACTAATTTGTAAGTTTTTAAAGTTAATTATACTCTCAGATTTACATTATTGTAAAATATATACAGGGTTCATTAATATAAAGAGCCTATTAACAATCAATTTTCATTGTTTTCATATTACTTGTGAATTACTCCCAGTTTTCCACCATAATCATCGCAACTTCAATACCTAATTTTGATTTTAAGCCTCTGTATACTTTTATCCTAGTATACTTTTAAGTTTATATCACAAAATTCAGGTCGAAGGCTTAACCTGCTAGTAAATTAGTACGAGTCCAACATTACACAATTTTAACACAAAAATATTACATTACAGTTACAAATTTAGTTGTCAGTTATTTACAGATCAAAGACTGAAGAATGGCAGCAAAAATGGTGGTGGGGGCAGATGACTACGACAACTACCTGGCTAGCTGCATAAGATGATATGGGTCACCTATCTGTCGCAGAGCACAAAACATGCATTATATTGGATTCAATTCACTGACAGAATAAAGTATTTGTCGCTCCCATTAAAAAATCTATAATGAATCAATGTAAATTATAGATTTTATTGTAGCTGTGTTCCATTACCGCGGCAAAAACTGTGTTTAGTACTTACTCCAAGAATGGCAGTGTGAAATATACAAATACCTCTTTGTGTCCACTGTATTTGTGTATGCTGTTCATACCTGTGCTATGTAGTACCGGTACTAACTGTAATGCAAGTATGAGTTAGTTTATTTTATGGTATTTATTTTTTTACTTTTATTGAGAGAATAATTTTAGTGCCATATACTGTGAATACATTATCGACCAAGTAAGTCTTAATGCACTTTGGACATTATATATTCTACTAAATTTTATTTATGTACAATGTTTTGATTTATTTTTTCAAGTTTTATTATTTTTATCTCAAAGTGTTTTAAGTGACGTAATTTAATTTAAAACCACGTGTCAACATTTTTATAATTATATTTTACAGACCATTCTTGGCAATTTTACTTAATTAGCACCATAAATCCTAGACTATTCTTAAAAAAAAATGTGTAAATCTATAATTAGAGAATAGGGAAATCACACACCACATTAAATTTTGCAGTTACATAAACATTTCTAATAGGTTCTAAGAGATAATATCTATGGGGCTTATCACTCTATAATAGTAAATATCAAATAATTCAAAGTTATTTTAAACATTTAATTTATTTAATTTGAAATATTACAATCCTTTACAGAAATATTAGATATGGTAAAGCACTTCCTACATACAATTTTTTAAACATAATTTTACAAGTTTAAAAAATAAAATAGTCATTCACTATTTCCGGAAAATAATAACATACAGCACAGAGTGTTCAATGAATAAGGTATCTGTTGGGCTAGAAATATCTGTATATACCTATAATTAATTTCGATTTTGGAGAGTTTGATATTCGTACATTATTATTTCTTGCTCAGAAAGGTGTGGTTCTCCCTTCATGAATTTAGCAAACTTCCATGGATCTCGAAGTTTAGGAACATACTTCAATCGCTTAAATTCAGAACTGATGCAATATTCTCGAAGCTGGCGCAGAGCTTTTTCTGTTTCCACACATCCCTGCCTATGATAGTTTTCTGCTTCTTTACTACTCCTTGATTTTATTAGCTTTTTAATCAATTGAAAACTTGGCAAATAAATAAAACTCACCAAAATTAACAGTGTTGCAATAAAAACTTCATCCACATAGGTGCTGGAGAAGATAAAATATGCAGCAAGTGTCCGAAGAAACCATTTAAAAAGAGATTTCCTTTTTAAATTATTGAATGAGCAAAAATTATAACAGAAATAAAAACTGAGTAATCCTGTCAAGCAACAGTATCCAATAACATGCATTTTGCAGTGTTCTAGTAAAGTGAAAATGTTCTTATAAATCATGTAGATAAAAACCGCAGTAAATCCAGCAATAGAACCTAACACAGATGGCCTTTTTAAAGGTAGAATGTTGATGACACAGTACAGAGGTATTAATACAGGTACACAAGTGCTTAAAGAAATTCCTATCAGGTAACAGGAAAAAGAAGTTGTACAAAGTAGGGATGAAGAGAGGAAAAGAACAACACTGAAAATAAATGTGAATAACATACAGTAATCTGCTTTATCAATATAGAGGCTTAACTGGTAATCTCTTTTAGTTTCTATAATCAAACAAATAGATTTGAAGGGATTCAATTTAATATGATTTAAATTCCATACATTAAAATTCCAACTAACATCATCAGCTTCATATTTACCCCATACTTCTTGACTATCGCTGCCAATAAATAGGTCATACTGACTTGGATACAAATTTATAATTACTGAAACGGACATCCATATATTCCAAATTGTTTTGTTTTTTCCTGAATAACAGTAAATTTCTGTATGGTCCTTGTATGGTTTGTTTTGTTTTGGGCTAAAAGATGAATAAACTTTGTTTGGATTTAAATTTATGGCATAGTTATATAAATGCCTATTATTAGCTAATGTACCCATAAAGATTTCTCCAAAGAAAAAACAAAACACTAAGACATAAACAATACTCCACATAATATATAAGGTTAATGAAGTAAATTTACAAAAATTAAAATAAAGAACTAAATGTGGGCCTAATGAACAATTAGATGTTATGAAATTAAAAAATGGCTTCTATTTATGTGCAAAAAATTATGATAACACATGATTTTTAATAAATCTAGATCTATTGATTATAACAACACAGCAGAGATGACATGAAACACAATATACCTTGGTATGGTGTGTTTGAACAGGTTATCAAAATTCTTGAGTCAGGAACTGAACTACACTTCATCAAATTATTTAAGTTTGAAGACGTGATTAACTAAACAGCTTAATTGGATTATAAACAGATCCAACACAATCAGTATCTTCTGCTTCTATTCAATCAATGTATTTATTTACATTCACTGTGTTAGCCGAATTTAGGTTAGGTTAGGTTAGAAGTAGAGGAATTTGTAATCAATGAACAGGTCAGCTGCTTGATACGTTTCTATGTAAAACTGTGTTTGTGTGTTTATTTCGTTCCGATATTTTTTTAGAAATATTTAATAATTATTGTTCTTTTTAATTGTAAAAATACTTAAAATATGTAAGGAAATTCGCGTTTTTGTGTTTACTTGTGTATTTTCTTACCAATATATTGATCTGAACCTAATTGTAAAGTAAATGAATACCTCGAAGGTTAACCCGTCAAATGTAAACAAAGTATTGTTCATTGATTTGGGAAATGACCACAATTATTGCTCTAATGAAGGAATAGTACCTGAATCACTTGGACACACTCTTCCCTAGAGATGGGCCAAAAAGAACGGAACAGTCTTATTGGAACTGTTCTCTAGAGTTAGTTGTTCTGTTCCGGAACAGTTCACCAGAAATAACTGTTCCGGAACAGTTTGCTGAAGACGGACTCGTTTGAGTCTAACTCGTCACACATATGCAGTTCACCAGAAATAGAAATGACTGTTCCGGAACAGCTTGCTAAAGACGAACTCGTTGAAGACTAACTAGACACACATCCGGCCAATAAACAATGAATAGTTAAACTAGTCCGATTCCGGACCGCATGTCTTAGTATAATTTACTTACCATATTACTCATAGTAAATTAACGTTTTGATTTTGTTATTTTATCTACTATTTTTGTTTATATGTACCTCTTCATCATTATATTAGTTTTCTAAAATATGTATTGAATTTAAACATGGGAACTCATTTTTACAATTTTACTTTCTTGTCTGTTGGGTTATCAATAGACTTTTTCTTTTGTCCAAACAGTTGTATATATGTATTTTATAACTATTCTGAATTCTGCAAATAATAGGCCTGATGTTGTATTATGAAAATAATGTATAGATTTTATTATATTTGCTGTACTTTCATGTTTTTTTTCATTTAGGAAGTAGTGGTATGTCTTAGTACTATAATTTACTTTACCATATTATTGATGGTAAATTTACGTTTTGATTTTGTTATTTTATCTACTATTTTTGTTTTTCTGTAGCTGTTCATTATTATATTAGTTTTCTAAAATATTTATTGAATTTAAACATGTGAACTAATTTGTACAATGTTACTTTCTTGTCTTTTGGAGGATTAATAGGCATTCTCATTTGTCCAACCAGTTTTGTATAATTATAAATGTATTAAAAGCAAGAATTTATCCAAATATGATTGATTTAACTCACTTTAGAAATATAATTTTTTTTTTTTTTTTTTTTTTTTTTTTTTTTTTTTTGGCAGAGAAATGTTTTTACCCTTAGACTCAGGGTTTCAAACGATTCCGATTCCGAACACTCAGGAGTTGGAGTGTGGTCTTGGTTACAATCTGACTGTTCTTCATAAACTGTTCCGGAACAGCTTTACGGAACAGTTCAACTCCTGGAGTTGTTCCGGTTCCGACTGTTCCGCAAATTAACTGTTCTTGCCCATCTCTACTCTTCCCAAGCAACGTGAAGATGAGACAACAAACAAAAACGGTTGGCAAAGGGTGCCGATCAGAATTAAGAGACTTTTGCCCTCAGATAATGAGTTGGATGTTAAAAAAACCTTGTACAAGGTCTGATATGAACAATCCTATCAACTTACGCAATAGTTTTGAGTTTCTAAATAATCCAAAACAAACTGCAGATGAAGAAATGTCTCATGACCAAGACGCCAACAAAGCAGAGGTAAGACCTCCACCAATATTTGTCCCAAACATTTCCGATATTAAGAGTATGATTGTAAGTATTGAAAAAGTGATAACAAAGGATTCTTATTCATACAAATGTATTACCAGAGACAAGGTAAAAATTAATGCTGTAAACATCGATGCATACCGTACTCTAGTCAAACATTTAACTAACATGAAAGTAAGCTTTCACACTTATCAAATTAAACAGGACAGGGCCTACAGAGTTGTGCTTAAAAACATGCACTTTTCCACTGAACTTCAGGATATAAAAGCAGCTATAGAAGATCATGGTTATGCTGTTAGAAACATATCAAATCTGAAAACTTCTAGATCTAAAGATCCTCTGTCTATATTTTTTGTAGACTTAGAGCCCGCACCCAATAAGAAGGACATTTTCAATGTACAGTTCTTACTAAATGCTAGAATTGTATTCGAACCTCCCTATAAACGTAATGACGTGGTACAGTGCAAAAAGTGTCAACGGTACGGGCATACCAAAACCTACTGTTGGTACAAAAATCGCTGTGTGAAATGCGGTTCTGATCACCATACAACTAGTTGTAACAAATCTAAGGAATCTCCGGCTACATGTGTACTATGCGGTGGTGAGCACCCTGCCAATTATAAAGGATGCTCTGTATATAGAGATGTTAAAAACAAAGCTTTCCCTACTTTACGTTTGAATGTTTCAAAAGGACCAGGGACTTCTTCACCACCGGGGAAAGACAAAGTTGTTAAAAACTTACAATCGCCTATTGCCCAGCCTCGAGAATCTTCTTTAACAACAACTACATCTTCTCTGACTTACGCAGGCGTAACATCAGGTCGAACAAATGCGGAAGACAATTTAAATAAATTAATCAATGGATTTCTAAACAAATTTGAAATGCTCATGTCCCAACAAGCTCAACAAGTAGGTACACTGATCAACCTACTAACAACCGTCATCTCAAAACTAAAATGACTAACTTCTATAGGATTGGTCTTTGGAATGCCAACGGCTTGGCCCAACATAGCCAGGATATTAAGATTTTTATTTCAATGCATAAAATTGATATAATGCTAATAACTGAAACACATTTTACTGCCTTAAATTACTTTAAAATTCCAAATGTTTCTATTTATAGCACCAACCACCCCGACAATACCGCTCATGGGGAAAGTGCTGTTTTAATTAAAACAACTATCAAACATCATGAAATTACAAAATTTAAGCAAAATGATTTTCAATCTACCAGTGTTGTGGTTGAAGATTGGATGGGTCCTTTGACAATTTCTTCCCTTTACTGTCCGCCTAGATTTAACATCTCAGACCAGCGATTCAATCAGTTTTCAGCTCACTTCCTGGCAGGAGGTGACTACAATGCTAAACATGTAATGTGGGGATCAAGACTAGTAAATCCTCGGGGAAGAAATCTGCTAAAATGAATAGATAATAATAATTTAAATTATTTATCAACTTGTCATCCTACTTATTGGCCAACAGATGTAAATAAAATTCCAGACCTGCTTGACTTTTTTGTAACCAAAGGGATTTCTCAAAATTACGTGGACATCACCTCATCTCTTGATCTTTCATCTGATCATTCACCTTTGATACTGACTATAAGCTCGTCTATTATGTTAAAAAAAAAAAAAAAAAAAAAAAGATCCCACCTCTCCACTGAAAATAAACTATTACTGTACAAAGTTGTCTTGAAGCCAGTGTGGACATATGGCATACAGTTGTGGGGGACAGCATCATTATCAAATCTGAACATTATTCAACGTTTCCAGTCAAAGGTACTGAGAACTATATTGCAAGCTCCATGGTATGTTAGGAATGCAGTAATCCACAAAGACACAAGAATTGACTACGTGCAAGATGAAATCTCAAAGTTTAGTTTACGTTACCTACAGAAGCACATGAAAACCATCTTGCTGTGAATTTGTTGGACAATAGTGAACACATTTATAGACTAAAAAGGCATGGCTTCCTTAGTTTAAGTGAACGTTTTTAATCCATTATGTTGTTTACAGTCTTTGGAAGGTAATCAACCATTGTTATTTAAAATAGATCGAATTTACTTATTGTTCATTATTGAATAGATTGTAAATAAAAAAAAAAATAAATAAATAAAAAATAAAAAAGAACAGGTGTTATTTGGTGCATGCATAACAGTTTATTTCATAGCTCAAGCTCAAGACGGCTGCTAGTGATGGCCAGTATCTTGTCCAAAAAGTCACTAACTTTTCCTGCAATCACAAATTATTATTTTACCATATTGCTTTGAAATCTTTTCTGCTAAATATCTTAATTTTGTCTGAAGAATGTTGAATTCTTATTTGATAAGATTTTTGTGTGTTGTAATGTAGTATACTGTTTACGTTTAGACGACTGTATTTTATAGTTGTGTATATATTATTGGCAATATATTAAATCAGGCATTCTAAAATCAACAGGCAAAGTATGAAATGAATCAGATTATGTACTTTGCCCAGGAATTCTATAAAATCCCTACGATCTTTAGGCAGAGTTCGTAACACTGAGTCCTAGCTTTCTATGTACAACGTGAATGCTCCCCCACGGCCCACGCCCTTCCATCGTGCCCCACACCACACCACTTGACCCTCAGAATCATAATGTTGCAAGTAATGACTGACTCAAAAGTAGGTGCTTGTATCGGTAATGAAACAGTGGTTCTCCTCTGAGCTTGTTAAAAATAGGAGTGTTAATGCTAAGAACAGTGATTATTTAACCGAACCTAACTTTAAGAAGGTAGTGTTAGATGTTCAAGATGCTAAGGCCAAACGAACAAGGAGCCTCGAGTTTATTTGTTACTCAACAGGTACGGATTAATGCTTATTGAAAATATACAAAAGCTGATCCATCCATTAAAACAAGGAGACATCGATCCTAGTGTATAGACACTAGGCATTATACACAGTGCATAGGCAAATTGAATAATGATCTGACTTTGATAATTTATTTCATACTTTGCCGAAAACGGCCATGCAATGTATAGAATCCCTAGGTATTTTATACATTGCCTGGATTTTATTTATTTATTCATAAGACGCCGATCGTCAAGATATGGGCGAATATGGATTTCGAATGAGTGTAGATGAGTGAATGTAGTCATTGTTACAAACTAAGGCCGACTATTCCTTAGAAAGTGTCATTAATTAATAGCCCAATGACAAATGAACAGCCGGTGGTTATCAGGTGATACTTCTCAAAATGTATTATGACTCTGATTGGGATCGAACTGAGAACCCTTAGCACATGAAGCTGGGATTGAACCAACTACGCTACCGACCAACATATACATTGCCGGTAACATACATTTGTAGGTAGATGTACATGAAAAAAAGACTTTTATTCAGTTAATTATGTAGAAATTACAACTAATCCTAAATGAAATTTGTTGAGATACATTTTTGTTTTGTCCTACAAAATGTCTTACAAGCAGAGATAGAAAGAGAAAACTTTATTTCATAGTGTTAAGGTTGGAAAAGGCGTCAGGACATTATTAACATTAATTTGTACATTATGTCAAAGACAAAATGTAACATTAAAATCAGTTTAAAACTTTAATATTTAATTGCAATGAAAGTTTCTCTAGTTAAGAAATTCGGAGACCCTCTAAAAAGGTCTTTCAAGAAGCCAGTTAAGGGAGGCGTCTCTTCATGATTTGAGATTACCATCATTCACTTCTTGTGGTAATTTATTGTGTATACCGGTACGTGAACCAGCGTATGACAGTCTCTTCTCAAACATCTTCAGGGTATGAGCAGAGAGATTAAAGTCACCAACGAGTCTAGTTTGTGCTCTTGAGGATTGCCATTTCGTAGCATCTTCCTTGAAAGGATTGGCTGATTGCTCCTAAGATATACAGACCGCTCACTGTTAGTATTTGTAATTCCTTAAAGTGAAGTATGCATCTCTCCAGATTCTCCAGATCCAGAAATCAGCCATAATTATCATAGCCTTTTTAGGATCTTGAGCACACGATCTATGTTGTTAAGAGTTGCGCCACCCATAATAACAATCCTGTATCTCAAATCTCAATTGGCTCTCTAAGGCCTGCCGCACACTGAATAGAACGAGATGAGACAGAACAAGACAAGACGCCTTCAGACATATGTGGTGACGCTGTTTGCGCGGTTATAAATGGGACTACCCAGATAAGACGAAAAACATTAGCAGACATCTAAAGACGTCTGAAGGCGTTTTGGCGAAGGTACCCAAAGTTTCGTCTTGTGACCAGACGCTAGCGAACAAAACTTACTGCGCATGCGCTACTCCCATTCCTACGGTACAGCTGACAATCGGATACACAGATATAAAATAACATTGAACTAGTTCACGTTGATTTATTGTTATGCAGTTAATTTGTGTTTTATCATATTATTTTTATTCGAATATGTGTGCGTGCGTGCGTGCGTGCGTGCGTGCGTGTGTGTGTGTGTGTGTGTGTGTGTGTGTGTGTGTGTGTGTGTGTGTGTGTGTGTGTGTGTGTGTGTGTTTTTATATATTTTATAAAATGACTTAGACATTGATGATTTTATAAAGCTTCTATTGAAGCTTACTAAACTATTATCTCTTAATAGCATATAAAAATATATACACATGTCAACAAAATGCATGTTTTTTAACATCTATTTAGTGAATTTATTGTATACATATTAAAATATTGTAAATAAACACCTAAACAGACATGGAATACCTAGAAACCGTTTTGTACAGTGCAGTAAACTTCAATGAGGAGTTTGAAAACATATCTTTAACTTTAATCTCTGCATTGAAAAAGCACGTTATTAATAATGCAGAAATCAACTTCAATAACCTTATGTCAATAATTGCTAGTCTTTTCAGATTAATTGATAAGTTGTCTAAAGAGAGTAGTTCAAAAACTGAATTGATTGATACACTAAATTGTGAGTTAGAGTACCTGAGGGACAAACTTAATATTGAAAAGGAAAAAAGAAAGGAGGAAGCAAATCTTTCAATTACGCTTCAAGAAAATGCAGATGATGTTTGTATAGGCTTAAGCAAAAAAATCGATAGCTTAACAATGCAGGTAAATCAAAAAGAAATCAGAATACAATATATGCACTTAGATACCATAGATTTATCTAATAATTTAGCTAAATGTACTCTAAACCTAGAACACTACAAAGACCTAAACATAGAACTAGAATCTTGTAAAGGGGACCTGACTAAGAGACTGAGTCACCTAGGCAGTGAATCGTGGAGCAAACATCTTTGGCTGGACGATAAAACCATTCAGCGTTTTGTAGATCCACTGATAGATATCTGTAGTTCTAGAGATGACATTCTTATACTAGGCCCAACTTTAAGTCAATTCATAAAGATATCCAATCAATCTGACACTAATGTTCAATTAAACAGTATAAATTTGTCACAAAAACGTTATGTTTTTTGTAGTGTTAACGATAGTTCCCAGGGAATTATTTGAATGGTTCTATGGGAAATCATAGTAGTATAGTAAAAACACCTGTAACACCTGTAGTTATTAAGATATCAGGGAAAAGTAAATGGGTGGTTCAAAAAGCCAAAAGAAGTTCCATGCCATTTCTCCAACGATATTCCTTTGCATAACAGGTTTGCTATTTTGGATATTAATGAACCAATTGAAAATGTATCAGCACATCTCTCTGAACCTGTTACAAACAATTAAGGTGGTAGTCAAAAATACTAAAGGAACAATGTGGAAGAAACCTAAAGTCGACCCAGTGCCAGGTCGTAAAGTGGTGTTACTTTCTGACAATCACGGGCGTGGACTAAGTAGTTTGCTGCAAAACAAACTTAAAAGTGGCGTGTCTGTCACAGGAACTGTAAAACCTAATGCAAGGGTTGAGAGTGTGGCTAAGTTAGATAACACTGTATAGGATTTATCGAAGGATGACGTATGTATTGTAATGGCTGGGACTAACAATTCTCCTGAACGCTTTGGAGAGGTAACTAAATCCATTGGTTTATTTTTGAACAATTGCAAACATACAAATGTCATTTTAATAGGGGTTCCTAAAAGGTATGATAACGTACATTGTAATAATGATATTGTGAAGCTGGACGATGAAGTCCGGAAGCTAGTTTCTGACCATGATCACGCCTCCTACATACCTCTTCTCAACTGTCCCAGGTGGTGGTACATAAAACGAGGGCTACATTTTAACACACAGGGGAAAGGTTACATTACTGAACTGATTCTTGAGAAGCTTCAGGGTAAAGCGAAGTCTAATCCCACTCGTACACATAAGTCACAAGATAATACATTAAGCGCTGACTTACACAATGAAACTAAAAATCCCGCTATTCAGTCCCACAATGTTGAAAAGGTAGTGGGGAGTAAGGGACTAGATACAAAAGTCAACAATGAAAGGTAATTGTTTGGACCAGGGCAGATTTCGGCAGTGGAGACGGTAGCAGATTTAAAATCAGGGGTTCAGACAAATAAGCCAAATATTTTAAGTATACTCCATTAAAATATCTGTGGCATCAAAACAAATCAGGAACTACTTGAAATACATAAGGAAAATAACCAGCAAGCATAATCTGTCTGTCAGAACATAACCTAAACGACTCAAGAGTTTCAACGTTTTTCACATCCTAATTCTGGAAAAATTTCAACCCTTTGTGTGTCACATAGGCAAAAGGACGGCATTTTAATTCTGGCAAGGGAAGGGCTGAATGTTGAATCCGTTAATGTTTTCCTGTATGCTTCAGAGCTCACTTGTCAGCTTGCTGCAGCAAAGGTTAAATATTCACCAGATTTTGAAATAATTATTCTGGCAGTATACCGGTTACCTGAGTACTATTGCACTGAGTTTTTTTCTCGTCTTGGTCAGTGCCTAGACAAACTAATTAGAAAATATGTAAAAGTTGTTGTCGTAAGAGATTTTAATATTGACATTTTTGACGACGTTGGAATTTATTCATTTAATGTCTGCCTTCAGACTGAGGCACACTATTACAACATACACGAAAGAAATTAAAAACTCTAAAACTGGTATTGACAACATTTTTACAGACATCTGTAACGAAATAATTCATAGTGAAGTTGTGGTCATAGCTATTTCAGATCACCGTGGACAAATAGTCCATATTGAATGTTTAGATCCCTCTTCCAATAGCAAATCTTGTTTTAAGTTTACCCGAAAATGTTCACTCCCAAACATCAACACTTTTAGACACTTTCTAATGGGGTGTTACACATTTACCCGAAAATGTTCACTCTACATGCATGGTGTCTTCAATTCCCAGGATGTTGATACAGGTTTTGAACACTATATGACAGTATTGAAATTTTGTTTTGAGGTTGCATTCCCCCTACCAAATCAACAACTCGCAAGAATAAACCATTCTCCAGACCTAATTTAGATTCTGAGGTCTTGCGGGAAAGAGATGAGCTGAGAGACTTGTATAGTACCAGTAAGGACCTGGATGCTTCCCATCCTCTTAGGATTTCTTATAAAAAGAAGAAAAATGAATACAAGAGGCTCATTCGTAGGGAAAAAGCGATAAGAATTTCCGAGAAAATTTCAAGCGATCCAAATAGATCAAAGGCATTCTGGACTGCCATAAAGGATTTTCAATCTTCTTCCAGTAGAGAGAACGAAAATATAGTTCTTACTGACAATGATGGTAATAATATTGAGCATTCCGAACAGGTGGTCAATAGGTTTTGTCAGTTTTTCACGTCCACTAAACACACTACGGCTCAGGGTAATACTTTCATTCCTGACTCTCTAAATCATATAAACTGCTTCCAAACCTTCTTCCTTTCTCCGGTTACAGATCAGGAAATTATTAACACTGTCAATGACCTGAAGTGTAAGCAGTCATCAGAGCCTGATCAGATTTCAACCAAATTATTGAAACAAATAATTGACATCATAGCTCCAGCTCTAACATATCTATGTAACCTCTCGTTCAAAAATGGCAAATTCCCTAAATTGTTAAAACATGCAATCATTCGACCAGTTTATAAGAAAGGGATCAAGTCCAATTGTAATCAGTATAGGCCGATTTCTTTGCTTTCTAACTTTTCGAAGGTTCGAATAAAGTTGTTTGTTAGCAGGCTTCTCCGGTTCATTGAAAAAAATAACTTATGAACTCCACATCAATACGAGTTTATAAAGTAAAGATTCACAATAAATGCTGTTAATTCATTAATATCTGATATCATTAATGATTTAGATTCAAAGAAGCTAAGCCTTGGCAATTTTATTGACCTAACGAAGGCCTTTGATCTTGTAAACCATGAAAGGCTTCTCAGAAAGCTTTCCTTTCTGGGAGTTAGGGGTCCTGCTTATAGTTAGATCTCTACTCTCCTCAGAGAGCTAAGTGTAGCTGTTGGGATGCCATTTGTAGGGAGGGATGGATGTCTAAATGTTGTAACTTCTTCTAGTGCCATCAATCGTGTAGGGGCCCCAAGGATCTGTTTTGGGTCCCTTCCTTTTTCTTCTTTTTATGAATGATTTGCCACAGGAGGTGCACCACTCTCTCTTTATCTCTTTGCGGATGACACTTCCATGGCTGTTGGGGCTCCTGACCAACACCAGCTTGAAGTAAAAGCATGCAATGAAATGAAATAAGTAAGTCAATGGTTTTAGAAAAATTATCTTACAATGAATACTTCAAAAACTCATCTTGTTAATTTCAGCATTTCGAATTTATCTCATCCACCACACATTTACTTGAGTGTTGATGGTTCTGTGTTACCTAATTGCAATAAAGTAACATTTTTAGGAATAGTGCTTGTTAACAATTTGAAATTTCATAGCCACATTAATAAAGTCAATAGTAAAATAGCGTCAGGAATATTTGTAATCAGACTTGTGGCCGTGACTGACACGTCACTTCTTACTGCTTATTATGGCCTGGTTTATCCCTATTTAAACTATGGAGTAGCAGTCTGGGGAGGTCAAAGTGCTCAAACCAACCTTCTTTTTAGACTTAAAAAAGTGATTAGGGCAGTTTTTAAGAAGCAATATCGACACTCCGGTAAACATATTTTTAAGGATCATAGAATTTTTACATTTTTCTCTCTATATATTTTCCAGTGTATAACATTTGTTAAGAAGCACACCAAAACCTTCTCTAGTACAACAACCCGTAGCCATAATTTACGAAATATGGCTACGAACACACTCGCCATTCCGAAACACAGAACATCATTTTTCAAGAGACACTTAACATACACAGGAATTAAACTCTTTAACGATTTGCCTGCATCAATAAGGGGGAACACTTGTGCCAGGTCGTTCGAACGGAGAGTTAGAGACTATCTTCTGGACAGGGCCTTCTATGGCGTTCGGGAGTATTGTCAGGCAGATGCTGACAGTAATCTGTAGATTAAATGTAGATTTAGAATTAGTTAGTAATATTTTATTTTTAACAACATTTTCGTTATGTAAACTGACTTATTTCATGTAATTTATATTATCAAAGAAATAAAGAAGTTTGAGTTTGATTTGGGAATGTCGATATAGATAAGCTTTTATTTTATGGCAAAGCAATCCAACTTTATACAACCCTACACTCAAATAACATCATAACATAAAATTAATTCAGAAAAATGTGTAGTGTCATAGGAAAGGAAATGAACTTATCGGGTATTTACATATCATTGAATTTGTATTTGATTATACAATTTAACTCTCCAATAATTCAATTGTGCTCCCAATATATGTTCAGCCTATTTTACAATTGTTTACATATAAAAATTATGGTATAATATTTTTATAAAAGTGAACATTTAAACTGTATGAACTCTATTTGTATCATCAAAATAAAAGTACACTGGACTAAATAAATTCTGAACTTCCCAATTATTTTCAACTGTTTCTAAAATAAAATCTATAAAAAAAGTACGACAAAAACTTAATGCCACCAATGGTTTATCTCATTCCGTTTACTAGATGTCTATCTGTATTGTGTATTTTTTATGATATATGTAACATGTTTAAACCAAACTTACAAAAAATTAGTGATTTTACGACAAAATACTTCCTCCTCCTCACACATAATCTTAATTTTAAAATCTTAAAAGTATTCGACACAAACCGTGCCAAAACACCGCAAACACTTTACAAAACCCAAAAAAAATCGTATTATTGTATTTTTAAACGAGTCCACAACTCTCGAGTATTAAGCGAAACTGCGAAATTAGACACAACTTCAGTGATGGCTAGCGTTCTGTCTTTACTTGTGCGATTTAGTGTGCGGCCACCAACGAACGAGACGAGACGCGACAGAACGTCGGTTTTGTCGCGTTCTGTTCTGTTCGAGTCAGTGTGCGACTGGCCTAACAGAGCGTGATAGGATGTGTAAATTGCCTCATTTGTACTAATGTCCTTTGTTCTTCTGATGGCAAACAGAGAACTACTGAGACGATTGCAAAAGGCATCAAGATGATATTGCCGAGCAAACTCTCGAAAATCCATATTATATAATAAGTATATAGGGTAAAAGAAATTGCCTCTTTACTTGTTCCACCACAATTGAAAAAAAAACCAATTCGGTAACAATAAAATAGAATATGGATATTATGAAAGCTATAAAGCCTTTGTTCCTCATAGGAACCGTATGTTGAATTGGCTGTTGAGGAATTAAATGAAGGTGTCATAAAACCATAAATCACGGTATTAGGCATTAGCGAAAGTAACAATAACTATGTGCAGATCAAGATTCAGCGCGAAAAAAGGTTAGATTGTGTTGCCGTTAGTGATCCCAATATTAATTTCAACAACTTTAATCTGGGTGGGCAAGGGTTCTGAAACAAACATCATCCCATCAAGGTTGTCGTTGGAGGTGAGGCTGCTGTTCGTAAAATGACTAAAGCTGCCACCAGGGAGATGTCTGAACTGTATGTAATCTGACTATTTAGTCTGAACTGGGTGCAGACTTTTCCACGGAATCTATGAATGAGATAGAACCGTAAACAAAGTAACACATCTTAAGCACTTTAGAGCTGATCTGGTTCGTCAATCAGAATTGGGTGGAAATAACCTCACTAAAAAGCTCTGCATTATATCAATATGGGATTAAACAGTTTAATTTGTCAACTCGCATAGTTTAAGTAGCTCCATTCTATTTAACAGCGTTATAGCAAGTTTATAACGTGTAGTTAGTCATCTTGCGTAAATTAAATAGTTCCCTTTAGGTCTCACTCTACATGCTATTCTTCTGGATAAAAACACCAGAATCACGCGGTTCACTGTTACATCATTTTTACATTTTATATAGACGATTAAAATCAGCTTTACGGATTGCAACTGAATATTATTCACATTCAATGTATTTTGTTTTGCTTATTGTATTTTGGCATTAATAAATTGTTTTAAGGTTTTATTCTCTTTTTGTATTTTGACACTGTTATGTGGTTTTTCGGATGTACTTTGAAATCTTGTTACTAAGGCTATTTTTATTCCTTAGCGAAGAATGGGTATTAGGCTAAATTATAAATAAACTATGTGAATGAACAAAAAAATATATAAAAGCCATGACACGTCACTGATCTCTTATGTAATTAAATGCATAATAACAAATGCGAAGTACAGACGAACAGACAAATGAAGGAGAGGCAGTTAGTTGCTACTTGAAAAAATGAGTAGGTCACTGGTTGGTGAGAAAATGGTGACCGATGTCTGATTAATATGTTGTCTAGTGTCATCGGGGCATGAACAATCTCGCTGGTGACTAATTCATAGAAGGATTTCAAGTGGAAAAATGTCTGAAATGTAATCAAGGACCTAGGTGTCATAATTGATTCTTACTTTGAATTTGAATGCCTCATTAATCATATTTGTTCAAGAACCTTTGTACCTTTGGTATTGATAAACCAGGCATGGGCTGACTACCATCACTGCTACACTGATGTTCAAGTCCCTCGTTTGTTCATTGTTAGAGAATTCGTCTGTAATTTGAGCTATCAGGGTTCTGTTACTACTCAGAGGATGAGCTGTCAGGAGTTTGTGGTCTACAAAGTCTGAAGTACAGATAACAAGTTTGTGATCTCTCCTTATTGATCAAACTCATAAATAACTGGATTAATTATTCTTGATTAACTAAAAGGATCAGGTCCGAAATTTCCGTTAGAACAAGGCTGCAGCTTTTGTTTGAGCTTGATCATGCTGATAGGGATTATCTCCGTTATAGCTCCACCCCAAGGTCGATGCATCTGGTCAACGAGGTATGTTCATACTTCTAGGGGATTTTTTTTATTCAAGTTTGTGAGCTTTCAAGCATGTTGTTGTAGACAATCGATTTCTGGCTACTTGAATGAAAAGACTTCAATAAACCTCACGAGTAGTTAGAAACATGATACTTGCCTTGCAATCACTCATTAAAAGTATACCGTTTTCCAAATTTGCTGCTAGAGATAAAATATTCCGTTTACTTGGCACATATTTTCCAGCTACCACTTTTCTTTAAACATGTTTGTAATTAACTCTAGATATTCGAATTAGTCTCGTTACTGTGACATGAACTGTGGGTATGGTTAAGAACTCGCTAGACAGGTATAGTATTGAACAGTGATGTGTTTCATGGGTAAAATCTAAAAGTTGTGATAGATAAAATTCTCGGATAGTTTGTTGTTACACACACCAATGCACTGCTATTTCCTCTTCTTTGTGTTTTAAAAAAGTCAGAAATACCTCTGTGACGGTGAGAATACAGTGCTCAACCTACCTTTCATTGATCTAATCTATTTTAGAATCCCAGTTTTCTCACTATGTAATAAACTAAGATAAAATTAGAAAAGAAAAAAATCATATTTCACAATAATGTAACTATCGATAAGTATGTATGTCCCTAATGTAACTAATGTGTGGTACCTTATCCAACTTCAGATATATCTCACCACAATGACCACTGAGTAATTTCAAAGGGAAAAGTAAAACGTGTTAAATACGTTGCGTTTTCATAACTAAGAAGTTTTAGCCTGCCTTTTGTCCAGACAAATCTGACAAGACAAAGGAAAAAAAACAATTTTCAAAATCATGTATTTAGTGTGTGAGATTGTCGTGTTTTGGTGTTTTTACTTTTGTTTGTTTTAACATTTAACATTTTTTAAATCTTTATTTAAAAATGGTAATTGTATTATTTTATTGCTTAGCTCTTTAATGCAAGAGTTTTAAGTGATTGAGTTTTACTTTGCGTCAAGGTAGTTTATGTGAATGTCATGCTCGGTAATTTAAAATTAATTTAACCCTAGATAGTTAACAATGATGAGTTACTTTGGTACTTCCAACAGCAAAGTGCCTTTTTTGGTGCTTTGCAAGCCTTTTTTGTAAAAATCATAAAATATACTATAAATGATTAAAATGTACAATTTAGCATATTGTTTTTCTTCTCAAAAACTGTACATTCACATAGGCTTACTACTATCAAAACTCACTTACTAATTTAGTAAATAATTACTATCTAGAAAATAATAGAACAAAAAATAATTGAAAATATATTTTGGAGGAATATTTGTAAATAGTTCCAATATAGCAAAATTATTTAGAATTTAGTGCATTATATGTTGGATAAACTACAAGGTTTTTTTTGTTAGAATTGTTTGTTTTCATACAACGTGAAAGTGAAAATATATGCTTAGTTATAGTAGGCCTATGATAATTTTAGGTAATAAAATAGTAGGCCTACATGTAAAAACAAAAAAAATTAGCATTGAATCTAGACAAGAAACATTGTTTGGGAAAATAGTCATATTGTACCCTTAACCCCATCCCTTCAGATGGCCAACCCAGTTGGACATCACTATTTCGTGACCAGCTCGGCGAGTGTTCGCTTCTAAATCTGTCCTTTGAGATCGAGTATCCAACTCTGGTGGCCACTACTATGTCCGTGCTCAGATAAGGTAAGTTTTAGTTCTGCTGTCTACTGCGATCGGCTGTCCAACTGTGATGGCCGCAAAGATTTCCCTACACACTCGGATGTCCAACTCTGTTGGACACTTGAGAAATGTTTTTGTAATTTAGATATAACTTGTTTGAGCAATATTTTAAAATGTTTAACAGCTGTTTAAATGTCGGGATTATATTCAACCAGCTGGTAACATCCGTTTCCATTTCTGCTTTGTGTAGACATCCCGATTGTGTGTAAAAAATCGGCTGTGAGTCTAGGCTATCTCTCGATCTTAACCTCGTGTTATAATTGTGCATCTTGAGTTTAATTATTGTATATTGTATAGAATATATTTACAATAATTAAATATATTAATTATATATTTAATTATTGTAAATATATTCTATTTTGTTGTAAAATACTACATGTAATTGTAAATAATAGTTATTTAGTTCGCGTTGTAGTATCGGGGTCTTGGCATATTTTTCGAAAAGTATCCCAATTGGTTACATTTCAAAAACTGAGTTATTTCAAAACTAAATATTACAAAACTTGTAATTCCAGAATTGTATATTTCATTAATTAAAACCTTTTTTATTTTAACCAAACTTGTTCTTATTTTGATTTAAAACTAGACAATAAATATTTTTAAGATGCATGATACTCTCTCGTATATAGAGATTATCAGACTGCTGAGAAGCCGCTAATATGGCATTTATTTTAAATTATAAACTGATTATACTTATATGTCACTTATATAATTTAATTCTACACATTTCAACTATCAGTTAAAAATAGAAAAATACTAATTTAAAATATTAATAGCGAAAAAAATGTGTAAAAAAATTATTGTTAATGACTCGAAATGTTCAATGTTTTTTAATAGTATTTTAAAATGTATTATACTAATATAAACCCAAGATTCGAAAAAATTATACATATAAGAAACAACACACACAATGACAACTAACCACTAAATCACAAATATTTACCAATTTAGCCTACGTTTTCTTTATAATAATTTTGTATTTAATTTATTTGTTTTATAACAGTTTAGAAAGTAAACACCTATGAAGATGGCATAATTGCCGAAACCGGTCGGTATTAATTCAATAAAATGTTAAAGAGTGCTCAATTGTTATTTGATATTATAACTTTATTATACTAATAATATAATAATAAGAAGAACTATATCACATAATGCTTCATATTTTAAATATTGATTACAAATATTCAGATCAACATTTAAATTAAATACTTAGTATTTAAACTTTAAAAACAGGTGCAATCACAATAAGTCTGAATGACCACAGAATGGCTTCGGACTTGGTGAGAAGAGGAGAGTGACATAGATGCCGATCTCGTAAACAAAGCAGCCATGGCCAATGCAGAATTTTCTATAATTTCGTGCTAAATGTACTTCATTAGTAAAATCTATTAGCTACAAGAAAATGTATTTTATACTGTGGAAAACTCGTTTTTTTAACAAAAAATCTAAAAAATAGTTTTTTATCTGATATTGAAAAAAATAAAATGATTTTTCAGCCTGAAAAATACACTTTTTTCTGACCTAACCAAACGTAACCTAATTAATGTTAATTATCTATTTATTCAACAAAGATTCATAATTTGTGTTGAATTCGGGTGCCTTCACTGTGGTGGGAATATAGGTGAATTAGGTTTTTGTTGTTAAAAGCTGTTATGTATAATGATTGCGTAATGGTCACCAATCGTGATTCGCTGCGGAATTAGTTTTTCTGTCCTATCTTGAGAAATTATTGTTGTAGACGAAAGTGGTTTTCAAATTCCTATTCAGCACAAAAATGCATGTAAAAATAAATAAAATGATGAAAAAATATTATTTAAATAAACGGAAATGTCAAAAGTTGTGATTTTTTTTCGTATTTATCGGTAAAATATGTGATTTCTGGAAAATAAAAAGCATATCTTGTGAAAATTATCAAATTCTAGCGCATTCCAGGCAAAAATGTCAAATTTAGTTTTGTTGCAAGAAACTGCATCGTAACCATATTTTTTTCTGTTGGCCTTCAAAAATAGACACTTTTTATATACCTAACCAAACGTTATGACCATTGAAAGAACAGCTGATAATGTAACTTAAGGGAGCTAAACAGCTGAAATTTGTTAAGTTTATTGTTAATTTTGTTCGATTTCAGTTACTTTTTACCAGCTATTAAACGCCTCCCAAGTAATTCTTACATTAAAATTATGCTTATAGTTATAAATACATCACCGCAAAGATGCGATTTTGGGCTTTCTTGGTACATACAGAATTTTAAAAAACTATTTTGCCGAATATTCCCAAATTTTAAAAGCAAACCTTCACAGAACTAGTCTGTTCATCAGTTATTCTAAATGATGTAATTTTACTGCAAATTAGCAAATTTGATTTTAAATAATTAATGTTATATGTTTGGTTTTATTTTATTACGAGGAGAAATACAATGTCGTATTTGGCACCTTATACTTTTTAATATCACACAATTTACAAAATTGATTAACTTTATGTACTTAACTTTTGGTTGTACTTTTACCCACATGTTATATTACAATCCTATTGCTACGCACACGTACAGTGGAACACAGCACCCGCAGGATCGCGTTTCAACAACTTTCTGCAATTACACCTTACACATTCCAGGGGAGGGGAGGGGTCGAGTGTCAGTGTATGAGTAGATCGAGGTCAGATGTACAGTCAGCACTGCGAGCGGACTCAGTTGTCCCTAAAGCCAGTCGAACCGCCTAAACAAACAACTGAAATTGAATTTAAATAATAAATTCAAACACCTGTTAATTTACTGAAATCATTGTTATTATGGAAAAGATTGAAATTACCTTACTCAATCTAAAATGAATAAACATTTAGGAACATTTAGAAACATCTAAAATAATATGTTATTCAACTATTATGAATTGATTTTTAGAAATGAGGTCATTACAACTTTCTAGGCCTTTGTTATTTTAATTGCTTTTTGTAATATTGAAAGTTTTCGAGATATTCAGTATTTATTATTTTTAAATGCTGCCTTTTTAAATTGGTTAGATATATTTGACTACTTTTACTTATTATTATTGCACTAATAAGGCTGCCAAGTTTCAAATCAGTTGATCAATCCGTTTTAGTTATATAAATATTTTGATGAAAAACCCAAACAGAAAACAAAACATAGAAGGACATATGCTGACAAAAACTCTTATGCTTGTTTTTGTGTCCACTATCACTCCACTTCAGGTTAAGTGGAAGAAGGGACTTTCTAGTCCCAACTTCGCCTGGTTAAATAAAGACGTATTTCATTTCTCTGAAATTTCAATTTCAAAATTCCTTTATTCATATAATATACAGTTGTACATAGAATAGTGTCATTAATCCTGCCCAGCTCTCCTGAACCACTGTATGTATGTATTTTTATAATTTAATGCATTATAATAATAAATAACTAAAATATGAAGGCCTGTATTCTGACTATTGAAAATCTAATATTTATTTGTATTAGATTTTCTAATATAATTTGTAAATAGTGTGGGACCAAGCCAAGAAATTTAATTTATTATTATTCATCTCGAATGTGAGGGTTGAATGAGTGTGATGACTGTAGATGAACGAGTGTAGTCATTATTATATCCGATTTCGACTTACCTCAGAAAGGACTATTTATTAATAGCTCAATAGCCAGGGCAACTATGGGACCTACATCTTTACTTGGAATCCGAACCACGAGGTATTGGTCTGATTTTTAGCTAACTGACAAGTCTGACACTCAGTTCTCTTTTATAGTAACATTTTCAAACTTCCAAGATGGCTAAAAACTTGGAATATTATCATATATAGTTTTAGAGCCTATGTATTAATAATAACGAATTGTAATAAAAAATAAAAAATAAAGTATATAGCCTATCATATGGGATTTTATGAAATAGACAAAATATGTTATACAAAATAAATATATGTAACAATGCTCATATTGGTGCCAGAAAGGCCAATTCTCAGACCAGAAAACAGTTTGGTTCTCATTAGTTTAAATTTGCTGGACTCTACTGTAATGTATAAAGGACAAATCTACATATTTGTTTTCATTTGTATATAGACAGTAATAAATTTCAACCTCAACTTTTAGTCAGTGAATTTATCACATATACATTTCAATTTTTGTGATTACTTTCAGATTCCGATGCTTCCAAAGGAGTCAGGCCAGTATATTGAGCAGTTGAGCAAAGATGTAAAAATATGCAATGAAAAAGTAGCTGAATTATCTGAAAAGGTGGGTTTTATAGCACTCTATTCTTCTGTTAGAGTGTAACTTAATGGATGCTTGCTGAATTATATTATTTTAATTGTAAAATGTTTCTTTTGAATAATTTCGACTAGTTACTCTCCCACACATTCCGTATACCTATTGTATTTTAATTTAATGAAATTAATGCTGTGTCTTGGACTTCCTTTAATGCTAGCTTTTCCTATATTTTTGCTTCCTTTGTCTTAATTATATAAGCTTGTTTAGCGTTAAATTATTGAGCTCTGCACTTCTATTTAAAAATAATTGTGATTTATTACTCTTTACTACATTTTGTGGATCCCTACATTCCTCATATTGTTTTAAATTGGCCTTCTTTCTTTTATATACAGTTCATTTTCATATTCCTGTTTCATATATACAGCATAATATTAATTAGATAACATGATTAATAAATTTATATCTTAAGTTATCTTTCTTTTTATTAGCATGGTACCTGTAACACAAGGCATTATTGTTACTCTATCGCTTCTAAAACTTAAATAAAAACCATGAATTCTGTATGTGTGAATTGAATCGAATTGAAATTCTTTCAATCACATAAATACATTGAATTGGAAAAGAATTTGCTGCATCACATATTCCCAAAGTCAAAAAATTCCAAACTGTGATTGATTAAGTTTTTTTGTTATTTTTTGTATTACAAAAACCACTCGCTAGTTCATATGGGCCTGCAAGCCTGTATGTGAACTTTATTTAATGAGTGAAGTACCGACCGTTAGATCAGTTGGGGATTCGAACCTTAGACTTTGCCCTCTGATTTTCTAAGCCTTAGCCATAGAGTTACAACAACTGTTAATGCTGTTTGACTCAGAATTAATTATATTTGATAATAAGCGATTTTTTCTAAAATCTGAGATACTTAGTTTTAAAGGTATACACATACATTTAATAATTAAATGTATTAACAATAGGGTTGTTGTTGTTACAATTTCTCAACTCTCTCCGAATATTGTAAATTGTATGTGCAAGTATTGGCATAAATTCAGCCGTAATAAACTTACTTGAGTACACACTCGGCAGCGGTGAGTCTGCTAGAGAGCAGCCTCGCTTTTTCACGAGCGGACACTCCATTTTGTGAGTGCCCACTCGGTTTTATTCAACTAAAAACGGAGTTGCCACTCGCAAGTCATAAGTAGACTCATCGTGGTACTTACAGTCACCCATAAGCAGATGCGTATAGTGGTATTGACCCACCCACCCACCCATACACGTACAGTGGTATTGACCTACCCGCCCACCCATACACGCACAGTGGTATTGATTGTTCGTCACCCTATTTTCCACCAGGTTCTGTTATTCGTCAGTGTCTGGGTTCGTCGCGCCACGATATGACAGTTGCCGTATGACTCATCTGTCTAGAAGACGACAATTCCCCTTCCAACCGTCTAGCCGACATAAGCCTAATTCCAACGGCCTGCCGTCCGTAAGGCCTCATCTGCCATCTACAAGATAACAGTTCGTTGGAACAGCTCGCCTGAGTACGCCTGACGTACGGACAGGCTGTCCGGGGTTGCCTGAACAGGTCTCGTACAACATGGGGAAAGAAGTGGCACTACAAAGACATGTTGTTGAAGATGAAGTTTTAAGCCGCGATGCCTAACAGGTCACGGGCCGTTGGAACAGTCCTGTCAGATGATATACAGGCGAGTCACGGCAATACACTACCTGTGTACTGACATCGGGCCTGTGCTGCGAAAACACTGTGAGAACTAGGCTTTAATATATTACTCTGTACTGCAGTTTAATGTTAATAATGTTGATAATTAATTGTTTTGCTTATTACATAATGTACAAGCTTATGTTTTACATTAAAACTAGGCCTACTGTAATAAAAGGGTAGTTGTGACATGCAGTATATACATTATGAAACACTAACCTTTTCATTCTCATTTTGTTAATCAGTATGTACTATACAGCATTTAAATATAACGTGCATAAGCACTAATAATAAGTTTCCAGTGATATAAGTGTGTTGGGTGAATTCCCTATGAACAGTCTATTCTCCAATCCGTCACGGCCGCGGTCGGGACCCCTGACGGAAAATAGGGTTTCTACTATATGTCTCTTTTCTATATACGTATTAATAATATGCATTATTTTGGGGAATATCAGCAGAAAATAAATTGAGTATTGATTCTTGAAAAAATTCTTTGCCATTTTGGTTTTGTGTCCAGCTATTAGGCTTGTACACTTATTTACAATTGTTTCAGGTACAACATCATGGCCAAATGATTCTTCTAATAATCTGTACATAAAGTATGTTCTGTATATAAAGCACTATTAACATTATATTTAGAGGTATCAGTATACATATTTACATGTTGTGTTCCCAGGAATAGAACTACATGTTTAAAAAAAATAATCATTTAAGCTTATAACTGGGAAAAACTTACATAATATGCAGGCAATGTGCAATTAATTAGTGTTGCACATTTTCATCTCTAACCAAGTTTTTCACACTCCTGAGAAGAATTATTTAACATTAATTAATAGATTTGTTACATTTTACAGGTATTTAAAGAACTTCTTGCAGGCAATATTTCTCCAAGTGGCTTTTCAAAACAACCTTGTCATCCTATTGCTAATACTGCAGCAATAAATTGGATTTTTCTCGTTGACACCATCAATTATTGTTTTTGGGGTGAAAATGACTTACATTGGGAAGTTGAGTGGGAGGGAACAATATACACAGGCTATTTTGCTCTCTGTGCTGCAGTAAACAGAGCTATAAAGGTAAGTGATTAGTCTCACAACAGCTTTCCTACCTACCGCTGTATCCATTGGTATTCATGGTGTTTTTTATTTTTATTTATTTTTTGTGTAATAGTACCTCTAGGTCCAGATATCTATTTTCTTTAGTCATGTAAGTAAGTACAGTAGACTCGTGATTATCCGAGCCTAGATTAACCGAGCCCTCGGTTAACCGAGGCAAAAGTCGGAGAGGGCGGGTCACAACCGTGTTGGTTATCGTAGAGATTAAATGCGTGTGGATGCGAATTTACGCGAATATAGCGATTCACGCATCAGGAATGCCTCTACCGGTCGCTGCTAGGTCGAGCCGGAGTTCTCGGAAGTCAACCCACCCCCTTTTATTAGGAACTGAGTTTATTGCAGAATTGTTCTAATTTTGTCAGTCGTCCTCGTCAGTCAGTCTGAGTTGTCTATCTAACGTGGTTGTTTGCTGCATTTTTATTGTTCCAAAGTAACGGCGTATTACAGTATTTTAAAACCGGTTAATTTTTAAGTGTTTTAATTTAATGTTTCTTAGTTTGTAGGCCTATTTAATAAGTGGTTTTTAGTTTTGTTTCATACGTTTAATTATTTTTTATAAGTTCATTTTTGTGTGTGTGTGAAAGAGAATCTTACTGTGCAAAATGAGTTTAAAGCGGAAGCGAGTAGTGGTTTCCTTAGAAACAAAATTAAATGCGATTAAAAGGTTAGAAAAAGGCGAATCTATAAAGAAGGTTGCTGCAGAGTTGGGTGTCGGTGAAGTAACTGTTGGAGATTGGAGACGAAAGAAGAAAGAAATCGAACAGTGGGTTAACCAAAGTGCGAGTAGTGGGAGTGGCTTAAGGCGGAAGACAATGAAGAAAGGAGATCATGGTCAAACATCGGAAGCGCTATACTTGTGGTTTTCGCAGTTGAGAGGTATGGGCAGCCCTATAAGTGGACCCATGCTCCAAGCTAAAGCTCTTGAATTTCATAGGAAATTTAAGGATGGGGAGGAAAATTT
Source organism: Stictocephala bisonia (assembly GCA_035578905.1). NCBI lineage: Eukaryota > Metazoa > Arthropoda > Insecta > Hemiptera > Membracidae > Stictocephala > Stictocephala bisonia. The sequence continues at coordinate 85,936 of JAQJVL010000591.1, read as the reverse complement.
TTGTGCTAGTGAAGGATGGATGGATACCTGGAAGAAAAAATATGGCATCCGACAATTAAATATTTGTGGTGAGAAGCTTTCTGCCGACCCATCTGAAATTGACAGTTTTTATTCAAAACTTGAAACCATAATCTTAAATGATGGACTTACGTCAGATCAAATTTTTAATTGTGACGAAACCGGGCTCAATTACAAAATGCTTCCATCGAAAACGTTAGCAGCTAAAAATGAAGCAAATGCACCCGGTTACAAAAAAAGTAAAGAGCGAGTGACAATCATGAACTGCTGCAATGCTTCCGGTTCATTAAAATTAAGACCCCTATTAATAGGGAAAGCCAAAAACCCAAGGGCATTCAAAAATGTTCAAGTAAATTGCTTGCCAACAGTTTACAAAAACCAACAAAATGCATGGATGGACTGTACCATTTTTAAAACATGGTTTTTTAACGATTTTGTCCCAGTTGTTGAGGCATATTTAAAGCAGAAAAACTTGCCCCAGAAAGCATTGTTGTTGCTAGATAACGCGCGATCTCATCCGGATGCAAGTGACTTAGTTAGTGGTCAAATAAGAGCAGTTTTTCTTCCACCCAACGTGACATCGCTCATCCAACCCCTAGACCAAGGTGTTTTGGAAGCAATGAAGAGAAACTATCGACGAAGGCTTCTCCAAGTGTTGCTAGCCAAGTTAGATGAAGGACTGACGGTAACGGATGCACTTAAGAAAATCACTGTCAAAGACGTTGCTTATTGGATTGCATCTGCGTGGGACGACGTAAAAGTGTCCACGATTCAAAAATCGTGGAAAAACATATTCCAAATAAAGCACAAAACAAACGACACGCAAAAGGAAACTGACGACTGTGTAGTCGATTTAGCCAACCTAGTTAATCATTTACCAGTTGAAGAACCAATCATAAATGAAGATGTAATCAATTGGATTAATGGAGACGAAGAAATGGAATTGTCAGACGACGCAATTGCCGATCTCATTGTAAACAAAAACAATAATGAAGAAGAAGAAGATGAAGACACAGATGATGCTACTCCAAAGATTACTCATTCTGAGGGATTGAAGTTACTTGAAGGAGCACTCGCATACGTTGAGCAACAAGAGGAATCAACTCCATTCGATGTCCTCCATTTTCAACGTTGGCGGAACATTGCGGCAATTTTCAACGTTGGCGGAACATTGCGGCATCAAAGAGAGGCACGAAACTTACGCAAAAGTCAATCAAAGACTTTTTCAAACATTAATATTTACTGATTAAGGTAAATGTTTTTGTATTTTATATAGTTATATGTGTTAGTTTATTAGTTTGTACTATTAGTATGTTAATGGTAACACAATTATCGATTTTTACGCGTTTTTCTTATCAGCACAACCCATCTCGGGATTATCCGAGTTTTTTGTGTATCCGAGGTGGTCTCAGTCCCAATTACCTCGGATAACCGAGAGTCTACTGTACTTGCATTGACTGTAGAAGCAAGAAGCTCATGTGTATGGATCCTCTGAAGCCAGTTTTCCTATTCGGTGAAATTAGTTCATGTAATGTCTTCACAGGTAGCGCCAGCCTCCCTCTCTGTCTTCCTTCATCCCTCCCTGCCTTACATTATTACATATGAGACGCAGACACAATGTTGTTGGTATTTTAAGGCGAATATGAGTGTAGGATGAGTGTAGGATGAGTGTGGATGAGTGTAGTCTGGTTACTAACTGAATTCAACTGTTCCTCAGAAAGGGCAATTTATTAATAGCCCAACAGCCAGGGCAACTAAGGGACCTACAGCTTTATGTGGAATCCGAACCACGTAGTGCTGGTCTGATTTTCAGCTAATTGACAAGCTTGAAACTCAGTTATTTCTCCCACACAACATCCGCACAATGATTACAACCCAACATGGACACCCCAGACTTCTCTAGTAGTGTT